>CM065590.1:224121875-224613945 GCA_033119425.1 Bufotes viridis
ATGTCACAATGTATGTTCAGCAGATGATAGTATCCAGGATTCCATTATTATGTCACAAAAGTTTTGTCAGCAGGCGATAGTATTCAGGATTCCATTATGATGTCACAATGTATGTTAAGCAGATGATAGTATTCAGGATTCCATTATGATATAACACAATGTATGGTCAGCAGACCATAGTATTCAGGATGATATTATGATGTCACAATGTATAGTCAGTAGATAATAGTATGAAGGATTCCATTATGATGTCACAATGTATGGTCAGTAGTGATGTAGCAAACATAAAATTTTCCGTTCGCGAACAGCGAACGCGAACTTCCGCAAATGTTCGCTGAACAGGCGAACCGCCATAGGCTTCAATTGGCAGGCGAATTTTAAAACCCACAGGGACTCTTTCTGGCCACAATAGTGATTGGAAAGTTGTTTCAAGGGGTCTAACACCTGGACTGTGCCATGCCGGAGGGGGATCTATGGCAAAACTCCCATGGAAAATTACGTAGTGGACGCAGAGTCGGGTTTTAATCCATAAAGGGCATAAATCAACTAACATTCCTAAATTGTTTGGAATAACATGCTTTAAAACATCCAGTGTGTGTATACGATCAGGTATGATGTTGTATCGATCAGGTAGTGTAAGGGTTACGCCCGCTTCACAGACATTGACAGACCAAACTCCCTTTTAATGCACCGCAAACAGTTCATTTGCACAACCGCAAACTCCCCATTTGCACAAGGTTGGATACTAAGCTAGCCACGTCCCGGTGATGTCATTGAAGGTTTCTTCCTCCACCCAGCCACGTACAACACCAAGGGTCCCCAAAAGGTGAATTGAATTGATTTTTCGAACGGGAGATGGTTAAAAACGCTGGCTCCTCTCCCTTTGTTTTTATCCACGGTGACTGCGTCTGCGCCGTGCAATTTACTATCACACCCGATATGAGTGGTATTTTCTGTAGTACTATTCTCATCATGTATAAAAAGGTGTTTGCAGCAAGGCAAAGGCAGCTGACCCTACTATTCGCTGATCGGGAGCACGGAGAAGTCCTCTGGTGAACACGTCACTTAAATACGAAGATCCAGCTCATCGAAATCCATGCGATTCTTTTTGTGATTCATTTGCATTTCAATACAGCAGGACAGACATAACACTGCTACACGTTTCAGACCTCTTACAGGTATGGGTCCTTCATCATTGATGAAGGACCCATACCTGTAAGAGGTCCAAACGCGTAACGGTGTTATTTGTCTGTCCTGCTGTATTGAAATTTTAAATTAATTACAAAAGAATCGCATGGATTTCGGTGAGCTGGATCTTTCGTATTTTACTATTCTCATCAGTTTAATCCCTATTACGTCCCATATCAGGGATTTCCTTTGTGAAAAAATTTTTAGGCCGGGAACCTTCGACTGCCTTCACAGTGACAGACCAAACTCTCATACACCAAACTGAATTGATTTCAGGAACCGCAAGATGGCAAAAGAAGCTTGGGCGGTCCTCATACTCCCAAATTGAGGCACTGCGCGTGCACAGAGCAATGTGCTGTGACACCCTATATGAGTGGTGTCTTAACTAGTACTATTCCTATCAGCGGCGGGCGGGTGCGTGGTAACTTGAGAGCAGGTGACCAAAGCTGAGCTGGAGGAGGATGGTCCGTCAAGGTTCTTAGCGGAAGCTGTTGAAGATTGGGTGTCCTGTCTAAGCGAGTCAACTATGTCTTCAGAATTTTTCGGGTTCAGGGTACGTGGCCTCTGAACACTAGGCATTATTCCAGGGACAGTGGAAATCAGAGTACTCACGACGGCCCTGCGGGGTGGCCTGCCTCTGCCTGTCATTTTTTTAGATAAGTGGTACTACGTGTGCTAGGTACTGTGCCACCTGGTATCGGTGGTGGGCACTGGCAGTGGGCACACTACAGTCTAGTGGAAGTGGGCCTGACACACTGGCAGCAGGCAAGCAACTGAAATTAGACTAATGTGTAAAAATTAAATGCCTTATTTATCGGCAAGCTACTGTGCCACCCGGTATCAGTGGTTGGCACTGGCAGTGGGCACACTACAGTCTGTGGAAGTGGGCCTGACACACACTGGCAGCAGGCAAGCAACTGAAATTAGACTAATGTGTAGAAATTAAATGCCTGTTTTTGATGCAAAGTCCTGTGCCACACGGGATGACAGGGGTGGGCACTGGCAGTGGGCACACTACAGTCTGTGGAAGTGGGCCTGACACACTGGCAGCAGGCAAGCAACTGAAATTACACTAAAGTGTAAAAATTAAATGCATTTTTTATGCAAAGTCTTGTGCCAGCTGGTATGAGTGGTGGGCACTGGCAGTGGGCACACTACAGTCAGTGGAAGTCAGCCTGACACACACTGGCAGGCAACTAACCTTAGATTAAAGTGTAAAAATGAGATGACTTTTTTGATGCAAAGTCCTGTGCCACATGGGATGACAGGGTGGGCACTGGCAGTGGGCACACTACAGTCTGTGGGCCTACAGCTCCTCACACACAGGCAGGCAACTGCAATATGTATATAAAGGGAAAAAAAGCAGACTAATGTTGCAGCCCTAAAAGGGCTTTTGGGGTGTTGTAAGGACGCTGTCCTTACAGCAGAAATCAGATGAGTCTTTCAGGACTGGAGTGGACACTGAATACACTAGCCTAGCTATCGATTTCCCTATTAAATCAGCAGCAACTACACTCTCCCTCCTCTCACTAAGACTGCAAATTCCGAATGAATCTAAAATGGATGCTGTTCAGGAGATGGGAGGGTCTGGGAGGGAGGGTATGCTGCTGATTGGCTGGAATGTGTCTGCTGACTGAGGTACAGGGTCAAAGTTTGCTCAATGATGTATAGGGACGGACCGAACATCGCATGTGTTCGCCCGACTGCGGCGAACAAGCTATGTTAGCCGGGAACTGTTCGCCGGTGGATAGTTCGGCCATCTCTACTGGTCAGCAGACGATAGTATTCAGGATGCCATTATGATGTCACAATGTATAGTCAGTAGATAATAGTATCCAGGATTCCATTATGATGTCACAATGTATAGTCAGTAGATGATAGTATTCAGAATGCCATTATGATGTCACAATGTATGGTCAGTAGATAACCGTATCCAGGATGCCATTATGATGTCACAATGTATAGTCAGTAGATAATAGTATCCAGGATTCCATTATGATGTCACAATGTATTGTAAGTAGATGATACTAATCAGGATTCCATTATGATGTCACAATGTATGGTCAGTAGATAACTAGTATCCAGGATACCATGATGATGTCACAATGTATAGTCAGTAGATAATAGTATCCAAGATTCCATTATGATGTCACAATGTATAGTCAGTAGATAATAGTATCCAGGATTCCTTTATGATGTCACAATGTATAGTCAGTAATAATAGTATCCAGGATACCATGATGATGTCACAATGTATAGTCAGCAGATGATAGTAATCAGGATTCCATTATGATGTCACAATACATGGTCAGTAGATAATCGTATCCAGGATGCCATTATGATAGAACAATGTGTAGTCAGTAGATGATAGTATTCAGGATTCCATTATGATGTCACAATGTATGGTTAGCAGACGATAGTATTCAGAATGCCATTATGATGTCACAATATATAGTCAATAGATAATAGTATCCAGGATTCCTTTATGATGTCACAATGTATAGTTAGTAGATAATAGAATCCAGGATTCCATAATGATGTCACAATGTATGGTAAGCAGACGATAGTATTCAGAATGCCAGTATGATGTCACAATATATAGTCAGTATATAATAGTGTCTAGGATTCCATTAAGATGTCACAATGTATAGTCAGTAGATAACAGTATCCAGGATACCATTATGATGTCACAATGTATAGTCAGTAGATGATAGTATCCAGGATGCCATTATGATGTCACAATGTATTGTTAGTAGATGATAGTATCCAGGATTCCATTATGATGTCACAATGTATAGTCAGTAGATAATAGTATCCAGGATTCCATTATGATGTCACAATGTATAGTCAGTAGATAACAGTATCCAGGATACCATTATGATGTCACAATGTATAGTCAGTAGATGATAGTATCCAGGATACCATTATGATGTCACAATGTATTGTTAGCAGATGATAGTATCCAGGATACCATTATGATGTCACAATGTATGGTTAGCAGACGATAGTATTTAGGATTCCATTATGGTGTTACACTGTATAGTCAATAGATGATAGTATCCAGGATACCATTATGATGTCACAATGTATGGTCAGTAGATCATCGTATCCAGGATGCCATTATGATGTCACAATGTATAGTCAGTAGATAATAGTATCCAGGATGCCATTATGATGTCACAATGTATAGTCAATAGATGATAGTATCCAGGATACCATTATGATGTCACAATGTATTGTTAGCAGATGATAGTATTCAGGATGCCATTATGATGTCACAATGTATGGTCAGCAGACGATAGTATTCAGAATGCCAGTATGATGTCACAATATATAGTCAGTATATAATAGTGTCTATGGTTCCATTAAGATGTCACAATGTATAGTCAGTAGATAATAGTATCCAGGATGCCATTATGATGTCACAATATATAGTCAGTATATAATAGTATCCAGGATTCCATTATGATGTCACAATGTATAGTCAATAGATGATATTATCCAGGATAATATTATCCAGGATATTATCCAGGAAACTGTGTTTTCTGATGACGATCAGTGGTGGACTTCACATATCACATTGTGGCTCAGATTCATCGATGACATTCTCATTTTTGGTCAGGTACGGCTGATGAATTTGGATGCTTTGTGCGAGCCCTCAATATCAACAAATATGGACTCTTCTTTACATCTGAGATCCATTTTGAGAGTATCAATTTTTGGATTTGACCATTTGCAGGGATGGCACTGGACAGGTGCATACCAGTCTCCATCGTAAAATTACGGCCACCAATTCCCTTCTTCATTGGGACAGCTGTCATCCTGTCCCTCTGAAGAGGGGATTCTCGTGGCCAATATTTACGGGTCCGTCGCAACTGCTCAAATCTTTCTGATTTCCATCTTAAAGCTGGTGAATTGAGGCAGAGATTTACTAAACGGGGTTATCCTTCCCCTGTTCTAGCATCTGCCTATCAACATTCATTGGCAGCAACTAGGGAATCATTACTTAATCCCAGACCTAAGCAGGAAGGTGACGGTCTAATACGTCTCATTGCCACCTATGATGGAGCGAATCCACAGGTACTGAATATCTTAAGGAGGCATTGGAACATCTTGCGCATGGATCCAGACATTGCAGACTGCATTAGTGAAAGGCCCTCTGTGACTTATCGCAGGGGCGCAGCCTCGGTGATCGTCTGGTCCATAGTTTGTTCCAAACCCCGGCCCCCAAACCTGGCTTACTAACCGCAGCCTGGGCACATTCCGATGTAGGGGCTGCATTGCATGTTCATCCATCCAAACGGGGACACCTTTGTCAGCACTAAGACATCCAAATGTTACAAAATCAGATGCTTTGTTAACTGCAGAACATCTGGGGTCATCTATCTAGCCACATGTGTTTGTGGCATGCAATACGTGGGTAAGACCATCAGGGAATTCCGCCGCAGAATTGGCGAGCACCTTGGTGACATACGCAAAAATGAAGACACACCAATAGCCAGACATGTCAATCTGCTTCATCCACAACAAACACCTGTTATCAGGTTCCAAGGGATTGATGTGGTGTGCCCACCACCAAGGGGCGGCGACATTGACACTATACTCCTGCGTAAGGAAGCCCAATGGACGTTCAGATTGGGCACTGTCAAACCTGATGGCCTTAATGAACGGATTTCCTACGCTTGCTTTATTGACTAAAGTCGGGTGAACTTAATATATGCGTTTTGCATATTTTATTGTCCCCATCACAATCCGCTTCATATCACATTCTTGTTATATACCCTTAGTCTCTGCTTTTTACAATACTTATCATTAGTGTTAAGCGGCGGATGGTTTTACTAACCCCGCCCGCTGCCTCCTTGTTCTTTAAGCTCTGCCCATTATATCCCTGTTACCTATTTGATCTGGGTTGGTCGCGTATTTTTCGTCATGGGGATGGTGGGCGAATTGCTTGTTTGCATTCGCATACTCCGCCTTCCAGTGACGCTGCACGCTGGCCCCTCCCGCTTCCCTCCCTGGGAGGAGTTGGTTGCTATTTAATCCAGAGCCTGGCGCGGCCGCGCCACGGCCATCATAGCGCCGGCAGGTGCCGCCACGAATACTTAGCGTGGCAGTACCTTAGGCAGGTTTTCTTGTCACCATCCTTTATCCCTCCTGCTCCTGATGATGTGTCACCATTGACACAAGAAACGCTGCCGAGCCAGCATATATGAGGGGGTATTTTCTTTAGTACCTGCTACCGCACTGACAGCTGCATGCTGTCTTCCTGGGACTACAGCTGGGTCCCTGGTTATATGCGGTCTTGCTAATCAGCAATCCTGCTGTCCGGCAGCCTACATGTCTGTTCAGACTGGCCGGTTTTTTTCTTAACAAACCTTTTTGTTATCCCCAAACCTAGTGTTGTGGCGTGGGAATTTTCATTGCTCAGGTCCATCAATTTGTACTATGAGCATGTTTCTCACCCCACAATTTATGTAATCCTACCCACGGGTGTTATTCTTTAATCTTATACATACCATTAAAGGTTAAGTTTTAGCGTCTTTTTTCTGTTTTGTTTACTATTATCCAGGATTCCATTATGATGTCACAATGTATAGTCAGTAGATAATAGTATCCAGGATACCATTAAGATGTCACAATGTATAGTCAGTATATAATAGTATCCAGGATGCCATTATTATGTCACAATGTATGGTCAGCAGACGATAGTATTCAGAATGCCATTATGATGTCACAATGTATAGTGAGTAGATAATAGTATCCAGGATTCCATGATAATGTCACAATGAATAGTTAGCAGACGATAGCATCCAGGATACCATTATGATGTCACAATGTATAGTCAATAGATAATAGTATCCAGGATTCCATTATGATGTCACAATGAATAGTCAGTAGATGATAGTATCCAGGATACCATTATGATGTCACAATGTATGGTTAGCAGAGGATAGTATTTAGGATTCCATTATGGTGTTACAATGTATAGTCTTTAGATGATAGTAATAAGGATGCCATTATGATGTCACAATGTATAGTCAATAGATAATAGTATCCAGGATGCCATTATGATGTCACGATGTATGGTTAGCAGACGATAGTATTTAGGCTTCCATTATGATGTCACAATGTATGGTCAGCAGACGATAGTATTCAGGATGCCATTATGATGTCACAATGTATAGTCAGTAGATAATAGTATCCAGGATTCCATTATGATGTCACAATGTATAGTCAACACATGATGGTATCCAGGATGCCATTATGATGTCACAATGTATGGTCAGCAGACGATAGTATTCAGAATGCCATTATGATGTCACAATATATAGTCAGTATATAATAGTATCCAGGATTTCTTTATGATGTCACAATGTATGGTCAGTAGATAATAGTATCCAGGATGCCATTATTATGTCACAATATATAGTTAGTAGATAATAGTATCCAGGATTCCATTATGATGTCACAATGTATGGTCAGCAGATGATAGTATTCAGGACTCCATTATGATGTTACAATGTATAGTCAGTAGATAAAAGTATCCAAGATTCCATTATGATGTCACAATGTATGGTTAGCAGACGATAGTTTTTAGGATTCCATTATGATGTCACAATGTATAGTCAGTAGATAATAGTATCCTGGATACCATTATGATGTCACAATGTATTGTTAGCAAATGATAGTATAAAGGATGCCATTATGATGTCACAATGTATAGTCAGTACATAATAGTATCCAGGATGCCATTATGATGTGACAATGTATAGTTAGTAGATAATAGAATCCAGAATTCCATAATGATGTCACAATGTATGGTCAGCAGACGATAGTATTCAGAATGCCATTATGATGTCACAATATATAGTCAGTATATAAAAGTGTCCAGGATTCCATTATGATGTCACAATGTATAGTCAGTAGATAATAGTATCCAGGATGCCATTATGATGTCACAATGTATAGTCAGTAGATAATAGTATCCAGGATTCCATGATAATGTCACAATGTATAGTCAGCAGATGATAGTAATCAGGATTCCATTATGATGTCACAATGTATAGTCAGTAGATAATAGTATCCAGGATGCCATTATGATGTCACAATGTATGGTTAGCAAACGATAGTATTCAGGATGCCATTATGATGTCACAATGTATAGTCAGTAGTTAATTGTATCCAGGATTCCATGATGATGTCACAATGTATAGTCAGTAGATTATAGTATCCAGGATACCATTATGATGTCACAATGTATGGTTAGCAGACGATAGTATTCAGGATGCCATTATGATGTCACAATGTATAGTCAGTACATAATAGTATCCAATATGCCATTATGATGTCACAATGTATAGTTAGTAGATAATAGAATACAGAATTCCAAAATGTCCAGGAATTCTGTAAAAGTGTCCAGGATTCCATTATGATGTCACAATGTATAGTCATTAGATAATAGTATCCAGGATGCCATTATGTTGTCACAATGTATAGTCAGTATATAATAGTATCCAGGATTCCATTATGATGTCACAATGGATAGTCAGTAGATAACAGTATCCAGGATGCCATTATGATGTCACAATGTATAGTCAGTAGACGATAGTATCCAGGATACCATTATGATGTCACAATGTATGGTTAGCAGACGATAGTATTTAGGATTCCATTATGATGTCACAATGTATAGTCAGTAGATAATAGTATCCAGGATGCCATTATGATGTCACAATGTATAGTCAGTATATAATAGTATCCAGGATTCCATTATGATGTCACAATGTATAGTCAGTAGATAATAGTATCCAGGATGCCATTATGATGTCACAATGTATAGTCAGTATATAATAGTATCCAGGATTCCATTATGATGTCACAATATATAGTCAGTAGATAATAGTATCCAGGATTCCTTTATGATGTCACAATGTATATTCAGTAGATATCAGTATCCAGGATGCCATTATGATGTCACAATGTATAGTCAGTAGTTAATAGTATCCAGGATTCCATGATGATGTCACAATGTATAGTCAGCAGATGATAGTAATCAGGATTCCATTATGATGTCACAATGTATAGTCAATAAATAATAGTATCCAGGATTCCATTATGATGTCACAATGTATAGTCAGTAGATGATAGTATCCAGGATACCATTATGATTTCACAATGTATGGTTAGCAGATGATAGTATTTAGGATTCCATTATGGTGTTACAATGTATAATCAGTAGATAATAGAATCCAGAATTCCATTATGATGTCACAATGTATTGTTAGCAGATGATAGTATTCAGGATGCCATTATGATGTCACAATGTATAGTTAGTAGATAATAGAATCCAGAATTCCATTATGATGTCACAATGTATGGTCAGCAGACGATAGTATTCAGAATGCCATTATGATGTCACAATATATAGTCAGTATATAATAGTATCCAGGATTCCATTATGATGTCACAATGTATAGTCAGTATATAATAGTATCCAGGATTCCATTATGATGTCACAATGTATGGTTAGCAGACGATAGTATTTTGGATTCCATTATGATGTCACAATGTATAGTCTGTAGATAATAGTATCCAGGATACCATTATGATGTCACAATGTATTGTTAGCAGATGATAGTATAAAGGATGCCATTATGATGTCACAATGTATAGTCAGTACATAATAGTATTCAGAATGCCATTATGATGTCACAATATATAGTCAGTATATAATAGTATCCAGGATTCCATGATGATGTCACAATGTATAGTCAGCAGATGATAGTAATCAGGATTCCATTATGATGTCACAATGTATAGTCAATAGATAATAGTATCCAGGATTCCATTATGATGTCACAATGTATAGTCAGTAGATAATGGTATCCAGGATACCATTATGATGTCACAATGTATTGTTAGCAGATGATAGTATTCAGGATGCCATTATGATGTCACAATACATAGTCAGTACATAATAGTATCCAGGATGCCATTATGATATCACAATGTATAGTCAGTACATAATAGTATCCAGGATGCCATTATGATGTCACAATGTATAGTTAGTAGATAATAGAATCCAGAATTCCATTATGATGTCACAATGTATGGTCAGCAGACGATAGTATTCAGAATGCCATTATGATGTCACAATATATAGTCAGTATATAATAGTATCCAGGATACCATTATGATGTCACAATGTATAGTCAGCAGATGATAGTAATCAGGATTCCATTATAATGTCACAATGTATAGTCAATAGATAATAGTATCCATGATTCCATTATGATGTCACAATGTATAGTAAGTAGATGATAGTATCCAGAATACTATTAGGATGTCACAATGTATAGTCAGTAGATAATAGTATCCAGTATACCATTA
Organism: Bufotes viridis; assembly: GCA_033119425.1. Classification (NCBI taxonomy): domain Eukaryota; kingdom Metazoa; phylum Chordata; class Amphibia; order Anura; family Bufonidae; genus Bufotes; species Bufotes viridis. The sequence goes on from CM065590.1 coordinate 224,132,454, forward strand.
TGATGTCACAATGTATAGTCAGTAGATAATAGTATCCAGGATTCCATTATGATGTCACAATGTATAGTCAGCAGATGATAGTATCCAGGAATGCCATTATGATGTCACAATGTATGTTCAGCAGACAATAGTATTCAGGATGCCATTATGATGTCACAATGTATGGTTAACAGACATTAGTATTTAGTATTCCATTATGATGTCACAATGTATACTCAGTATATAATAGTATCCAGGATTCCATTATGATGTCATAATGTATAGTCAGTAAATAATAGTATCCAGGATACCATTATGATGTCACAATGTATTGTTAGCAGATGATAGTATAAAGGATGCCATTATGATGTCACAATGTATGGTCAGCAGACGATAGTATTCAGAATGCCATTATGATGTCACAATATATAGTCAGTATATAATAGTATCCAGGATTCCATTATGATGTCATAATGTATAGTCAGTAGATAATAGTATCCAGGATTCCTTTATGATTTCACAATGTATAGTCAGTAGATAACAGTATCCAGGATGCCATTATGATGTCACAATGTATAGTCAGTAGTTAATAGTACACAGGATTCCATTATGATGTCACAATGTATGGTCAGCAGATTATAGTATTCAGTATGCGATTATGATGTTACAATGTATAGTCAGTAGATAATAGTATCCAGGATGCCATTGTGATGTCACAATGTATAGTCAGTATATAATAATATCCAGGATTCCATTATGATGTCACAATGTATAGTCAGTAGATAATAGTATCCAGGATGCCATTATGATGTCACAATGTATAGTCAGTATATAATAGTATCCAGGATTCCATTATGATGTCACAATATATAGTCAGTAGATAATAGTATCCAGGATTCCTTTATGATGTCACAATGTATATTCAGTAGATAACAGTATCCCGGATGCCATTATGATGTCACAATGTATAGTCAGTAGTTAATAGTATCCAGGATTCCATGATGATGTCACAATGTATAGTCAGCAGATGATAGTATCCAGGATACCATTATGATTTCACAATGTATAGTCAGTAGTTAATAGTATCCAGGATACCATTATGATGTCACAATGTATGGTTAGCAGATGATAGTATTTAGGATTCCATTATGGTGTTACAATGTATTGTCAGTAGATAATAGTATCCAGCATACCATTATGATGTCACAATGTATTGTTAGCAGATGATAGTATTCAGGATGCCATTATGATGTCACAATGTATAGTCAGTACATAATAGTATCCAGGATGCTATTATGATGTCACAATGTATAGTTTGCAATAAATAGAAAAAAGGGAGAGAGGGGAACAGCGCCTCCTGTGTGGGACCGTTTGGTATAGGGAGTCTGAAAATAATAAAATGTCCTTACCAGATGCGGTTGTGAGGAAGTCACAACCGCTTGTAGTGCTCTGCTGGTATTGCCCGACCAGCGTCCGGGGTTTTGCCTTGATGCAGCCTCTTGTTCCTCCCACTGGTAGAGCTGTAACGAGTAGATAAAAAAGTAAATAAAAAAGGAAAAAGATTGACAGGCGCTGCTTGGCTGGAAACAGAAGACTGGAGAAGTACTGGAATTACTGCTTTTATTATGTCAACGCGTTTCGAGGTTTGCTCCTTCGTCAGGACAATGTGAAAATGCGGCTGCATTTTCACATTGTCTGACAGGAAGCAAACCCAGCTTGACATAATAAAAGCAGTAATTCCAGTACTTCTCCAGTCTTCTGTTTCCAGCCAAGCAGCGCCTGTCAATCTTTTTCCTTTTTTATTTACTTTTTTATCCACAATGTATAGTTAGTAGATAATAGAATCCAGAATTCCATTATGATGTCACAATGTATGGTCAGCAGACGATAGTATTCAGAATGCCATTATGATGTCACAATATATAGTCAGTATATAATAGTATCCAGGATTCCATGATGATGTCACAATGTATAGTTAGCAGATGATAGTAATCAGGATTTCATTATGATGTCACAATGTATAGTCAGTAGATAACAGTATCCAGGATTCCTTTATGATGTCACAATGTATAGTCAGTAGTTAATAGTATACAGGATTCCATGATGATGTCACAATGTATTGTTAGCAGATGATAGTATTCAGGATGCCATTATGATGTCACAATGTAAAGTCAGTACATAATAGTATCCAGGATGCAAATATGATGTCACAATGTATGGTTAGCAGACGATAGTATTTAGGATTCCATTATGATGTCACAATGTATAGTCAGTAGATAATAGTATCCAGGATACCATTATGATGTCACAATGTACAGTCAGCAGATGATAGTAATCAGGATTCCATTATGATGTCACAATGTATATTCAATAGATAATAGTATCCAGGATGCCATTATTATCTAACAATGTATAGTAAGTAGATGATAGTATCCAGACTACCATTATGATGTCACAATGTATTGTTAGCAGACGATAGTAATTAGGATTCCATTATGATGTCACAATGTATAGTCAGTAGTTAATAGTATCCTGGATACCATTATGATGTCACAAAGTATAGTCAGTAGATAATAGTATCCAGGATTACATTATGATGTCACAATGTATAGTCAGTAGATAACAGTATCCAGGATTCCATTATGATGTCACAATGTATTGTTAGCAGACAATAGTATTCATGATGCCATTATGATTTCACAATGTGTAGTCAGTAGATGATAGTATCCAGGATACCATTATGATGTCATAATGTATGGTTAGCAGACAATAGTATTTTGGATTCCATTATGATGTCACAATGTATGGTCAGTAGATAATAGTATCCAGGATACCATTATGATGTCACAATGTATAGTTAGTAGATAATAGTATCCAGGATGCCATTATGATGTCACAATGTATGGTCAGCAGACGATAGTATTCAGAATGCCATTATGATGTCACAATATATAGTCAGTATATAATAGTATCCAGGATTCCATTATGATGTCATAATGTATAGTCAGTAGATAATAGTATCCAGGATTCCTTTATGATGTCACAATGTATAGTCAGTAGTTAACAGTATCCAGGATGCCATTATGATGTCACAATGTATAGTCAGTAGTTAATAGTATCCAGGATTCCATTATGATGTCACAATGTATAGTCAGCAGATGATAGTATTCAGGATGCCATTATGATGTCACAATGTATACTCAGTAGATAATATTATCCAGGATACCATTATGATGTCACAATGTATTGTTAGCAGATGATAGTATCCAGGATGCCATTATGATGTCACAATGTATGGTCAGCAGACGATTGTATTCAGAATGCCATTATGATGTCACAATATATAGTCAGTAGTTAATAGTACACAGGATTCCATTATGATGTCACAATGTATGGTCAGCAGATTATAGTATTCAGTATGCGATTATGATGTTACAATGTATAGTCAGTAGATAATAGTATCCAGGATGCCATTGTGATGTCACAATGTATAGTCAGTATATAATAGTATCCAGGATTCCATTATGATGTCACAATGTATAGTCAGTAGATAATAGTATCCAGGATGCCATTATGATGTCACAATGTATAATCAGTATATAATATTATCCAGGATTCCATTATAATGTCACAATGTATAGTCAGTAGATAATAGTATCCAGGATTCCTTTATGATGTCACAATGTATAGTCAGTAGATTACATTATCCAGGATGCCGTTATGATGTCACAATGTATAATCAGTATATAATAGTATCCAGGATTCCATTATGATGTCACAATGTATGTTTAGCAGACAATAGTATTCAGGATGCCATTATGATGTCACAATATATAATCAGTATATAATAGTATCCAGGATTCCATGATGATGTCACAATGTATAGTCAGCAGATGATAGTAATCAGGATTCCATTATGATGTCACAATGTATAATTAATAGATAATAGTATCCAGGATTCCATTATGATGTCACAATGTATAGTCAGTAGATGATAGTATCCAGGATACCATTATGATGTCACAATGTATGGTTAGCTGACGATAGTATTTAGGATTCCATTATGATGTCACAATGTATAGTCAGTAGATAATAGTATCCAGGATACCATTATGATGTCACAATGTATTGTTAGCAGATGATAGTATCCAGGATGCCATTATGATGTCACAATGTATGGTCAGTAGACGATAGTATTCAGAATGCCATTATGATGTCACAATACATAGTCAGTATATAATAGTATCCAGGATTCCATTATGATGTCACAATGTATAGTCAGCAGATGATAGTAATCAGGATTCCATTATGATGTCACAATGTATAGTCAATAGATAATAGTATCCAGGATTCCCTTATGATGTCACAATGTATGGTTAGCAGATGATAGTATATAGGATTCCATTATGATGTCACAATGTATAGTCAGTAGATAATAGTATCCAGGATGCCATTATGATGTCACAATGTATAGTCAGTATATAATAGTATCCAGGATTCCATTATGATGTCACAATGTATAGTCAGTAGATGATAGTATCCAGGATGCCATTATGATGTCACAATGTATAGTCAGTAGTTAATAGTACACAGGATTCCATTATGATGTCACAATGTATGGTCAGCAGATTATAGTATTCAGTATGCGATTATGATGTCACAATGTATAGTCAGTAGATAATAGTATCCAGGATTCCTTTATGATGTCACAATGTATAGTCAGTAGATTACAGTATCCAGGATGCCATTATGATGTCACAATGTATGGTTAGCAGATGATAGTATATAGGATTCCATTATGATGTCACAATGTATAGTCAGTAGATAATAGTATCCAGGATGCCATTATGATGTCACAATGTATAGTCAGTATATAATAGTATCCAGGATTCCATTATGATGTCACAATGTATAGTCAGTAGATGATAGTATCCAGGATGCCATTATGATGTCACAATGTATAAATAGTAGTTATTAGTACAGGATTCCATTATGATGTCAGTTAAAATGTATGGTCAGCAGATTATAGTATCTAAAAGCATTATGATGTCACAATGTATAGTCAGTAGATAATAGTATCCAGGATTCCCTCAGCAGATTATAGTATTCCGGGATGCCATTATGATGTCACAATGTATAGTCAGTAGATAATAGTATCCAGGATGCCATTATGATGTCATGATGTATAGTCAGTAGATAATAGTATCCAGGATGCCATTATGATGTCACAATGTATAGTCAGTAGATAATAGTATCCAGGATTCCATTATGATGTCACAATGTATAGTCAGTAGATAATAGTATCCAGGATGCCATTATGATGTCACAATGTATAGTCAGTAGATAATAGTATCCAGGATTCCATTATGATGTCACAATGTATAGTCAGTAGATGATAGTATCCAGGATGCCATTATGATGTCACAATGTATAGTCAGTAGTTAATAGTACACAGGATTCCATTATGATGTCACAATGTATGGTCAGCAGATTATAGTATTCAGTATGCGATTATGATGTCACAATGTATAGTCAGTAGATAATAGTATCCAGGATTCCCTTATGATGTCACAATGTATGGTTAGCAGATGATAGTATATAGGATTCCATTATGATGTCACAATGTATAGTCAGTAGATAATAGTATCCAGGATGCCATTATGATGTCACAATGTATAGTCAGTATATAATAGTATCCAGGATTCCATTATGATGTCACAATGTATAGTCAGTAGATGATAGTATCCAGGATGCCATTATGATGTCACAATGTATAGTCAGTAGTTAATAGTACACAGGATTCCATTATGATGTCACAATGTATGGTCAGCAGATTATAGTATTCAGTATGCGATTATGATGTCACAATGTATAGTCAGTAGATAATAGTATCCAGGATTCCTTTATGATGTCACAATGTATAGTCAGTAGATTACAGTATCCAGGATGCCATTATGATGTCACAATGTATAATCAGTATATAATAGTATCCAGGATTCCATTATGATGTCACAATGTATGTTTAGCAGACAATAGTATTCAGGATGCCATTATGATGTCACAATATATAATCAGTATATAATAGTATCCAGGATTCCATGATGATGTCACAATGTATAGTCAGCAGATGATAGTAATCAGGATTCCATTATGATGTCACAATGTATAATTAATAGATAATAGTATCCTGGATTCCATTATGATGTCACAATGTATAGTCAGTAGATGATAGTATCCAGGATACCATTATGATGTCACAATGTATGGTTAGCAGACGATAGTATTTAGGATTCCATTATGATGTCACAATGTATAGTCAGTAGATAATAGTATTCAGGATACCATTATGATGTCACAATGTATTGTTAGCAGATGATAGTATCCAGGATGCCATTATGATGTCACAATGTATGGTCAGTAGACGATAGTATTCAGAATGCCATTATGATGTCACAATACATAGTCAGTATATAATAGTATCCAGGATTCCATGATGATGTCACAATGTATAGTCAGCAGATGATAGTAATCAGGATTCCATTATGATGTCACAATGTATAGTCAATAGATAATAGTATCCAGGATTCCCTTATGATGTCACAATATATGGTTAGCAGATGATAGTATATAGGATTCCATTATGATGTCACAATGTATAGTCAGTAGATAATAGTATCCAGGATGCCATTATGATGTCACAATGTATAGTCAGTATATAATAGTATCCAGGATTCCATTATGATGTCACAATGTATAGTCAGTAGATGATAGTATCCAGGATGCCATTATGATGTCACAATGTATGTTCAGTAGTTAATAGTACACAGGATTCCATTATGATGTCACAATGTATGGTCAGCAGATTATAGTATTCAGTATGCGATTATGATGTTACAATGTATAGTCAGTAGATATTAGTATCCAGGATGCCATTGTGATGTCACAATGTATAGTCAGTAGATAATAGTATCCAGGATGCCATTATGATGTCACAATGTATAGTCAGTATATAATAGTATCCAGGATTCCATTATGATGTCACAATGTATAGTCAGTAGATAATAGTATCCAGGATTCCTTTATGATGTCACAATGTATAGTCAGTAGATTACAGTATCCAGGATGCCATTATGATGTCACAATGTATAGTCAGTAGTTAATAGTATCCAGGATTCCATTATGATGTCACAATGTATGTGTAGCAGACAATAGTATTCAGGATGCCATTATGATGTCACAATATATATTCAGTATATAATAGTATCCAGGATTCCATGATGATGTCACAATGTATAGTCAGCAGATGATAGTAATCAGGATTCCATTATGATGTAACAGTGTATAATTAATAGATAATAGTATCCAGGATTCCATTATGATGTCACAATGTATAGTCAGTAGATGATAGTATCCAGTATACCATTATGATGTCACAATGTATGGTTAGCTGACGATAGTATTTAGGATTCCATTATGATGTCACAATGTATAGTCAGTAGATAATAGTATCCAGGATATCATTATGATGTCACAATGTATTTTTAGCAGATGATAGTATCCAGGATGCCATTATGATGTCACAATGTATGGTCAGTAGACGATAGTATTCAGAATGCCATTATGATGTCACAATATATAGTCAGTATATAATAGTATCCAGGATTCCATGATGATGTCACAATGTATAGTCAGCAGATGATAGTAATCAGGATTCCATTATGATGTCACAATGTATAGTCAATAGATAATAGTATCCACGATTCCCTTATGATGTCACAATGTATGGTTAGCAGACGATAGTATATAGGATTCCATTATGATGTCACAATGTATAGTCAGTAGATAATAGTATCCAGGATGCCATTATGATGTCACAATGTATAGTCAGTATATAATAGTATCCAGGATTCCATTATGATGTCACAATGTATAGTCAGTAGATGATAGTATCCAGGATACCATTATGATGTCACAATGTATGGTTAGCAGACGATAGTATATAGGATTCCATTATGATGTCACAATGTATAGTCAGTAGACAATAGTATCCAGGATGCCATTATGATGTCACAATGTATAGTCAGTATATAATAGTATCCAGGATTCCATTATGATGTCACAATGTATAGTCAGAAGATAATAGTATCCAGGATTCCTTTATGATGTCACAATGTATAGTCTGTAGATAACAGTATCCAGGATGCTATTATGATGTCACAATGTATAGTCAGTAGTTAATAGTATCCAGGATTCCATGATGATGTCACAATGGATTGTCAGCAGATGATAGTAATCAGGATTCCATTATGATGTCACAATGTATAGTCAATAGATAATAGTATCCAGGATTCCATTATGATGTCACAATGTATAGTCAGCAGATAATAGTATCCAGGATTCCATTATGATGTCACAATGTATAGTCAGAAGATGATAGTAATCAGGATTCCATTATGATGTCACAATGTATAGTCAATAGATAATAGTATCCAGGATTCCATTATGATGTCACAATGTATAGTCAGTAGATGATAGTATACAGGATACCATTATGATTTCACAATGTATGGTTAGCAGACGATAGTATTTACGATTCCATTATGGTGTTACAATGTATTGTCAGTAGATAATAGTATCCAGGATACCATTATGATGTCACAATGTATAGTTAGTAGATAATAGAATACAGAATTCCATTATGATGTCACAATGTATTGTTAGCAGATGATAGTATACAGGATGCCATTATGATGTCACAATGTATAGTCAGTAGATAATAGTATCCAGGATGCCATTATGATATCACAATGTATAGTCAGTAGATAATAGTATCCAGGATTCCTTTATGATGTCACAATGTATAGTCAGTAGATAACACTATCCAGGATGCCATTATGATGTCACAATGTATAGTCAGTAGATAATAGTATCCAGGATTCCATTATGATGTCACAATGTATAGTCAGTAGTTAATAGTATCCAGGATTCCATTATGATGTCACAATGTATAGTCAGTAGATAATAGTATCCAGGATGCCATTATGATGTCACAATGTATAGTCAGTAGATAATAGTATCCAGGATTCCATGATAATGTCACAATGTATAGTCAGCAGATGATAGTAATCAGGATTCCATTATGATGTCACAATGTATAGTCAATAGTTAATAGTATCCAGGATACCATTATGTTGTCACAATGTATGGTTAGCAAACGATAGTATTCAGGATTAGAGTTGAGCGAACACCTGGATGTTCAGGTTCGACGAGTTCGGCCGAACTTTCGAAAAATGTTCGGGTTCGTGATCCGAACTCGACCCGATCTTCATCCCGAACCCGAACCCCATAGAAGTCAATGGGGACCCGAACTTTTGGGCACTAAAAAGGCTGTAAAACACACCCGGAAAGGGCTAGAGGGCTGCAAAAGGCAGCAAAATGTAGTTAAATCCCCTGCAAACAAATGTAGATAGGGAAATGATGAGTTAACATAAAATAAATAAAAATTAAACAATATTAATTGGAGTGAGGTCCCATAGCACAGAATCAGGCTTCAAGTCACCCACCAATGGAGAAGGTCACTTACTATTATTTTGACCACAGCACCCAGACAAAGGAGAGAGGTCCCACAGCAGAGAACCAGGCATCATATCACCCACCACAGGAGTAGGCCACCATTTAGTTACTTTGACCCCTACACCCAGACGGAGGAGAGAGGTTACACAGCAGAGAATCAGGCATCATATCAACCACCACAGGAGAAGCCACCATTTAGTTACTTTGACCCCTGCACCCAGGAAGAGGAGAGAGGCCCCACAGCACATATTCTGGCATCATATCAGCCACCACAGGAGAAGCCACCATTGAGTTACTTTGACCCCGCACCCAGGAAGAGGAGAGAGGCACCACAGCACATATTCTGGCATCATATCACACACCACAGGAGAAGGCCTCTTTCAGTGATTTAGGCCTTTGGACCCAGACAGAGGAGAGAGGCACCACAGCACATATTCTGGCATCATATCAGCCACCACAGGAGAAGCCACCATTGAGTTACTTTGACCCCTGCACCCAGGAAGAGGAGAGAGGCCCCACAGCACATATTCTGGCATCATATCAGCCACCACAGGAGAAGCCACCATTGAGTTACTTGACCCTGCACCCAGGAAGAGGAGAGATTCCCACAGCACATATTCTGGCATCATACTAACCACCACAGGAGAAGCCACCATTGAGTTACTTTGACCCCGCACCCAGGAAGAGGAGAGAGGCACCACAGCACATATTCTGGCATCATATCAGCCACCACAGGAGAAGCCACCATTGAGTTACTTTGACCCCTGCACCCAGGAAGAGGAGAGAGGCCCCACAGCACATATTCTGGCATCATATCAGCCACCACAGGAGAAGCCACCATTGAGTTACTTTGACCCTGCACCCAGGAAGAGGAGAGAGGCCCCACAGCACATATTCTGGCATCATACTAACCACCTCAGGAGAAGCCACCATTGAGTTACTTTGACCCCGCACCCAGGAAGAGGAGAGAGGCACCACAGCACATATTCTGGCATCATATCAGCCACCACAGGAGAAGCCACCATTTAGTTACTTTGACCCCTGCACCCAGGAAGAGAGAGAGGCCCCACAGCACATATTCTGGCATCATATCAGCCACCACAGGAGAAGCCACCATTGAGTTACTTTGACCCCTGCACCCAGGAAGAGGAGAGAGGCCCCACAGCACATATTCTGGCATCATACTAACCACCACAGGAGAAGCCACCATTGAGTTACTTTGACCCCGCACCCAGGAAGAGGAGAGAGGCACCACAGCACATATTCTGGCATCATATCAGCCACCACAGGAGAAGCCACCATTGAGTTACTTTGACCCCTGCACCCAGGAAGAGGAGAGAGGCCCCACAGCACATATTCTGGCATCATATCACCCACCACAGGAGTAGGCCACCATTTAGTTACTTTGACCCCTACACCCAGACGGAGGAGAGAGGTTACACAGCAGAGAATCAGGCATTTAGATCACCCACCACAGGAGTAGGCCCCAATTTAATGGGACCCCGGCAACCATGTCAGATGGTACAACCATCAGCTTCATATTAATCAGCACAGGAGAAGGCGTCTTTGAAAGACTTTGACCCCTACACCCAGACGGAGGAGAGAGGTTTCACAGCAGAGAATCAGGCATTTAGATCACCCACCACAGGAGTAGGCCCCCATTGAATCAGACCCTGGCAACCATGTCAGATGGCACAACCATCAGCTTTATATCAATCAGCACAGGAGAAGGCGACTTTGAAAGACTTTGACCCCTACACCCAGATGGAGGAGAGAGGTTTCACAGCAGAGAATCAGGCATCATATCAACCACCACAGGAGAAGCCACCATTTAGTTACTTTGACCCCTGCACCCAGGAAGAGGAGAGAGGCCCCACAGCACATATTCTGGCATCATATCAGCCACCACAGGAGAAGCCACCATTGAGTTACTTTGACCCCTGCACCCAGGAAGAGGAGAGAGGCCCCACAGCACATATTCTGGCATCATACTAACCACCACAGGAGAAGCCACCATTGAGTTACTTTGACCCCTGCACCCAGGAAGAGCAGAGAGGCCCCACAGCACATATTCTGGCATCATATCAGCCACCACAGGAGAAGCCACCATTGAGTTACTTTGACCCCGCACCCAGGAAGAGGAGAGAGGCACCACAGCACATATTCAGGCATCATATCACACACCACAGGAGAAGGCCTCTTTCAGTGATTTAGGCCTTTGGACCCAGACAGAGGAGAGAGGCACCACAGCACATATTCTGGCATCATATCAGCCACCACAGGAGAAGCCACCATTGAGTTACTTTGACCCCTGCACCCAGGAAGAGGAGAGAGGCCCCACAGCACATATTCTGGCATCACACTAACCACCACAGGAGAAGCCACCATTGAGTTACTTTGACCCCGCACCCAGGAAGAGGAGAGAGGCACCACAGCACATATTCTGGCATCATATCAGCCACCACAGGAGAAGCCACCATTGAGTTACTTTGACCCCTGCACCCAGGAAGAGGAGAGAGGCCCCACAGCACATATTCTGGCATCATACTAACCACCACAGGAGAAGCCACCATTGAGTTACTTTGACCCCTTCACCCAAACAGAGGAGAGAGGTTCCACATCAGAGAATCAGGCATCATATCAACCACCACAGGAGTAGGCCACAATTTAGTTTATTTGACCCCTGCACCCAGGAAGAGGAGAGAGGCCCCACAGCACATATTCTGGCATCATATCACACACCACAGGAGAAGGCCTCTTTTCAGTGATTTAGGCCTTTGGACCCAGACAGAGGAGAGAGGTCAGAGATTAGCTTCATATCCCCCAGCACAGCAGAAGACCGCTTTATTTGACTTAGGCCTCAGCACCCAGACAGAAGACAGAGGTAGCATGGCAGAGGTTATGGCTTCATGTCACCCGTTAGTTTAACCGGCCACTTTCATCTGGTTAGGCCCCGGCGCCCAGACAGAGAAGAGTTTCATTCAACTGTGGGTTTCATAAAATTTGTATCAAATAAAGAAGTGGCCCGTAGCACAACAAGACATGTTTTAGGCAGTTAATAAGGACTACTCTGCACAAGGGAGGGACAGGTCCTGTGGGATCCATGCCTGGTTCATCTTTATGAAGGTCAGCTTGTCCACGTTGGCTGTGGACAGGCGGCTGCGCTTGTCAGTAATGATGCCCCCTGCCGTGCTGAATACGCGTTCAGATAAAACGCTGGCCGCCGGGCAGGAAAGCACCTCCAAGGCATAACATGCTAACTCTGGCCACGTGGACAATTTCGAAACCCAGTAGTTGAATGGGGCCGAACCATCCGTCAGGATGTGGAGGGTGTGCAGACATACTGTTCAACCATGTTAGTGAAATGCTGCCTCCTGCTAACACGTTCCGTATCAGGTGTCGGTGCAGATAGCTGTGGCGTGGAGACAAAACTTTTCCACATTTCTGCCATGCTAACCCTGCCCTCAGATGAGCTGGCCGTGACACAGCTGCGTTGGCGACCTCTTGCCACTCCTCTGCCTTCACCTTCCACCTGTTCCCCTGTGACATGTGGGAATGCTCTCAAGAGCGCCTCTATCAGCGTGCGCTTGTACTCGCGCATCTTACGGTTGCGCTCCAGTTCAGGAATTAAAGTGGGCACATTGTCTTTATACCGGGGATCCAGCAGGGTGGCCACCCAGTAGTCTGCACACGTTAAAACGTGGGCAACTCTGCTGTCGTTGCGCAGGCATTGGAGCATATATTCGCTCATGTGGGCCAGGCTACCCATGGGTAAGGACAAGCTGTCCTCTGTGGGAGGCGTATCGTCATCGTCCACCGTATCCCCCCAGCCACGCACCAGTGATGGGCCTGGGCTGCCACCCCGCTGTGAACTTGCGTCATCCTCGTCTCCCTCCACCTCCTCCTCCTCATCCTCCAGTACAGTGCCTTGGCTGGCGACTTGTGAACCTGTCCTCTGCTGCTTAAACAAACCTCCCTCTGAGCCAATTCGAACAGACTGGCCCGAAAGTGTTAGAAACGAGCCCTCATCCTCCTCCTCCTCCTCCACCTGGGCCACCTCCTCTAACATCATTGCCCTAAGTGTTTTCTCAAGGAGACATAGAAGTGGTATTGTAACGCTGATAACAGTGTCATCGCCACTGGCCATGTTGGTGGAGTACTCGAAACAGCGCAGCAGGGCACACAGGTCTCGCATGGAGGCCCAATCATTGGTGGTGAAGTGGTGCTGTTCGGCAGTACGACTGACGCGAGCGTGCTGCAGCTGAAACTCCACTATGGCCTGCTGCTGCTCGCACAGTCTCTCCAGCATGTGCAAGGTGGAGTTCCACCGGGTGGGCACGTCGCATATGAGGCGGTGAGCGGGAAGGCCGAAGTTCCGCTGTAGCGCAGACAGGCGAGCAGCGGCAGGATGTGAACGGCGGAGCGCGCACAGACGGCCCGCACTTTATGCAGCAGCTCTGACATGTTGGGGTAGTGGTGAATGAACCTCTGCACCACCAAGTTCAGCACATGCGCCAGGCAAGGGATGTGCGTCAAACCGGCTAGTCCCAGAGCTGCCACGAGATTTCGCCCATTATCGCATACCACCAGGCCTGGCTTGAGGCCCACCGGCAGAAACCACTCGTCGGTCTGTTGTTCAATACCCGCCACAACTCCTGCGCGGTGTGGGGCCTGTCCCCAAACATATGAGTTTCAGAATGGCCTGCTGACGTTTACCGGGTTGTGCTGAAGTTGGTGGTGAAGGTGTGTGGCTGACCGGATGAGCTGGTGGAAGCAGTGGAGGAGGAAGCCGAGTAGGAGGAGGAGGCTACAGGAGGCAGAGAATGATGCCCTGCGATCCTAGGGGCGGAAGGACGTGCGCCAAGGAACTGTCCGCCGGGGCCCAGCCGCCACTACATTCATCCAGTGTGCAGTTAGTGAGATATAGCGTCCCTGGCCGTGCTTACTGGTCCACGTATCTGTGGTTAGGTGGACCTTGCCACAAATGGCGTTGCGCAGTGCACACTTGATTTTATCGGACACTTGCATGTGCAGGGAAGGCACGGCTGTCTTGGAGAAGTAGTGGCGGCTGGGAACCACATACTGCGGGACAGCCATGGCCATCAGCTGTTTGAAGCTGTCTGTGTCCACCAGCCGGAATGACAGCATTTCAAAGGCCAGCAGTTTAGAAATGCTGGCGTTCAGGCCAAGGGCTCGAGGGTGACTCGGGGGGAATTTGCGCTTCCTCTCTAAGGTTTGAGATATTGAGAGCTGAACGCTGCTGTGTGATATAGTGGAGACGCTAGTTGACGGTGGCGGTGGTGGTGGTGTCGGTGGCACATCCTCTGTTTGCTGCTCGGCAGGTGGCAACATTCCTCTTGAGGCGGAAGCCGAGGCAGCAGCGGTAGAGGGAGCAGGGGGAGCCTCAGCGAGTGCCTGGTTTTTAAGGTGTGTACCCCACTGCAGTTCATGCTTTGCATGTAGATGCCTGGTCATGCAGGTTGTGCTGAGGTTCAGAACGTTAATGCCTCGCCTCAGGCTCTGATGGCGATGTCCAGTAGCAGGCGAACTCTGGGGGCGGCGGCTCGTCTGCTTTGGCCCCCTGCTCCCTCTTTGGCTTCGCTGTTGTCTCGGTCTCACCACTACCTCTTCCTCTGAACTGTGAAAGTCATCGCCACGACCTTCAGTCCATGTGGGGTCTAAGACCTCATCGTCCTCTGCATCGTCTTCCACCCAGTCTCCCTCCCTGACCTCCTCCTGTTCAGTCTGCACACTGCAAAAAGACGCGGCAGTGGGCACCTGTGTTTCGTCATCATCAGAGAGTCGGTGACTCTGCTGTGGTGGTATTCCCATGTCCTCTTCATCTGGAGACATAAGTGGTTGTGCGTCAGTGCATGGTATGTCTTCCTCCACTGGGGAAGGGCTAGGTGGACGCCCTGGGAAACCCTGGAAGCAGAGTCTTCAAACAGAAGAAGAGACTGCTGCATAACTTGTGGCTCAGACCGTTTCCCTGATATGCTTGGGGGTGATGTGACAGACTGATGGGCTTGGTTTTCAGGTGCCACCTGTGCGCTTTCCGCAGAAGACTGGGTGGAAGACCATGTGGTGAACGTGCTGGAAGCACTGTCGGCCACCCAATCGATTAATGCCTGTACCTGCTCAGGCCTTACCATCCTAAGAGCGGCATTGGGCCCCACGAGATATTGCGGTACATTCTGCCGGCTAGTTGAGGGAGTTCGTTCCCTACTGTGTGCGCCTGGAGCCGAACGGCCACGCCCTCTACCAGCAACAGAGGCTCCACGGACACCACCACGACCGCGTCCTCGTCCCTTAATAGTATTTTTCTTCATTGTTGCGATTCAACTCGCACCACAATGAAATATATTATTTTTTATAAGCAAAATCCCCTCACTGGAATACTTTCAGTCTTTTGACTGTATGGATTACAGATGGAATGACTGTTATATGTGAGTACCGCTTTCTTTGACAGATTCTAGTATGGGTACATATATGTTTTCCCAACCCCAGCACATTAGTTTGCTAATTCCAGATGTATGAAACGCAGGCCTAACTGTATCTAGTATATTGAACGCCAGATAAACTAACTTGGCCTTTTTAAATAAAAAAATTCCCTCACTGGAATACTTTCAGTCTTTTGACTGTATGGATTACAGATGGAATGACTGTTATATGTGAGTACCGCTTTCTTTGACAGATTCTAGTATGGGTACATATATGTTTTCCCAACCCCAGCACATTAGTTTGCTAATTCCAGATGTATGAAACGCAGGCCTAACTGTATCTAGTATATTGAACGCCAGATAAACTAACTTGGCCTTTTTTAAATAAAAAAATTCCCTCACTGGAATACTTTCAGTCTTTTGACTGTATGGATTACAGATGGAATGACTGTTATATGTGAGTACCGCTTTCTTTGACAGATTCTAGTATGGGTACATATATGTTTTCCCAACCCCAGCACATTAGTTTGCTAATTCCAGATGTATGAAACGCAGGCCTAACTGTATCTAGTATATTGAACGCCAGATAAACTAACTTGGCCTTTTTTAAATAAAAAAATCCCTCACTGGAATACTTTCAGTCTTTTGACTGTATGGATTACAGATGGAATGACTGTTATATGTGAGTACCGCTTTCTTTGACAGATTCTAGTATGGGTACATATATGTTTTCCCAACCCCAGCACATTAGTTTGCTAATTCCAGATGTATGAAACGCAGGCCTAACTGTATCTAGTATATTGAACGCCAGATAAACTAACTTGGCCTTTTTAAATAAAAAAATTCCCTCACTGGAATACTTTCAGTCTTTTGACTGTATGGATTACAGATGGAATGACTGTTATATGTGAGTACCGCTTTCTTTGACAGATTCTAGTATGGGTACATATATGTTTTCCCAACCCCAGCACATTAGTTTGCTAATTCCAGATGTATGAAACGCAGGCCTAACTGTATCTAGTATATTGAACGCCAGATAAACTAACTTGGCCTTTTTTAAATAAAAAAATTCCCTCACTGGAATACTTTCAGTCTTTTGACTGTATGGATTACAGATGGAATGACTGTTATATGTGAGTACCGCTTTCTTTGACAGATTCTAGTATGGGTACATATATGTTTTCCCAACCCCAGCACATTAGTTTGCTAATTCCAGATGTATGAAACGCAGGCCTAACTGTATCTAGTATATTGAACGCCAGATAAACTAACTTGGCCTTTTTAAATAAAAAATTCCCTCACTGGAATACTTTCAGTCTTTTGACTGTATGGATTACAGATGGAATGACTGTTATATGTGAGTACCGCTTTCTTTGACAGATTCTAGTATGGGTACATATATGTTTTCCCAACCCCAGCACATTAGTTTGCTAATTCCAGATGTATGAAACGCAGGCCTAACTGTATCTAGTATATTGAACGCCAGATAAACTAACTTGGCCTTTTTAAATAAAAAATTCCCTCACTGGAATACTTTCAGTCTTTTGACTGTATGGATTACAGATGGAATGACTGTTATATGTGAGTACCGCTTTCTTTGACAGATTCTAGTATGGGTACATATATGTTTTCCCAACCCCAGCACATTAGTTTGCTAATTCCAGATGTATGAAACGCAGGCCTAACTGTATCTAGTATATTGAACGCCAGATAAACTAACTTGGCCTTTTTAAATAAAAAAATTCCCTCACTGGAATACTTTCAGTCTTTTGACTGTATGGATTACAGATGGAATGACTGTTATATGTGAGTACCGCTTTCTTTGACAGATTCTAGTATGGGTACATATATGTTTTCCCAACCCCAGCACATTAGTTTGCTAATTCCAGATGTATGAAACGCAGGCCTAACTGTATCTAGTATATTGAACGCCAGATAAACTAACTTGGCCTTTTTAAATAAAAAAATCCCTCACTGGAATACTTTCAGTCTTTTGACTGTATGGATTACAGATGGAATGACTGTTATATGTGAGTACCGCTTTCTTTGACAGATTCTAGTATGGGTACATATATGTTTTCCCAACCCCAGCACATTAGTTTGCTAATTCCAGATGTATGAAACGCAGGCCTAACTGTATCTAGTATATTGAACGCCAGATAAACTAACTTGGCCTTTTTTAAATAAAAAAATTCCCTCACTGGAATACTTTCAGTCTTTTGACTGTATGGATTACAGATGGAATGACTGTTATATGTGAGTACCGCTTTCTTTGACAGATTCTAGTATGGGTACATATATGTTTTCCCAACCCCAGCACATTAGTTTGCTAATTCCAGATGTATGAAACGCAGGCCTAACTGTATCTAGTATATTGAACGCCAGATAAACTAACTTGGCCTTTTTAAATAAAAAAATTCCCTCACTGGAATACTTTCAGTCTTTTGACTGTATGGATTACAGATGGAATGACTGTTATATGTGAGTACCGCTTTCTTTGACAGATTCTAGTATGGGTACATATATGTTTTCCCAACCCCAGCACATTAGTTTGCTAATTCCAGATGTATGAAACGCAGGCCTAACTGTATCTAGTATATTGAACGCCAGATAAACTAACTTGGCCTTTTTAAATAAAAAAATTCCCTCACTGGAATACTTTCAGTCTTTTGACTGTATGGATTACAGATGGAATGACTGTTATATGTGAGTACCGCTTTCTTTGACAGATTCTAGTATGGGTACATATATGTTTTCCCAACCCCAGCACATTAGTTTGCTAATTCCAGATGTATGAAACGCAGGCCTAACTGTATCTAGTATATTGAACGCCAGATAAACTAACTTGGCCTTTTTTAAATAAAAAATTCCCTCACTGGAATACTTTCAGTCTTTTGACTGTATGGATTACAGATGGAATGACTGTTATATGTGAGTACCGCTTTCTTTGACAGATTCTAGTATGGGTACATATATGTTTTCCCAACCCCAGCACATTAGTTTGCTAATTCCAGATGTATGAAACGCAGGCCTAACTGTATCTAGTATATTGAACGCCAGATAAACTAACTTGGCCTTTTTTAAATAAAAAAATTCCCTCACTGGAATACTTTCAGTCTTTTGACTGTATGGATTACAGATGGAATGACTGTTATATGTGAGTACCGCTTTCTTTGACAGATTCTAGTATGGGTACATATATGTTTTCCCAACCCCAGCACATTAATTTGCTAATTCCAGATGTATGAAACGCAGGCCTAACTGTATCTAGTATATTGAACGCCAGATAAACTAACTTGGCCTTTTTAAATAAAAAAATTCCCTCACTGGAATACTTTCAGTCTTTTGACTGTATGGATTACAGGTGGACTGGTATTAGTAGGGGTGACACAAGCACACCCAAGTCCCTGATGTAGGATTTCTATGGCACAGACCACTATTACAAGTGATTAATGGACGTTGGGAGAGATTGTGCTGCAGCACTAGTCCCAAGATGGCCGCCGCCTATCAGCCCAGTAACATGTGCCACAAAATGGTCTGCACAACCTTTAAAAAAATAGCCTTGGACTGTGCTGCTAAATCGCTATTGGTCTGAATCCCAGGTGTAGATGTCTGACTTGTTTGGAGCTTTGAATGCACACTGTGGCAGCTTCTGCTGCAGCACTACAAGTCGCAAATGGCGGCCGGCGGTCAGCCCAGGTACATGTGGATGGAAAATCACTCTGGCCACTCTAAAAATAGCCAATCCCTATCAAAAAGCAGCTCAGCTGCAGTTGTTCAGATGAATCACAGGTGGAGGAGAGAAATTTGCTTCCAGTTATTCAATTATCCCTGCCTATTCTCGCCCTAGCATCAGCTGCGTCTATCCCTGTTCTATTCACATCGGGAGTGAGCACGTCCCGACGTGCGCACAAGCTTATAAAGAGGCTGAGTCACATGCTGCACTCGGCCAATCACAGCCTTGCAAATAGTAGGCATGGCTGCGATGGCATCTTAGGGCAAGTAGTATGATGCATGTTGATTGGCTGCTTTGCAGCCTTTCAAAATGCGCCTAAATACATGCCGAACGACGAACCCGAACCCGAACTTTTTTGAAAATGTCCGGGTTCGGGTCCGGGTCCCGGACACCCCAAAATTCGGTACGAACCCGAACGATGCTCGAACTGTTCGCTCAACACTATTCAGGATGCCATTATGATGTCACAATGTATAGTAAGTAGATAATAGTATCCAGGATACCATTATGATGTCACAATGTATTGTTAGCAGATGATAGTATTCAGGATGCCATTATGATGTCACAATGTATAGTCAGTAGATAATAGTATCAGGGATACCATTATGATATCACAATGTATTGTTAGCAGATGATAGTATTCAGGATGCCATTATGATGTCACAATGTATAGTCAGTACATAATAGTATCCAGGATGCCATTATGATGTCACAATGTATAGTTAGCAGACAATAGTATTTAGGATTCCATTATGATGTCACAGTGTATAGTCAATAGATAATAGTATCCAGGATTCCATTATGATGTCACAATGTATAGTCAGTAGATAATAGTATCCAGGATACCATTATGATGTCACAATGTATAGTCAGCAGATGATAGTAATTAGGATTCCATTATGATGTCACAATGTATTGTTAGCAGATGATAGTATTCAGGATGCCATTATGATGTCACAATGTATAGTCAGTACATAATAGTATCCAGGATGCTATTATGATGTCACAATATATAGTTAGTAGATAATAGAATCCAGAATTCCATTATGCTGTCACAATGTATGGTCAGCAGACGATAGTATTCAGAATGCCATTATGATGTCACAATATATAATCAGTATATAAAAGTGTCCAGGATTCCATTATGATGTCATAATGTATAATCAGCAGATAATAGTATCCAGGATTCCATTATGATGTGTGGGAGTCGCTCTGGTAGACAGCGGTGCGGGTGCAGTTTAGAGGCAAAACCAGGAGTCCAGATTGTGCAACAAACAGTGTTTTATTCACACTTGCACACAAAATGAAAAACAGTCTCTTGGTGACAGTTCACACACAACGGAAATAAACGTAGCCAAACAAAACAGTCCAACACAGGTTCAGTCACCTGGGAGGTGTAGGTGCAGGTTCGCACCACGCTGTCGGCCCAGCCGCAGGAGAATCCAGCTTCAGGTAGCCAGGAACACAACACCTCCTTGCTGAGCTCTTTCCTCCTGGACAGAGAACTCCCAGCCCTGCCAGCAGCTCCAGGATAATCACACTCCTCAGACACAGCTGCTGGCTGCGTTTTATATCCAGCCCAAAACATGGACTGGACCGTGGGAGCAGCCACCCACCCTACTCTTTAGCTGCTCCCAGTAAGAGCCGGCCCGGATTGGCTTTGCAGCCAAACTAACTATAAATGTCAAGCAGCACTAGCTGCTGCTGACACATAAAAATCCGGCTCTTACCTCACCGAGGCCAGGAACCTCGGTGACACGTACCTGCCGTCGACCACAGTACCTTGCACCTTACCACATACCCCCCTTTGTTCAACCCTGAGGGGGTGAACACATGTGAGGCAGTGGACGCGGGACAGGGCATCTGCGTACTCCTGCAAGCGGCCTGCCCTGTGTTCCACGGAGAACTTGAAGTTCTGTAGGGATAGGAACCACCTGGTGACCCGAGCATTCCTCTCCTTGGCCTGGCTCATCCACTTGAGAGGGGAATGGTCGGTCACCAGACGGAACCTCCTCCCTAACAGGTAGTAGCGGAGAGATTCAAGTGCCCACTTGATAGCCAGGCACTCCCTCTCCACTATGCTATACCTGGTCTCGGCGGGACTGAGCTTACGGCTCAGGAAGACAACGGGATGTTCTTCCCCGTTGACCTCCTGAGACAGTACAGCACCGAGGCCTACCTCCGAGGCGCCGGTCTGTACGACGAACTCCCTGTTGAAGTCGGGTGTCACCAAAACCGGGACCCACACAGGGCCGACTTCAACGCGGAGAAAGCCTCCTCCGCCTTCTCACTCCAGCTAACCCTCCCAGACTTTCGCCCCTTCAACAGGTCTGTCAATGGCGCTGCTATTGTGGCAAAGTGGGCACAAACCTCATGTAGTAACCTAGTCTTTTGACTGTATGGATTACAGATGGAATGACTGTTACATGTGAGTACCGCTTTCTTTGACAGATTCTAGTATGGGTACATATATGTTTTCCCAACCCCAGCACATTAGTTTGCTAATTCCAGATGTATGAAACGCAGGCCTAACTGTATCTAGTATATTGAACGCCAGATAAACTAACTTGGCCTTTTTTAAATAAAAAAATTCCCTCACTGGAATACTTTCAGTCTATTGACTGTATGGATTACAGATGGAATGACTGTTATATGTGAGTACCGCTTTCTTTGACAGATTCTAGTATGGGTACATATATGTTTTCCCAACCCCAGCACATTAGTTTGCTAATTCCAGATGTATGAAACATGAGGCCTAACTGTATCTAGTATATTGAACGCCAGATAAACTAACTTGGCCTTTTTAAATAAAAAAATTCCCTCACTGGAATACTTTCAGTCTTTTGACTGTATGGATTACAGGTGGACTGGTATTAGTAGGGGTGACACAAGCACACCCAAGTCCCTGATGTAGGATTTCTATGGCACAGACCACTATTACAAGTGATTAATGGACGTTGGGAGAGATTGTGCTGCAGCACTAGTCCCAAGATGGCCGCCGCCTATCAGCCCAGTAACATGTGCCACAAAATGGTCTGCACAACCTTTAAAAAAAATAGCCTTGGACTGTGCTGCTAAATCGCTATTGGTCTGAATCCCAGGTGTAGATGTCTGACTTGTTTGGAGCTTTGGAATGCACACTGTGGCAGCTTCTGCTGCAGCACTACAAGTCGCAAAATGGCGGCCGGCGGTCAGCCCAGGTACATGTGGATGGAAAAATCACTCTGGCCACTCTAAAAATAGCCAATCCCTATCAAAAAGCAGCTCAGCTGCAGTTGTTCAGATGAATCACAGGTGGAGGAGAGAAATTTGCTTCCAGTTATTCAATTATCCCTGCCTATTCTCGCCCTAGCATCAGCTGCGTCTATCCCTGTTCTATTCACATCGGGAGTGAGCACGTCCCGACGTGCGCACAAGCTTATAAAGAGGCTGAGTCACATGCTGCACTTCGGCCAATCACAGCCTTGCCAATAGTAGGCATGGCTGCGATGGCATCTTAGGGCAAGTAGTATGATGCATGTTGATTGGCTGCTTTGCAGCCTTTCAAAATGCGCCTAAATACATGCCGAACGACGAACCCGAACCCGAACTTTTTGAAAATGTCCGGGTTCGGGTCCAGGTCCCGGACACCCCAAAATTCGGTACGAACCCGAACGATGCTCGAACTGTTCGGCTCAACACTATTCAGGATGCCATTATGATGTCACAATGTATAGTAAGTAGATAATAGTATCCAGGATACCATTATGATGTCACAATGTATTGTTAGCAGATGATAGTATTCAGGATGCCATTATGATGTCACAATGTATAGTCAGTAGATAATAGTATCAGGGATACCATTATGATATCACAATGTATTGTTAGCAGATGATAGTATTCAGGATGCCATTATGATGTCACAATGTATAGTCAGTACATAATAGTATCCAGGATGCCATTATGATGTCACAATGTATGGTTAGCAGACAATAGTATTTAGGATTCCATTATGATGTCACAGTGTATAGTCAATAGATAATAGTATCCAGGATTCCATTATGATGTCACAATGTATAGTCAGTAGATAATAGTATCCAGGATACCATTATGATGTCACAATGTATAGTCAGCAGATGATAGTAATTAGGATTCCATTATGATGTCACAATGTATTGTTAGCAGATGATAGTATTCAGGATGCCATTATGATGTCA
This sequence comes from Bufotes viridis, assembly GCA_033119425.1. Classification (NCBI taxonomy): domain Eukaryota; kingdom Metazoa; phylum Chordata; class Amphibia; order Anura; family Bufonidae; genus Bufotes; species Bufotes viridis. Next base: position 224,156,378 of record CM065590.1, read on the forward strand.
CAATGTATAGTCAGTACATAATAGTATCCAGGATGCTATTATGATGTCACAATATATAGTTAGTAGATAATAGAATCCAGAATTCCATTATGCTGTCACAATGTATGGTCAGCAGATCGATAGTATTCAGAATGCCATTATGATGTCACAATATATAATCAGTATATAAAAGTGTCCAGGATTCCATTATGATGTCATAATGTATAATCAGCAGATAATAGTATCCAGGATTCCATTATGATGTGTGGGGAGTCGCTCTGGTAGACAGCGGTGCGGGTGCAGTTTAGAGGCAAAACCAGGAGTCCAGATTGTGCAACAAACAGTGTTTTATTCACACTTGCACACAAAATGAAAAACAGTCTCTTGGTGACAGTTCACACACAACGGAAATAAACGTAGCCAAACAAAACAGTCCAACACAGGTTCAGTCACCTGGGAGGTGTAGGTGCAGGTTCGCACCACGCTGTCGGCCCAGCCGCAGGAGAATCCAGCTTCAGGTAGCCAGGAACACAACACCTCCTTGCTGAGCTCTTTCCTCCTGGACAGAGAACTCCCAGCCCTGCCAGCAGCTCCAGGATAATCACACTCCTCAGACACAGCTGCTGGCTGCGTTTTATATCCAGCCCAAAACATGGACTGGACCGTGGGGAGCAGCCACCCACCCTACTCTTTAGCTGCTCCCAGTAAGAGCCGGCCCGGATTGGCTTTGCAGCCAAACTAACTATAAATGTCAAGCAGCACTAGCTGCTGCTGACACATAAAAATCCGGCTCTTACCTCACCGAGGCCAGGAACCTCGGTGACACGTACCTGCCGTCGACCACAGTACCTTGCACCTTACCACATACCCCCCTTTGTTCAACCCTGAGGGGTGAACACATGTGAGGCAGTGGACGCGGGACAGGGCATCTGCGTTACCCTGCAAGCGGCCTGCCCTGTGTTCCACGGAGAACTTGAAGTTCTGTAGGGATAGGAACCACCTGGTGACCCGAGCATTCCTCTCCTTGGCCTGGCTCATCCACTTGAGAGGGGAATGGTCGGTCACCAGACGGAACCTCCTCCCTAACAGGTAGTAGCGGAGAGATTCAAGTGCCCACTTGATAGCCAGGCACTCCCTCTCCACTATGCTATACCTGGTCTCGGCGGGACTGAGCTTACGGCTCAGGAAGACAACGGGATGTTCTTCCCCGTTGACCTCCTGAGACAGTACAGCACCGAGGCCTACCTCCGAGGCGTCGGTCTGTACGACGAACTCCCTGTTGAAGTCGGGTGTCACCAAAACCGGGGACCCACACAGGGCCGACTTCAACGCGGAGAAAGCCTCCTCCGCCTTCTCACTCCAGCTAACCCTCCCAGACTTTCGCCCCTTCAACAGGTCTGTCAATGGCGCTGCTATTGTGGCAAAGTGGGGCACAAACCTCATGTAGTAACCTACAATCCCCAGGAACGACTTTACCTGCCTGGTGGTGACCGGTCGGGGCCAGTTACGAATGGCCTCTACCTTAGTTACCTGAGGTTTGATGACTCCCCGCCCAATTATATATCCCAGATATTTTGTCTCCTCTAACCCTATGGAGCACTTCTTTGGGTTAGCGGTCAGTCCGGCTTTCCTCAGGGCATCCACTACCGCCTGCACCTTGGGTAAATGGCTTTCCCAGTCGGTGCTGTGGATGACTACATCATCTAAGTAGGCCGAGGCGCACCGACGATGTGGTCGCAGCACTATGTCCATTAACCTTTGGAAAGTGGCGGGGGCGCCATGCAGGCCAAAGGGTAACACCTTGTAGTGATACAGGCCCTGCGGGGTAACAAATGCGGTTTTTCCTTAGCCGACTCCGTTAAGGGTACCTGCCAGTACCCTTTAGTGAGGTCCAGCACAGAAAAATAACGGGCTTGTCCTAAACTTTCAACCAGCTCGCCTACTCGGGGCATGGGATACGCGCCAAACTTGGACACTTCATTTAATTTGCGAAAATCGTTGCAGAACCGCAACGTCCCATCCGGCTTGGGTATCAGGACTATGGGACTGGCCCACTCACTTTTCGACTCCTCAATGACATCGAGCTTCAACATTAACTGTACTTCCTCCGCGATGGCCCGTCGCCGAGCCTCGGGTACCCGGTATGGTTTTAACCGGATCTTGGCCTGAGGCTCAGTGACGATGTCATGTCGGATGAGAGACGTGCGGCCAGGGAGGTCCGAGAACACATCCGTGTTCCGACTGATGAACTCCCTGACTTCCTGAACTTGTTTGGAAGACAGGCTGTCTGCAATTTTTACCGTGGTTACTGCTTCACAGGCCTCGAACTGTGGGGCTGGACCCTTTTCACCTAGAAGCCCTGGCCGGGGGCTGTGGTCGTCGGCTGTGTCCCTATCTTTCCACGGCTTAAGTAAATTCACGTGGTACACCTGCTCCGGCTTGCGCCGCCTGGCTGGTGTACTTTGTAATTTACTTCCCTACCTTCTCGATCACCTCATAGGGGCCCTGCCACCTAGCTAGGAACTTGCTGTCAAGGGTGGGCACCAGAACCAAAACCCGATCTCCCGGATGGAAGCCCCGTACTCGAGCCTGACGATTATACACCCTACTCTGGGCTTGTTGCGCTGCCTCCATATGCTCCCGGACCAGCGGCAACACCCTTTCTATCCGTTCCTGCATCTGGGTGACATACTCAATGACACTTTTGTGGGGGACAGGCTGTTGTTCCCATGCTTCCTTGGCGATATCCAACAGGCCCCGAGGGTGTCTGCCATAAAGCAGTTCGAAGGGCGAGAACCCAGTAGAGGCCTGGGGCACCTCTCGCACTGCGAACATGAGATAGGGCAGAAGCAGATCCCAGTCCTTCCCATCTCTAGACACCACCCTCTTTAACATATTTTTTAGAGTTTGGTTAAACCTCTCCACAAGACCGTCTGTTTGCGGATGGTAAACGGACGTCCGTAACTGCTTTATACGCAACAATTTACACAGTTCCCTCATTACTTTGGACATAAAAGGGGTCCCTTGGTCTGTCAGAACCTCTTTTGGCAGGCCCACACGGGAAAACATCTCCATTAACTCTTTGGCAATGAGCTTAGCTGAGGTATGTCGCAGAGGCACCGCCTCCGGATACCGAGTGGCATAGTCGAGAATCACCAGGATATGTTGGTGACCCCTAGCAGACTTCGGTACGGGTCCGACCAGATCCATGGCAATGCGCTCGAATGGGACCTCAATTATTGGGAGAGGGACCAGGGGACTTCGGTAATGCGGCTGGGGGCTATTTACCTGACAGGTCGGACAGGACTTACAGAATTCCTCTACTTCCTTAAAGAAACCGGGCCAGTAAAATCGCTGTAGTATGCGGTCCTGCGTTTTCTGCCACCCCATGTGTCCCCCAAGAACATGTTGGTGGGCAAGCTCCATAACAAGCTTGCGATATGCGGTGGGCACCACCAACTGTTCAACTGGCTCACCTCGGACTTGGTTCACCCGATACAACATATCCTGAAGGACAATAAATCGTGGAAACATTAATTCAGCCCCAGGTTTCTGGGGTTTACCATCAATCATTACAACACTTTCCCAGGCCCTGGTTAGGGTTTGGTCCCGGTGTTGTGCGGTCCCAAAATTTTCCCCTGAGACATTGAGGTCTGCCAACTCAGGTCCCGGTGGCAAGTCCTCCGTGTCTCCCACCATTACACTTAGTGGGGTTGTCTCCCCTCTACCGCTGGAGCAGTGGTCACCCCTACTGCTGGCCCTTCAGACTCGGGCTCCCAGGGTTCTGGCCTTCCAGTGGTACCAGGCCACTCTCCTAGGGTTACCCCTGTCTCGGGTCCATCAGACAGTTTTATCGCCGGCCACAGTGCCGGGAAACCTGGGAAGTCCCTCCCAAGTATCAGTTCATGTGGGAGTTTAGCAGCGACAGCCACCTCGTGGGTCCACTTACCAGCCGCTGTGGACAAAGTCACTAGTGCAGTGGGGTAATCTTTTAGGTCTCCGTGGATGCACAGGACCCCGATTTTACGGCCGGTATACTCCGCAGGCCGTACTAGGGCAGCTCTTACCAGGGAGACTAGACTCCCGGAGTCCAGCAGGGCCACCGCCAGAGACTCTCCCACCTCTACCTGACACAGGTGGTTATTGTCCTGCCCCTCACGGGTGCCAGTTGCGCACAGCTTCCGTGCATACAGGGAGTGGCGCCCCCATAGTTCACATCCATCGGCTCATCCCGATGCGGACAGTCGGCCCTGATGTGGCCTGGCTCCTGACACCTCCAGCATACCCCGGGAGGCGGATCCGCAGGGGGTACATTCCGGGCAGGCCTCTCTGTCGCCGAACGTCGGAACTGGGGCGGAGGCCTCCGGGTTTGACTGACCCCTTCCCAGCAAGACTCCCCTGCAGGTTTCTGGTGGCCTCGTAACGCTCCACCAGGTCGACCATCTCCAGGGCATTAGTGGGGATACCTGGCCAATCCAGTGCTGAAGGGGGTAAGGCAGGGCCCTCCAGAACATGTCGGCCAGCAGACGGTCCAGCATAGCAGTCGGACTTAGAACATCAGGCTGCAGCCACTTTTGCAACCGATGCAGCAACTCATAGTACTGCGGCCTGGCGGGTTCAGCCGTTTTATAGTCCCACTGGTGGACCCGCTGAGCCCGGACCAACACGTTTACCCCCAATCTGGCCAGGATCTCCCCTTCACCGTGGGGTAATCAGCAGCCTGGGCATCTGCCAAGTCAAAAAACTTGCTGGGGCCCGGATGCCAGGAACGGAGCGACCACCTCGGCCCACTGGTCACGGGGTAACTTTTCCCTCACGGCTACCTTCTCAAAGACCGCCAGATATGTCTCAACGTCGTCCGAGGGGGTCATCTTTGGGATCGCCGCACGGACCGCTTTCCGGGCATCATGGTCGTGGTGGGACGCTCCTGCAGCTTGTAACGCCATTACGTGCTGTAACAGTAGCTGGTTGGTCTCCCGCTGCTGCACGTTAGCCTCTATGAGAGCTTTCACAGCCGCCTCCATGTTGCCAGTAATTCCTACTTGTAGCTTTGCTGGCTTAATATATGCCATGCACTTGTGCCCAGCAAAACAAACAAACTTCGGCGGTCACGCCAGCCTCACTGCGCATGCCCGCATCCGACACCAAATGTGGGGAGTCGCTCTGGTAGACAGCGGTGCGGGTGCAGTTTAGAGGCAAAACCAGGAGTCCAGATTGTGCAACAAACAGTGTTTTATTCACACTTGCACACAAAATGAAAAACAGTCTCTTGGTGACAGTTCACACACAACGGAAATAAACGTAGCCAAACAAAACAGTCCAACACAGGTTCAGTCACCTGGGAGGTGTAGGTGCAGGTTCGCACCACGCTGTCGGCCCAGCCGCAGGAGAATCCAGCTTCAGGTAGCCAGGAACACAACACCTCCTTGCTGAGCTCTTTCCTCCTGGACAGAGAACTCCCAGCCCTGCCAGCAGCTCCAGGATAATCACACTCCTCAGACACAGCTGCTGGCTGCGTTTTATATCCAGCCCAAAACATGGACTGGACCGTGGGGAGCAGCCACCCACCCTACTCTTTAGCTGCTCCCAGTAAGAGCCGGCCCGGATTGGCTTTGCAGCCAAACTAACTATAAATGTCAAGCAGCACTAGCTGCTGCTGACACATAAAAAATCCGGCTCTTACCTCACCGAGGCCAGGAACCTCGGTGACACGTACCTGCCGTCGACCACAGTACCTTGCACCTTACCACAGATGTCACAATGTATAGTCAGCAGATGATAGTAATCAGGATTCCATTATGATGTCACAATGTATAGTCAATAGATAATAGTATCCAGGGTGCCATTATGATGTCACAATGTATGGTTAGCAGACGATAGTATTTAGGATTCCATTATGATGTCACAATGTATAGTCAGTAGATAATAGTATCCAGGATACCATTATGATGTCACAATGTATTGTTAGTAGATGATAAGTTTCAGGATGCCATATTGCCATTATGATGTCACAATATATAGTCAGTACATAATAGTATCCAGGATGCCATTATGATGTCACAATGTATGGTTAGCAGACGATAGTATTTAGGATTCCATTATGATGTCACAATGTATTGTCAGTAGATAATAGTATCCAGGATACCAATATGATGTCACAATGTATTGTTAGCAGATGATAGTATCCAGGATGCCATTATGATGTCACAATGTATGGTCAGCAGACGATAGTATTCAGAATGCCATTATGATGTCACAATATATAGTCAGTATATAATAGTATCCAGGATGCCATTATGATGTCACAATGTATGGTTAGCAGACGATAGTATTTAGGATTCCATTATGATTTCACAATGTATAGTCAGTAGATAATAGTATCCAGGATGCCATTATGATGTCACAATGTATAGTCAGTAGATAATAGGATCCAGGATTCCATGATAATGTCACAATTTATAGTCAGCAGATGATAGTAATCAGGATTCCATTATGATATCACAATGTATAGTCAATAGATAATAGTATCCAGGATTCCATTATGATGTCACAATGAATAGTCAGTAGATGATAGTATCCAGGATGCCATTATGATGTCACAATGTATGGTTAGCAAACGATAGTATTCAGGATGCCATTATGATGTCACAATGTATAGTCAGTAGATAATAGTATCCAGGATACGATTATGATGTCACAATGTATTGTTAGCAGATGATAGTATTCAGGAAGCCATTATGATGTCACAATGTATAGTCAGTACATAATAGTATCCAGGATGCCATTAAGATGTCACAATGTGTGGGTAGCAGACGATAGTATTTAGGATTCCATTATGATGTCACAATGTATAGTCATTAGATAATAGTATCCAGGATACCATTATGATGTCACAATGTATTGTTAGCAGATGATAGTATCCAGGATGCCATTATGATGTCACAATACATAGTCAGTATATAATAGTATCCAGGATTCCATTATGATGTCACAATGTATAGTCAGTAGATAATAGTATCCAGGATTCCATTATGATGTCACAATGTATAGTCAGTAGATAATAGTATCCAGGATTCCATTATGATGTCACAATGTATAGTCAGTAGATAATAGTATCCAGGATTCCATGATGATGTCACAATGTATAGTCAGCAGATGATAGTAATCAGGATTCCATTATGATGTCACAATGTATAGTCAGTAGATATTAGTATCCAGGATTCCTTTATGATGTCACAATGTATAGTCAGTAGATAATAGTATCCAGTATGCCATTATAATGTCACAATGTATAGTCAGTTGATAATAGTATCCAGGATTCCATGATAATGTCACAATGAATAGTCAGCAGATGATAGTAATCAGGATTCCATTATGATGTCACAATGTATAGTCAATAGATAATAGTATCCAGGATTCCATTATGATGTCACAATGAATAGTCAGTAGATGATAGTATCCAGGATACCATTATGATTTCACAATGTATGGTTAGCAGACGATAGTATTTAGGATTCCATTATGGTGTTACAATGTATAGTCATTAGATAATAGTATCCAGGATACCATTATGATGTCACAATGTATTGTTAGCAGATGATAGTATCCAGGATGCCATTATGATGTCACAATACATAGTCAGTATATAATAGTATCCAGGATTCCATTATGATGTCACAATGTATGGTCAGCAGACGATGGTATTCAAGATGCCATTATGATGTCACAATGTATAGTCAGTAGATAATAGTATCCAGGATTCCATTATGATGTCACAATGTATAGTCAGTAGATAATAGTATCCAGGATGCCATTATGATGTCACAATGTATAGTCAGTAGTTAATAGTATCCAGGATTCCATGATGATGTCACAATGTATAGTCAGCAGATGATAGTAATCCGGATTCCATTATGATGTCACAATGTATAGTCAGTAGATATTAGTATCCAGGATTCCTTTATGATGTCACAATGTATAGTCAGTAGATAATAGTATCCAGTATGCCATTATAATGTCACAATGTATAGTCAGTTGATAATAGTATCCAGGATTCCATGATAATGTCACAATGAATAGTCAGCAGATGATAGTAATCAGGATTCCATTATGATGTCACAATGTATAGTCAATAGATAATAGTATCCAGGATTCCATTATGATGTCACAATGAATAGTCAGTAGATCATAGTATCCAGGATACCATTATGATTTCACAATGTATGGTTAGCAGACGATAGTATTTAGGATTCCATTATGGTGTTACAATGTATAGTCAGTAGATAATAGTATCCAGGATACCATTATGATGTCACAATGTATTGTTAGCAGATGATAGTATTCAGGATGCCATTATGATGTCACAATGTATAGTCAGTGCATAATAGTATCCAGGATGCTATTTAGATGTCACAATGTATAGTTAGTAGATAATAGAATCCAGAATTCCATTATGATGTCACAATGTATGTTCAGCAAACGATAGTATTCAGAATGCCATTGTGATGTCACAATATATAGTCAGTATATAATAGTATCCAGGATTCCATTATGATGTCACAATGTATAGTCAGTAGATAACAGTATCCCGGATTACTTTATGATGTCATCATGTATAGTCAGTAGTTAATAGTATCCAGGATTCCATTATGATGTCACAATGTATGGTCAGCAGACGATAGTATTCAGGATGCCATTATGATGTCACAATGTATAGTCAGTGCATAATAGTATCCAGGATGCCATTATGATGTCACAATGTATTGTAAGCAGATGATAGTATTTAGGATTCCATTATGATGTCACAATGTATAGTCAGTGCATAATAGTATCCAGGATACCATTATGATGTCACAATGTATTGTTAGCAGATGATAGTATTCAGGATGCCATTATGATGTCACAATGTATGGTCAGCAGACGATAGTTTTCAGAATGCCATTATGATGTCACAATATATAGTCAGTATATAATAGTATCCAGGATACCTTTATGATGTCACAATGTATTGTTAGCAGATGATAGTATCCAGGATTCCATGATGATGTCACAATGTATAGTCAATAGATAATAGTATCCAGGATTCCATTATGATGTCACAATGTATTGTCAGTAGATGATAGTATCCAGGTTACCATTATGATGTCACAATGTATGGTTAGTAGACGATAGTATTTAGGATTCCATTATGGTGTTACAATGTATAGTCAGTAGATAATAGTATCCAGGATACCATTATGATGTCACAATGTATTGTTAGCAGATGATAGTATTCAGGATGCCATTATGATGTCACAATGTATAGTCAGTACCTAATAGTATCCAGGATGCTATTATGATGTCACAATGTATATTTAGTAGATAATAGAATCCATAATTCCATTATGATGTCACAATGTATGGTCAGCAGACGATAGTATTCAGAATGCCATTATGATGTCACAATATATAGTCAGTATATAATAGTATCCAGGATTCCATGATGATGTCACAATGTATAGTCAGCAGATGATAGTAATCAGGATTCCATTATGATGTCACAATGTATAGTCAATAGATAATAGTATCCAGGATTCCTTTATGATGTCACAATGTATAGTCAGTAGATAACACTATCCAGGATGCCATTATGATGTCACAATGTATAGTCAATAGTTAATAGTATCTAGGATTCCATGATTATGTCACAATGTATTGTTAGCAGATGATAGTATTCAGGATGCCATTATGATGTCACAATGTATATTCAGTACATAATAGTATCCAGGATGCCATTATGATGTCACAATGTATGGTTAGCAGACGATAGTATTTAGGATTCCATTATGATGTCACAATGTTTAGTTAGTAGATAATAGTATCCATGATTCCATGATGATGTCACAATGAATTGTTAGCAGATGATAGTATCCAGGATGCCATTATGATGTCACAATGTATGGTCAGCAGACGATAGTATTCAGAATGCCATTATGATGTCACAATATATAGTCAGTATATAATAGTATCCAGGATTCCATGATGATGTCACAATGTATAGTCAGCAGATGATAGTAATCAGGATTCCATTATGATGTCACAATGTATAGTCAATAGATAATAGTATCCAGGATTCCATGATGATGTCACAATGTATTGTCAGCAGATGATAGTAATCAGGATTCCATTATGATGTCACAATGTATAGTCAGTAGATAATAGTATCCAGGATGCCATTATGATGTCACAATGTATAGTCAGTAGATGATAGTATCCAGGATACCATTATGATGTCACAATGTATGGTTAGCAGACGATAGTATTTAGGATTCCATTATGGTGTTACAATGTATAGTCAGTAGATAATAGTATCCAGGATACCATTGTGATGTCACAATGTATTGTTAGCAGATGATAGTATTCTGGATGCCATTATGATTTCACAATGTATAGTCAGTAGATAATAGTATCCAGGATGCCATTATGATGTCACAATGTATAGTCAGTAGATAATAGTATCCAGGATGCCATGATAATGTCACAATGTATAGTCAGCAGATGATAGTAATCAGGATTCCATGATAATGTCACAATGTATGTTCAGCAGATAATAGTATCCAGGATTCCATGATAATGTCACAATGTATAGTCAGCAGATGATAGTAATCAGGATTCCATTATGATGTCACAATGTATAGTCAATAGATAATAGTATCCAGGATGCCATTATGATGTCACAATGTATGGTTAGCAAACGATAGTATTCAGGATGCCATTATGATGTCACAATGTATAGTCAGTAGTTAATAGTATCCAGGATTCCATGATGATGTCACAATGTATAGTCAGTAGATGATAGTATCCAGGATGCCATTATGATGTCACAATGTATAGTCAGTAGATGATAGTATCCAGGATGCCATTATGATGTCACAATGTATAGTCAGTAGATGATAGTATCCAGGATGCCATTATGATGTCACAATGTATGGTTAGCAGACGATAGTATTTAGGATTCCATTATGGTGTTACAATGTATAGTCAGTAGATGACAGTATCCAGGATATCATTATGATGTCACAATGTATGGTCAGCAGACGATAGTATTCAGAATGCCATTATGATGTCACAATATATAGTCAGTATATAATAGTATCCAGGATTCCATGATGATGTCACAATGTATAGTCAATAGATAATAGTATCCAGGATTCCTTTATGATGTCACAATGTATAGTCAGTAGTTAATAGTATCTAGGATTCCATGATGATGTCACAATGTATTGTTAGCAGATGATAGTATCCAGGATGCCATTATGATGTCACAATGTATAGTCAGTAGATAACAGTATCCAGGATGCCATTATGATGTCACAATGTATGGTTAGCAGACGATAGTATTTAGGATTCCATTATGATGTCACAATGTTTATTCAGTAGATAATAGTATCCAGGATACCATTATGATGTCACAATGTATTGTTAGCAGATGATAGTATCCAGGATGCCATTATGATGTCACAATGTATGGTCAGCAGACGATAGTATTCAGAATGCCATTATGATGTCACAATATATAGTCAGTATATAATAGTATCCAGGATTCCATGATGATGTCACAATGTATAGTCAGCAGATGATAGTAATCAGGATTCCATTATGATGTCACAATGTATAGTCAATATATAATAGTATCCAGGATTCCATTATGATGTCACAATGTATAGTCAGTAGATGATAGTATCCAGGATACCATTATGATGTCACAATGTATGTTTAGCAGACGATAGTATTTAGGATTCCATTATGGTGTTACAATGTATAGTCAGTAGATAATAGTATCCAGGATACCATTGTGATGTCACAATGTATTGTTAGCAGATGATAGTATTCAGGATGCCATTATGATGTCACAATTTATAGTCAGTACATATTAGTATCCAGGATGCTATTATAATGTCACAATGTATAGTTAGTAGATAATAGAATCCAGAATTCCATTATGATGTCACAATGTATGGTCAGCAGACGATAGTATTCAGAATGCAATTATGATGTCACAATATATAGTCAGTATATCAAAGTGTCCAGGATTCCATTATGATGTCACAATGTATAGTCAGTAGATAATAGTATCCAGGATGCCTTTATGATGTCACAATGTATAGTCAGTAGATAATAGTTTCCAGGATGCCATGATAATGTCACAATGTATAGTCAGCAGATGATAGTAATCAGGATTCCATTATGATGTCACAATGTATAGTCAGTAGATAATAGTATCCAGGATTCCATGATAATGTCACAATGTATAGTCAGCAGATGATAGTAATCATGATTCCATTATGATGTCACAATGTATAGTCAGTGCAAAATAGTATCCAGGATGCCATTATGATGTCACAATGTATGGTTAGCAGACGATAGTATTTAGGATTCCATTATGATGTCACAGTGTATAGTCATTAGATAATAGTATCCAGGATACCATTATGATGTCACAATGTATTGTTAGCAGATGATAGTATTCAGGATGCCATTATGATGTCACAATGTATTGTTAGCAGATGATAGTTTTCAGAATGCCATTATGATGTCACAATATATAGTCAGCATATAATAGTATCCAGGATACCTTTATGATGTCACAATGTATGGTCAGTAGATAATAGTATCCAGGATTCCATTATGATGTCACAATGTATAGTCAATAAATAATAGTATCCAGGATTCCATTATGATGTCACAATGTATAGTCAGTATATAATAGTATCCAGGATACCATTATGATGTCACAATGTATGGTTAGCAGACGATAGTATTTAGGATTCCATTATGGTGTTACAATGTATAGTCAGTAGATAATAGTATCCAGGATTCCATTATGATGTCACAATGTATGGTCAGCAGACGATAGTATTCAGAATGCCATTATGATGTCACAATATATAGTCAGTATATAATAGTATCAAGGATTCCATTATGATGTCACAATATATAGTCAATAGATAATAGTATCCAGGATTCCTTTATGATGTCACAATGTATAGTCAGTAGGTAATAGTATCTAGGATTCCATGATGATGTCACAATGTATTGTTAGCAGATGATAGTATCCAGGATGCCATTATGATGTCACAATGTATAGTCAGTAGATAACAGTATCCAGGATGCCATTATGATGTCACAATGTATGGTTAGCAGACGATAGTATTTAGGATTCCATTATGATGTCACAATGTATAGTCAGCAGATGATAGTAATCAGGATTCCATTATGATGTCACAATGTATAGTCAATAGATAATAGTATCCAGGATTCCATTATGATGTCACAATGTATAGTCAGTAGATGATAGTATCCAGGATACCATTATGATGTCACAATGTATGGTTAGCAGACGATAGTATTTAGGATTCCATTATGGTGTTACAATGTATAGTCAGTAGATAATAGTATCCAGGATACCATTATGATGTCACAATGTATGGTCAGCAGACGATAGTATTCAGAATGCCATTATGATGTCACAATTTATAGTCAGTACATATTAGTATCCAGGATGCTATTATAATGTCACAATGTATAGTTAGTAGATAATAGAATCCAGAATTCCATTATGATGTCACAATGTATGGTCAGCAGACGATAGTATTCAGAACGCCATTATGATGTCACAATATATAGTCAGTATATCAAAGTGTACAGGATTCCATTATGATGTCACAATGTATAGTCAGTAGATAATAGTATCCAGGATGCCATTATGATGTCACAATGTATAGTCAGTAGATAATAGTTTCCAGGATGCCATGATAATGTCACAATGTATAGTCAGCAGATGATAGTAATCAGGATTCCATTATGATGTCACAATGTATAGTCAGTAGATAATAGGATCCAGGATTCCATGATAATGTCACAATGTATAGTCAGCAGATGATAGTAATCATGATTCCATTATGATGTCACAATGTATAGTCAATAGATAATAGTATCCAGGATGCCATTATGATGTCACAATGTATAGTCAGTAGTTAATAGTATCGAGGATTCCATGATGATGTCACAATGTATAGTCAGCAGATGATAGTATCAAGGATGCCATTATGATGTCACAATGAATATTCAGTAGATGATAGTATCCAGGATGCCATTATGATGTCACAATGTATAGTCAGTAGATAATAGCATCCAGGATGCCATTATGATGTCACAATGTATAGTCAGTAGTTAATAGTATCCAGGATTCCATGATGATGTCACAATGTATAGTCAGCAGATGATAGTAATCAGGATTCCATTATGATGTCACAATGTATAGTCAGTAGATCATAGTATCCAGGATTCCTTTATGATGTCACAATGTATAATCAGTAGATAATAATATCCAGGATTCCATTATGATGTCACAATGTATTGTCAATAGATAATAGTATCCAGGATTACATTATGATGTCACAGTGAATAGTCAGTAGATGATAGTATCCTGGATACCATTATGATGTCACAATGTATGGTTAGCAGACGATAGTATTTAGGATTCCATTATGGTGTTACAATGTATAGTCAGTAGATAATAGTATCAAGGATACCATTATGATGTCACAATGTATTGTTAGCAGATGATAGTATTCAGGATGCCATTATGATGTCACAATGTATAGTCAGTGCATAATAGTATCCAGGATGCTATTATGATGTCACAATATATAGTCAGTATATAATAGTATCCAGGATTCCATTATGATGTCACAATGTATAGTCAGTATATAATAGTATCCAGAATACCTTTATGATGTCAGAATGTATTGTTAGCAGATGATAGTATCCAGGATTCCATGATGATGTCACAATGTATAGTCAGTAGATAACAGTATCCCGGATTCCTTTATGATGTCACAATGTATGTTCAGCAGACGATAGTATTCAGGATGCCATTATGATGTCACAATGTATAGTCAGTAGATAATAGTATCCAGGATACCATTATGATGTCACAATGTATTGTTAGCAGACGATAGTATTTAGGATTCCATTATGGTGTTACAATGTATAGTCAGTAGATAATAGTATCCAGGATACCATTATGATGTCACAATGTATGGTTAGCAGACGATAGTATTTAGGATTCCATTATGGTGTTACAATGTATAGTCAGTAGATAATAGTATCCAGGATACCATTATGATGTCACAATGTATTGTCAGTAGATGATAGTATTCAGGATGCCTTTATGATGTCACAATGTATTGTTAGCAGATGATTGTATTCAGGATTACATTATGATGTCACAATGTATAGTCAGTAGATAATAGTATCCAGGATTCCATTATGATGTCACAATGTATAGTCAGTAGATAATAGTATCCAGGATACCATTATGATGTCACAATGTATGGTTAGCAGACGATAGTATTTAGGATTCCATTATGGTGTTACAATGTATAGTCAGTAGATAATAGTATCCAGGATACCATTATGATGTCACAATGTATTGTTAGCAGATGATAGTATTCAGGATGCCATTATGATGTCACAATGTATAGTCAGTACATAATAGTATCCAGGATGCTATTATGATGTCACAATGTATAGTTCGTAGATAATAGAATCCAGAATTCCATTATGATGTCACAATATATGGTCAGCAGACGATAGTATTCAGAATGCCATTATGATGTCACAATATATAGTCAGTATATCAAATTGTCCAGGATTCCATTATGATGTCACAATGTATAGTCAGTAGATAATAGTATCCAGGATGCCATTATGATGTCACAATGTATAGTCAGTAGATAATAGTATCCAGGATGCCATGATAATGTCACAATGTATAGTCAGCAGATGATAGTAATCAGGATTCCATTATGATGTCACAATGTATAGTCAGTAGATAATAGTATCAAGGATTCCATGATAATGTCACAATGTATAGTCAGCAGATAATAGTAATCAGGATTCCATTATGATGTCACAATGTATAGTCAATAGATAATAGTATCCAGGATGCCATTATGATTTCAATATGTATGGTTAGCAAACGATAGTATTCAGGATGCCATTGTGATGTCACAATGTATAGTCAGTAGTTAATAGTATCCAGGATTCCATGATGATGTCACAATGTATAGTCAGCAGATGATAGTATCAAGGATGCCATTATGATGTCACAATGTATAGTCAGTAGATGATAGTATTCAGGATGCCATTATGATGTCACAATGTATAGTCAGTAGAAAATGTTTTCCAGGATACCATTATGATGTCAAAATGTATTGTTAGCAGATGATAGTATTCAGGATGCCATTATGATGTCACAATGTATAGTCAGTACATAATAGTATCCTGGATGCCATTATGATGTCACAATGTATAGTTAGTAGATAATAGAATCCAGAATTCCATAATGATGTCACAATGTATGGTCAGCAGACGATAGTATTCAGAATGCCATTATGATGTCACAATATATAGTCAGTATATAAAAGTGTCCAGGATTCCATTATGATGTCACAATGTATAGTCAGTAGTTAATAGTATCTAGGATTCCATGATGATGTCACAATGTATTGTTAGCAGATGATAGTATTCAGGATGCCATTATGATGTCACAATGTATTGTCAGTACATAATAGTATCCAGGATGCCATTATGATGTCACAATGTATGGTTAGCAGACGATAGTATTTAGGATTCCATTATGATGTCACAATGTATAGTCAGTAGATAATAGTATCCAGGATACTATTATGATGTCAGAATGTATTGTTAGCATATGATAGTATCCAGGATGCCATTATGATGTCACAATGTATGGTCAGCAGACGATAGTATTCAGAATGCCATTATAATGTCACTATATATAGTCAGTATATAAAAATGTCCAGGATTCCATTATGATGTCACAATGTATAGTCAGTAGATAATAGTTTCCAGGATGCCATGATAATGTCACAATGTATAGTCAGCAGATGATAGTAATCAGGATTCCATTATGATGTCACAATGTATAGTCAGTAGATAATAGTAATCAGGATTCCATGATAATGTCACCATGTATGATCAGCAGATGATAGTAATCAGGATTCCATTATGATGTCACAATGTATAATCAATAGATAATAGTATCCAGGATACCATTGTGATGTCACAATGTATTGTTAGCAGATGATAGTATTCAGGATGCCATTATGATGTCACAATGTATAGTCAGAACATAATAGTATCCAGGATGCTATTATAATGTCACAATGTATAGTTAGTAGATAATAGAATCCAGAATTCCATTATGATGTCACAATGTATGGTCAGCAGATGATAGTAGTCAGAATGCCATTATGATGTCACAATATATAGTCAGTATATAAAAGTGTCCAGGATTCCATTATGATGTCACAATGTATAGTCAGTAGATAATAGTATCCAGGATGCCATTATGATGTCACAATGTATAGTCAGTAGATAATAGTTTCCAGGATTCCATGATAATGTCACAATGTATAGTCAGCAGATGATAGTAATCAGGATTCCATTATGATGTCACAATGTATAGTCAGTAGATAATAGTATCCAGGATTCCATGATAATGTCACAATGTATAGTCAGCAGATGATAGTAATCATGATTCCATTATGATGTCACAATGCATAGTCAATAGATAATAGTATCCAGGATGCCATTATGATGTCACAATGTATAGTCAGTAGTTAATAGTATCCAGGATTCCATGATGATGTCACAATGTATAGTCAGCAGATGATAGTATCAAGGATGCCATTATGATGTCACAATGAATAGTCAGTAGATGATAGTATCCAGGATGCCATTATGATGTCACAATGTCTAGTCAGTAGATAATAGTATCCAGGATGCCATTATGATGTCACAATGTATAGTCAGTAGTTAATAGTATCCAGGATTCCATGATGATGTCACAATGTATAGTCAGCAGATGATAGTAATCAGGATTCCATTATGATGTCACAATGTATAGTCAGTAGATCATAGTATCCAGGATTCCTTTATGATGTCACAATGTATAATCAGTAGATAATAGTATCCAGGATTCCATTATGATGTCACAATGTATAGTCAGTTGATAATAGTATCCAGGATTCCATGATAATGTCACAATGAATAGTCAGCAGATGATAGTAATCAGGATTCCATTATGATGTCACAATGTATAGTCAATAGATAATAGTATCCAGGATTACATTATGATGTCACAGTGAATTGTCAGTAGATGATAGTATCCAGGATACCATTATGATGTCACAATGTATGGTTAGCAGACGATAGTATTTAGGATTCCATTATGGTGTTACAATGTATAGTCAGTAGATAATAGTATCAAGGATACCATTATGATGTCACAATGTATTGTTAGCAGATGATAGTATTCAGGATGCCATTATGATGTCACAATGTATAGTCAGTGCATAATAGTATCCAGGATGCTATTATGATGTCACAATGTATAGTTAGTAGATAATAGAATCCAGAATTCCATTATGATGTCACAATGTATGGTCAGCAAACGATAGTATTCAGAATGCCATTGTGATGTCACAATATATAGTCAGTATATAATAGTATCCAGGATTCCATTATGATGTCACAATGTATAGTCAGTAGATAACAGTATCCCGGATTCCTTTATGATGTCACAATGTATGTTCAGCAGACGATAGTATTCAGGATGCCATTATGATGTCACAATGTATAGTCAGTGCATAATAGTATCCAGGATGCCATTATGATGTCACAATGTATGGTTAGCAGACGATAGTATTTAGGATTCCATTATGATGTCACAATGTATAGTCAGTAGATAATAGTATCCAGGATACCATTATGATGTCACAATGTATTGTTAGCAGATGATAGTATTCAGGATGCCATTATGATGTCACAATGTATGGTCAGCAGACGATACTTTTCAGAATGCCATTATGATGTCACAATATATAGTCAGTATATAATAGTATCCAGAATACCTTTATGATGTCACAATGTATTGTTAGCAGATGATAGTATCCAGGATTCCATGATGATGTCACAATGTATAGTCAGCAGATGATAGTAATCAGGATTCCATTATGATGTCACAATGTATAGTCAATAGATAATAGTATCCAGGATTCCATTATGATGTCACAATGTATAGTCAGTAGATAATAGTATCCAGGATACCATTATGATGTCAAAATGTATTGTTAGCAGACGATAGTATTTAGGATTCCATTATGGTGTTACAATGTATAGTCAGTAGATAATAGTATCCAGGATACCATTATGATGTCACAATGTATGGTTAGCAGACGATAGTATTTAGGATTCCATTATGGTGTTACAATGTATAGTCAGTAGATAATAGTATCCAGGATACCATTATGATGTCACAATGTATTGTCAGTAGATGATAGTATTCAGGATGCCATTATGATGTCACAATGTTTTGTTAGCAGATGATAGTATTCAGGATTCCATGATGATGTCACAATGTATAGTCAGCAGATAATAGTATTCAGGATTCCATTATGATGTCACAATGTATAGTCAGTAGATAATAGTATCCAGGATTCCATTATGATGTCACAATGTATAGTCAGTAGATGATAGTATCCAGGATACCATTATGATGTCACAATGTATGGTTAGCAGACGATAGTATTTAGGATTCCATTATGGTGTTACAATGTATAGTCAGTAGATAATAGTATCCAGGATACCATTATGATGTCACAATGTATTGTTAGCAGATGATAGTATTCAGGATGCCATTATGATGTCACCATATATAGTCAGTACATAATAGTATCCAGGATGCTATTATGATGTCACAATGTATAGTTAGTAGATAATAGAATCCAGAATTCCATTATGATGTCACAATGTATGGTCAGCAGACGATAGTATTCAGAATGCCATTATGATGTCACAATATATAGTCAGTATATCAAATTGTCCAGGATTCCATTATGATGTCACAATGTATAGTCAGTAGATAATAGTATCCAGGATGCCATTATGATGTCACAATGTATAGTCAGTAGATAATAGTATCCAGGATGCCATGATAATGTCACAATGTATAGTCAGCAGATGATAGTAATCAGGATTCCATTATGATGTCACAATGTATAGTCAGTAGATAATAGTATCCAGGATTCCATGATAATGTCACAATGTATAGTCAGCAGATAATAGTAATCAGGATTCCATTATGATGTCACAATGTATAGTCAATAGATAATAGTATCCAGGATGCCATTATGATTTCAATATGTATGGTTAGCAAACGATAGTATTCAGGATGCCATTATGATGTCACAATGTATAGTCAGTAGTTAATAGTATCCAGGATTCCATGATGATGTCACAATGTATAGTCAGCAGATGATAGTATCAAGGATGCCATTATGATGTCACAATGTATAGTCAGTAGATAATAGTATCCAGGATGCCATTATGATGTCACAATGTATAGTTAGTAGATAATAGTATCCAGGATTCCATTATGATGTCACAATGTATAGTCAGTAGATAATAGTATCCAGGATTCCATTATGATGTCACAATGTATTGTTAGCAGATGATAGTATTCAGGATGCCATTATGATGTCACAATGTATAGTCAGTACATAATAGTATCCAGGATGCCATTATGATGTCACAATGTATAGTTAGTAGATAATAGAATCCAGAATTCCATTATGATGTCACAATGTATGGTCAGCAGACGATAGTATTCAGAATGCCATTATGATGTCACAATATATAGTCAGTATATCAATAGTGTCCAGGATTCCATTATGATGTCACAATGTATAGTCAGTAGATAATAGTATCTAGGATTCCATTATGATGTCACAATGTATGGTCAGCAGATGATAGTATTCAGGATGCCATTATGATGTCACAATGTATAGTCAGTAGATAATAGTATCCAGGATACCATTATGATGTCACAATGTATAGTTAGCAGATGATAGTATCCAGGATGCCATTATGATGTCACAATGTATGGTCAGCAGACGATAGTATTCAGGATGCCATTATGATGTCACAATGTATAGTCAGTAGATAATAGTATCCAGGATACCATTATGATGTCACAATGTATTGTTAGCAGATGATAGTATCCAGGATTCCATTATGATGTCACAATGTATAGTCAGCAGATGATAGTAATCAGGATTCCATTATGATGTCACAATGTATAGTCAGTAGATAATAGTATCCAGGATTCCATTATGATGTCACAATGTATAGTCAGCAGATGATAGTATCCAGGATACCATTATGATGTCACAATGTATGGTTAGCAGACTGATAGTATTTAGGATTCCATTATGATGTCACAATGTATAGTCAGTAGATAATAGTATCCAGGATACCATTATGATGTCACAATGTATGGTTAGCAGACGATAGTATTTAGGATTCCATTATGGTGTTACAATGTATAGTCAGTAGATAATAGTATCCAGGATACCATTATGATGTCACAATGTATTGTTAGTAGATGATAGTATTCAGGATGCCATTATGATGTCACAATGTATTGTTAGCAGATGATAGTATTCAGGATTCCATTATGATGTCACAATGTATAGTCAGTAGATAATAGTATCCAGGATTCCATTATGATGTCACAATGTATAGTCAGTAGATGATAGTATCCAGGATACCATTATGATGTCACAATGTATGGTTAGCAGACGATAGTATTTAGGATTCCATTATGATGTCACAATGTATAGTCAGTAGATAATAGTATCCAGGATACCATTATGATGTCACAATGTATAGTTAGCAGATGATAGTATTCAGGATGCCATTATGATGTCACAATGTATAGTCAGTAGATAATAGTATCCAGGATTCCATTATGATGTCACAATGTATAGTCAGTAGATGATAGTATCCAGGATACCATTATGATGTCACAATGTATGGTTAGCAGACGATAGTATTTAGGATTCCATTATGATGTCACAATGTATAGTCAGTAGATAATAGTATCCAGGATACCATTATGATGTCACAATGTATTGTTAGCAGATGATAGTATTCAGGATGCCATTATGATGTCACAATGTATAGTCAGTGCATAATAGTATCCAGGATGCTATTATGATGTCACAATGTATAGTTAGTAGATAATAGAATCCAGAATTCCATTATGATGTCACAATGTATGGTCAGCAGACGATAGTATTCAGAATGCCATTATGATGTCACAATATATAGTCAGTATATAATAGTATCCAGGATTCCATTATGATGTCACAATGTATAGTCAGTAGATAATAGTATCCAGGATTCCATTATGATGTCACAATGTATGGTCAGCAGACGATAGTATTCAGGATGCCATTATGATGTCACAATGTATAGTCAGTAGCATAATAGTATCCAGGATGCCATTATGATGTCACAATGTATGGTTAGCAGATGATAGTATTCAGGATGCCATTATGATGTCACAATGTATAGTCAGTAGATAATAGTATCCAGGATGCCATTATGATGTCACAATGTATTGTTAGCAGATGATAGTATCCAGGATGCCATTATGATGTCACAATGTATGGTCAGCAGACGATAGTATTCAGAATGCCATTATGATGTCACAATATATAGTCAGTATATAATAGTATCCAGAATACCTTTATGATGTCACAATGTATTGTTAGCAGATGATAGTATCCAGGATTCCATGATGATGTCACAATGTATAGTCAGCAGATGATAGTAATCAGGATTCCATTATGATGTCACAATGTATAGTCAATAAATAATAGTATCCAGGATTCCATTATGATGTCACAATGTATAGTCAGTAGATGATAGTATCCAGGATACCATTATGATGTCACAATGTATGGTTAACAGACGATAGTATTTAGGATTCCATTATGGTGTTACAATGTATAGTCAGTAGATAATAGTATCCAGGATACCATTATGATGTCACAATGTATTGTCAGTAGATGATAGTATTCAGGATGCCATTATGATGTCACAATGTATTGTTAGCAGATGATAGTATTCAGGATTCCATTATGATGTCACAATGTATAGTCAGTAGATAATAGTATCCAGGATTCCATTATGATGTCACAATGTATAGTCAGTAGATGATAGTATCCAGGATATCATTATGATGTCACAATGTATGGTTAACAGACGATAGTATTTAGGATTCCATTATGATGTCACAATGTATAGTCAGTAGATAATAGAATCCAGAATTCCATTATGATGTCACAATGTATAGTCAGTACATAATAGTATCCAGGATGCCATTATCATGTCACAATGTATAAAAAGTAGATAATAGAATCCAGAATTCCATAATGATGTCACAATGTATGGTCAGCAGACGATAGTATTCAGAATGCCATTATGATGTCACAATATATAGTCAGTAAATAAAAGTGTCCAGGATTCCATTATGATGTCACAATGTATAGTCAGTAGATAATAGTATCCAGGATGCCATTATGATGTCACAATGTATAGTCAGTAGATAATAGTATCCAGGTTTCCATGATAATGTCACAATGTATAGTCAGCAGATGATAGTAATCAGGATTCCATTATGATGTCACAATGTATAGTCAGTAGATAATAGTATCCAAGGATTCCATGATAATGTCACAATGTATAGTCAGCAGATGATAGTAATCAGGATTCCATTATGATGTCACAATGTATAGTCAATAGATAATAGTATCCAGGATGACATTATGATTTCACAATGTATGGTTAGCAAACGATAGTATTCAGGATGCCATTATGATGTCACAATGTATAGTCAGTAGTTAATAGTATCCAGGATTCCATGATGATGTCACAATGTATAGTCAGCAGATGATAGTATCAAGGATGCCATTATGATGTCACAATGTATAGTCAGTAGTTAATAGTATCCAGGATTCCATTATGATGTCACAATGTATAGTCAGTAGATAATGGTATCCAGGATACCATTATGATGTCACAATGTATTGTTAGCAGATGATAGTATTCAGGATGCCATTATGATGTCACAATGTATAGTTAGTAGATAATAGTATCCAGGATGCCATTATGATGTCACAATGTATAGTTAGTAGATAATAGAATACAGAATTCCATAATGATGTCACAATGTATGGTCAGCAGACGATAGTATTCAGAATGCCATTATGATGTCACAATATAAAGTCAGTATATAAAAGTGTCCAGGATTCCATTATGATGTCACAATGTATAGTCATTAGATAATAGTATCCAGGATGCCATTATGTTGTCACAATGTATAGTCAGTATATAATAGTATCCAGGATGCCATTATGATGTCACAATGTATAGTCAGTAGTTAATAGTATACAGGATTTCATGATGATGTCACAATGTATAGTCAGTAGTTAATAGTATCCAGGATTCCATGATGATGTCACAATGTATAGTCAATAAATAATAGTATCCAGGATTCCATTATGATGTCACAATGTATAGTCAGTAGATGATAGTATCCAGGATACCATTATGATGTCACAATGTATTGTTAGCAGATGATAGTATTCAGGATGCCATTATGATGTCACAATGTATGGTCAGCAGACGATACTTTTCAGAATGCCATTATGATGTCACAATATATAGTCAGTATATAATAGTATCCAGAATACCTTTATGATGTCACAATGTATTGTTAGCAGATGATAGTATCCAGGATTCCATGATGATGTCACAATGTATAGTCAGCAGATGATAGTAATCAGAATTCCATTATGATGTCACAATGTATAGTCAATAGATAATAGTATCCAGGATTCCATTATGATGTCACAATGTATGGTTAGCAGACGATAGTATTTAGGATTCCATTATGGTGTTACAATGTATAGTCAGTAGATAATAGTATCCAGGATACCATTATGATGTCACAATGTATTGTTAGTAGATGATAGTATTCAGGATGCCATTATGATGTCACAATGTATTGTTAGCAGATGATAGTATTCAGGATTCCATTATGATGTCACAATGTATAGTCAGTAGATAATAGTATCCAGGATTCCATTATGATGTCACAATGTATAGTCAGTAGATGATAGTATCCAGGATACCATTATGATGTCACAATGTATGGTTAGCAGACGATAGTATTTAGGATTCCATTATGGTGTTACAATGTATAGTCAGTAGATAATAGTATCCAGGATACCATTATGATGTCACAATGTATTGTTAGCAGATGATAGTATTCAGGATGCCATTATGATGTCACAATGTATAGTCAGTACATAATAGTATCCAGGATGCTATTATGATGTCACAATGTATAGTTAGTAGATAATAGTATCCAGGATTCCTTTATGATGTCACAATGTATATTCAGTAGATAACAGTATCCAGGATGCCATTATGATGTCACAATGTATAGTCAGTAGTTAATAGTATCCAGGATTCCATGATGATGTCACAATGTATTGTTAGCAGATGATAGTATTCAGGATGCCATTATGATGTCACAATGTATAGTCAGTAGAGATGGCCCGAACTATTCGCCGGCGAACAGTTCCAGCTAACATTGCTTGTTCGCGTTCGCCTCTGCCGGGCGAACATATGCGATGTTCGGTCCGCCCCTATACATCATCATTGAGCAAACTTTGACCCTGTACCTCACAGTCAGCAGACACATTCCAGCCAATCAGCAGCATACCTTCCCTCCCAGACCCTCCCACCTCCTGCACAGCATCCATTTTAGATTCATTCTGAAGCTGCAGTCTTAGTGAGAGGAGGGACAGTGTAGTTGCTGATGATTTAATTGGGAAATTGATAGCTAGGCTAGTGAATTCAGTGTCCACTCCAGTCCTGAAAGACTCATCTGATCTCTGCTGTAAGGACAGCGTCCTGACAGCACCCCAAAAAGCCCTTTTTAGGTCTGCTTTTTTTCCCCTTTATATGCATATTGCAGTTGCATGGCCTGCCTGTGTGTGAGGAGCTGCAGGCCCACAGACTGTAGTGTGCCCACTGCCAGTGCCCACCCCTGTCATTCCGTGTGGTACAGGACTTTGCATCAAAAAAAGGCATTTAATTTTTACACTTTAATCTAAGGTTAGTTGCCTGCCAGTGTGTGTCAGGCTGACTTCCACTGACTGTAGTGTGCCCACTGCCAGTGCCCACCCCTGTCATCCCGTGTGGCACAGGACTTTGCATCAAGAAAAGGCATTTAATTTTTACACTTTAATCTAAGGTTAGTTGCCTGCCAGTGTGTGTCAGGCTGACTTCCAGTGACTGTAGTGTGCCCACTGCCAGTGCCCACTACTCATACCGGCTGGCACAGGACTTTGCATAAAAAAGGCATTTAATTTTTACACATTAGTCTAATTTCAGTTGCTTGCCTGCTGCCAGTGCGTGTCAGGCCCACTTCCACTGACTGTAGTGTGCCCACTGCCAGTGCCAACCACTGATACCGGGTGGCACAGTAGCTTGCCGATAAATAAGGCATTTCATTTTTACACATTAGTCTAATTTCAGTTTTTGCCTCCTGCCAGTGTGTGTCAGGCCCACCTCCACAGACTGTAGTGTGCCCACTGCCAGTGCCCACCACTGATACAGGGTGGCACAGTACCACTTATCGAAAGAAAAATGACAGGCAGAGGCAGGCCACACCCGCAGGGGCCGCGTCGTGGTCGTGGTGCTGTGATTTCCACTGTCCTTGGAATAATGCCTAGTGTTCAGAGGCCATGTACCCTGAACCCGAAAAATTCTGAGGACGTAGTTGACTGGCTTAGACAGGACACCCAATCTTCAACAGCTTCCGCTAAGAACCTTGGCGCACCATCTTCCTCCAGCTCAGCTTTGGTCACCTGCTCTCAAGTTACCACGCACCCGCCCGCCGCTGATAGGAATAGTACTAGTTAAGACACCACTCATATATACGGTGTCACAGCACATTGCTCTGTGCACGCGCAGTGCCCCAATTTGGGAGTATGAGGACCGACCAAGCTGCTTTTTCCATCTCCCGGTTCCTGAAATCAATTCAGTTTGGTGTATGAGAGTTTGGTCTGTCATTGTGAAGGCAGTCGAAGGTACCCGGCCTAAAATTTTTTTCACAAAAGGCAATCCCTGATATGGGATGTAACAGGGATTAAACTGATGAGAATAGTACTACAGAAAATACCACTCATATCGGGTGTGACAGTAAATTGCACGGCGCAGACGCAGTCACCGTGGTTTAAAACAGAGTGGAGGGAGCCAGCGTTTTTTTAACCATCTGCCCGTTCGAAAAATCTATTCAATAAATGGCCCCCAGATTGGGGACGTTAGAGGGATTAAACTGAAGAGAATAGTACTACAGAAAATACCACTCATATCGGGTGTGACAGTAAATTGCACGGCGCAGACGCAGTCACCGTGGTTTAAAACAGAGTGGAGGGAGCCAGCGTTTTTTAACCATCTCCCTGCTCGAAAAATCTATTCAATAAATGGCCCCCAGATTGGGGACGTTAGAGGGATTAAAACTGATGAGATTAGTACTACAGAAAATACCACTCATATCGGGTGTGACAGTAAATTGCACGGCGCAGACGCAGTCACCGTGGTTTAAAGCAGAGTGGAGGGAGCCAGCGTTTTTAACCATCTCCTCGCTCGAAAAATCTATTCAATAAATGGCCCTCAGATTGGGGACGTTAGAGGATTAAACTGATGAGAATAGTACTACAGAAAATACCACTCATATCGGGTGTGACAGTAAATTGCACGGCGCAGAAGCAGTGACCGTGGATTAAAACAAAGGGGAGGGAGCCAGCGTTTTTAACCATCTCCCGTTGAGAATCGAGCGTAACCCTTATACTACCTGATCGATACAACATCATACCTGATCGTATACACACACTGGATATTTTAAAGCATGTTATTCCAAACAATTTAGGAATGTTAGTTGATTTATGCCCTTTATGGATTAAAACCCGACTCTGCGTCCACTACGTAATTTTCCATGGGCGTTTGCCATGGATCCCCCTCCCGGCATGCCACAGTCCAGGTGTTAGTCCCCTTGAAACAACTTTTCCATTACTATTGTGGCCAGAAAGAGTCCCTTTGGTTTTTAAAATTCGCCTGTCTATTGAAGTCTATGGCGGTTCGCCCGGTTCGCCTGTTTGCGAACATTTGCGAAGTTCGCGTTCGCTGTTCGCGAACTGAAAATTTTATGTTCGCGACATCACTAATAGTCAGTACATAATAGTATCCAGGATGCCATTATGATGTCACAATGTATGGTTAGCAGACAATAGTATTTAGGATTCCATAATGATGTCACAATGTATAGTCAGTAGATAATAGTATCCAGGATGCCATTATGATGTCAAAATGTATGTTTAGCAGATGATAGTATTTAGGATTCCATAATGATGTCACAATGTATAGTCAGTAGATAATAGTATCCAGGATACCATTATGATGTCACAATGAACAGTCAGCAGATGATAGTAATCAGGATTCCATTATGATGTCACAATGTATAGTCAATAGATAATAGTATCCAGGATGCCATTATGATGTCACAATGTATAGTCAGTAGATGATAGTATCCAGGATACCATTATGATGTCACAATGTATGGTTAGCAGACGTTAGTATTTAGGATTCCATTATGGTGTGTGGGAGTCGCTCTGGTAGATAGCGGTGCAGGTGCAGTACCGAGGCAAAACAAGGAGTCCAGAATGTGCAATAAACAGTGTTTTATTCACACTGACACAAAAATAAGCGACAAACAGTCTCTTGGTGGTAATTCATGCACATCAGAAATAAGGAGGCAAAACAAAACAGGAGCACAGGTTCAGTCACCTGGGAGGTTTAGGTGCAGGTTCGCACCAGGCTGTCGGCCCAGCCGCAGGAGAATCCACCTTCAGGGTGCCAGGAACAACAACACCTCCTTGCTGAGCTCTTTCCTCTAAGTCAGAGAACTCCACAGCCCTGTTTGCAGCTCCAGGACAATCACCACCCAGCTGCTAAGGAGGCTGCCTTTTAAAGGCCCGGATAAAGTCCGGCCTGGACCGTGGGAGTAGGCACCCACCCAGCTCTTTGCCTACTCCCAGTAAGAGCCGGCCCGGATTAGCTTTGCAGCCAAACTAGGTAACAAAGTCAAACAGCACTAGCTGCTGCAGACACATAAAACCCGGCTCTCACCTCACCGAGGCCAGGAACCTCGGTGACACGTACCTGCCATCGACTATGATACCTTGCACCCTCTTACACCCCCCTTTGTTCAACCCTGAGGGGTGAACACACGTGAGGCAGTGGACGCGGGACAGGGCATCTGCGTTACCCTGCAAGCGGCCTGCCCTGTGTTCCACGGAGAATTTGAAATTTTGCAGGGATAGGAACCACCTGGTGACCGAGCATTCCTCTCCTTGGCCTGACTCATCCACTTGAGAGGGGAATGGTCGGTCACCAGACGGAACCTCCTCCTAACAGGTAGTAGCGGAGAGATTCGAGTGCCCACTTGATAGCCAGGCACTCCCTCTCCACTATACTATACCTGGACTCGGCGGGACTGAGCTTACGGCTCAGGAAGACAACGGGATGTTCTTCCCGTTGACCTCCTGAGACAGTACAGCACCGAGGCCTACCTCCGAGGCGTCGGTCTGTACGACGAACTCCTTGTTGAAGTCGGGTGTCACCAAAACCGGGGACCCACACAGGGCCGACTTCAACGCGGAGAAAGCCTCCTCCGCCTTCTCACTCCAGCTAACCCTCCCAGACTTTCGCCCCTTCAACAGATCTGTCAATGGCGCTGCTATTGTGGCAAAGTGGGGCACAAACCTCATGTAGTATCCTACAATCCCCAGGAACGACTTTACCTGCCTGGTGGTGACCGGTCGGGGCCAGTTACGAACGGCCTCTACCTTAGCTACCTGAGGTTTGATGACTCCCCGCCCGATTACATATCCCAGATATTTGGTCTCTTCCAACCCAATCGCACACTTTTTTGGATTGGCGGTTAGTCCAGCTTTCCTCAGGGCATCCACTACCGCCTGCACCTTGGGTAAATGGCTTTCCCAGTCGGTGCTGTGGATGACTACATCATCTAAGTAGGCCGAGGCGTACCGACGATGTGGTCGCAGCACTATGTCCATTAACCTTTGGAAGGTGGCGGGGCGCCATGCAGGCCAAAGGGTAACACCTTGTAGTGATACAGGCCCTGCGGGGTA
The DNA here is from genome assembly GCA_033119425.1 of Bufotes viridis. Lineage (NCBI taxonomy): Eukaryota > Metazoa > Chordata > Amphibia > Anura > Bufonidae > Bufotes > Bufotes viridis. The sequence continues at coordinate 224,186,560 of CM065590.1, forward strand.
ACAAACGCGGTTTTTCCTTAGCCGACTCCGTTAAGGGTACCTGCCAGTACCCTTTAGTGAGGTCCAGCACAGAAAAATAACGGGCTTGTCCTAAATTTTCAACAAGCTCGTCTACTCGGGGCATGGGATACGCGTCAAACTTGGATACTTCATTTAACTTGCGAAAGTCGTTGCAGAACCATAGCGTCCCATCCGGCTTAGGTATTAGGACTATGGGGCTGGCCCACTCACTTTTCGACTCCTCAATGACATCGAGCTTCAACATTAACTGCACTTCCTCCGCGATGGCCCGCCGCCGAGCCTCGGGTACCCGGTATGGTTTTAACCGGACCTTGGCCTGAGGCTCAGTGGCGATGTCATGTCGGATGAGAGGCGTGCGGCCAGGGAGGTCGAGAACACATCCGTGTTCCGACTGATGAACTCCTGACTTCCTGAACTTGTTTGGAAGACAGGCTGTCTGCAATTTTACCGTGGTTACGGCTTCACAGGCCTCGAACTGTGGGGCTGGACCCTTTTCACCTAGAAGCCCTGGCCGGGGGCTGTGGTCGTCGGCCGTGTCCCTATCTCTCCACGGCTTAAGTAAATTCACGTGGTACACCTGCTCCGGCTTGCGCCGCCTGGCTGGTGTACTTTGTAATTTACTTCCCCTACCTTCTCGATCACCTCATAGGGGCCCTGCCACCTAGCTAGGAATTTGCTGTCAAGGGTGGGTACCAGAACCAAAACCCGATCTCCCGGATTGAAGTCCCGTACCCGAGCCTGACGATTGTACACCCTACTCTGGGCTTGTTGTGCTGCCTCCATATGCTCCCGGACCAAGGGCAACACCCTTTCCATCCGTTCCTGCATCTGGGCGACATACTCAATGACACTTTTGTGGGGGACAGGCTGTTGTTCCCATGCTTCCTTGGCGATATCCAACAGGCCCCGAGGGTGTCTGCCATAAAGCAGTTCGAAGGGCGAGAACCCAGTAGAGGCCTGGGGCACCTCTCGCACTGCGAACATGAGATAGGGCAGAAGCAGATCCCAGTCCTTCCCATCTCTAGACACCACCCTCTTTAACATATTTTTTAGAGTTTGGTTAAACCTCTCCACAAGACCGTCTGTTTGCGGATGGTAAACGGACGTCCGTAACTGCTTTATACGCAACAATTTACACAGTTCCCTCATTACTTTGGACATAAAAGGGGTCCCTTGGTCTGTCAGAACCTCTTTTGGCAGGCCCACACGGGAAAACATTTCCAATAACTCCTTGGCAATGAGCTTAGCTGAGGTATGTCGCAGAGGCACCGCCTCCGGATACCAGTGGCATAGTCGAGAACTACCAGAATGTGTTGGTGGCCCCTGGCAGACTTTGGTACAGGCCCAATTAAATCCATAGCGATTCGCTCAAGCGGTACTTCAATAATTGGCAGAGGTACCAGAGGACTACGGAAATGAGGCTGGGGGCTAGTTATCTGACAGGTTGGACAGGACTTACAATAATTTTCTACCTCCTTGAACACACTGGGCCAATAAAACCGCTGCAGAATGCGGTCCTGGGTTTTCTGCCACCCCAGGTGTCCCCCAAGAACATGTTGGTGGGCAAGCTCCATGACAAGCTTGCGATACGCTGTGGGCACCACCAACTGTTCAACAGGTTCACCTCAGTTTGGTTCACCCGATACAACATATCCTGCAGAACAATAAATCGTGGGAACATTAATTCAGCCCCTGGTTTCTGGGGTTTACCATCAATTTCCAGCACATTCTCCCAGGCCCTGGTTAGGGTTTGGTCCGGTGTTGTGCGGTCCCAAAATTTTCCCGGAGACATTGAGGTCTGCCAACTCAGGTCCCGGTGGCAAGTCCTCCGTGTCTCCCACCATTACACTCAGTGGGGTTGTCTCCCCCACTACCGCTGCAGCAGTGGTCACCCCTACCGCTGGCCCTTCAGACTCGGGCTCCCAGGGTTCTGGCCTTCCAGTGGTATCAGGCCACTCTGCTAGGGTTACCCTGTCTCAGGGCTATTAGACACTTTCACCTCAGGCCACAGTGACGGAAAACCAGGAAGTCTCTCCCAATTATCAGTTCATAGGGTAGCTTTGTGGAGATCGCCACTTCACAAGTCCAGGTGCCGGCCGCCGTGGACAGAGACATTACAGCAGTGGGATAGTCCTTTAAGTCTCCGTGAATGCACACCACACCCACTTTCCGGCCCGTATACTGGGTGGGCTGTACCAGGAGCAGCACTTATCAGGGTTACCAGGCTCCCTGAGTCCAACAGCGCCACTGCCAGGTTATCCCCGACTTGCACCTGGCACAGATGACGGTTGTCTATTGTCTCGGGGGTGCCGGTCGCACACAGTCTCCGGGCGTACAAGGAGTGGCGACCCCGTAGTTCACCTCCATCGGCTCATCCCGATGCGGACAGTCGGCCCTGATGTGGCCTGGCTCCTGACACCTCCAGCATACCACGGGAGGCGGACTCGCAGGGGTATATTCCGTGCAGGCCGCTCTGTCGCCGGACGTCGGAACTGGGGCAGAGGCCTCCGGGGTTTGACTGACCCCTTCCCAGCAAGACTCCCCTGCAGGTTTCTGGTGGCCTCGTAGCGCTCCACCAGGTCGACCATCTCCAGGGCATTGGTGGGCGATACCTGGCCGATCCAGTGCTGGAGGGGATAAGGCAGGGCCCTCCAAAAGATGTCCGCCAACAGTCGATCCAGCATGGCAGTGGGACTTAGTAGCTCGGGCTGCAGCCACTTTTGCAGCCTGTGCAGCAGGTCGTAGTACTGCGGCCTAGCGGGATCAGTCGTTTTAAAGTCCCACTGGTGGACTCTTTGGGCGCGGACCAGCACGTTCACCCCCAGTCTGGCTAGGATCTCTCCTTTCACGGTAGGATAGTCAGCAGCCTGGTCATCTGCTAAATCAAAAAAAACTTGCTGGGGTCGGATGCCAGGAGCGGACAACCACCTCGGCCCACTGGTCACGGGGTAACTTTTCCCTCACGGCGACCTTCTCAAAGACCGCCAGGTATGTCTCAACGTCGTCTGCGGGGGTCATTTTGGGATCGCCGCACGGACCGCTTTCCGGGCATCATGGGCGTGGTGGGACGCTCCTGCCGCCTGTAACGCCATCACATGTTGTAGCAGTAGCTGGTTGGTCTCCCGCTGCTGCACGTTAGCCTCTATGAGAGCCTTCACAGCAGCCTCCATGTTGCCAGAAATTCCTGCTTGCAACTTTGCTGGCTTAATAAATTCCATGCACTTTAGCAAAAAAAACTTCGGCGTTCACGCCAGCCTCACTGCGCATGCCCGCATCCGACACCAAATGTGGGGAGTCGCTCTGGTAGATAGCGGTGCAGGTGCAGTACCGAGGCAAAACAAGGAGTCCAGAATGTGCAATAAACAGTGTTTTATTCACACTGACACAAAAATAAACGACAAACAGTCTCTTGGTGGTAATTCATGCACATCAGAAATAAGGAGGCAAAACAAAACAGGAGCACAGGTTCAGTCACCTGGGAGGTTTAGGTGCAGGTTCGCACCAGGCTGTCGGCCCAGCCGCAGGAGAATCCACCTTCAGGGTGCCAGGAACAACAACACCTCCTTGCTGAGCTCTTTCCTCTAAGTCAGAGAACTCCACAGCCCTGTTTGCAGCTCCAGGACAATCACCACCCAGCTGCTAAGGAGGCTGCCTTTTTAAAGGCCCGGATAAAGTCCGGCCTGGACCGTGGGGAGTAGGCACCCACCCAGCTCTTTGCCTACTCCCAGTAAGAGCCGGCCCGGATTAGCTTTGCAGCCAAACTAGGTAACAAAGTCAAACAGCACTAGCTGCTGCAGACACATAAAACCCGGCTCTCACCTCACCGAGGCCAGGAACCTCGGTGACACGTACCTGCCATCGACTATGATACCTTGCACCCTCTTACAGGTGTTACAATGTATAGTCAGTAGATAATAGTATCCAGGATACCATTATGATGTCACAATGTATTGTCAGCAGATGATAGTATTCAGGATGCCATTATGATGTCACAATGTATAGTCAGTAGCATAATAGTATCCAGGATGCCATTATGATGTCACAATGTATAGTTAGCAGATGATAGTATCCAGGATGCCATTATGATGTCACAATGTATGGTCAGCAGACGATAGTATTCAGAATGCCATTATGATGTCACAATATATAGTCAGTATATAATAGTATCCAGGATTCCATAATGATGTCATAATGTAAAGTCAGTAGATAATAGTATCCAGGATGCCATTATGATGTCACAATATATAGTCAGTATATAATAGTATCCAGGATTCCATGATGATGTCACAATGTATAGTCAGCAGAAAATAGTATCCAGGATAACATTATGATGTCACAATGTATTGTTAGCAGATGATAGTATCCAGGATGCCATTATGATGTCACAATGTATTGTCGGCAGACGATAGTATTCAGAATGTCATTATGATGTCACAATACATAGTCACTATATATTAGTATCCAGGATTCCATTATGATGTCACAATGTATACTCAGTAGATAATAGTATCCAGGATTCCATTATGATGTCACTGTATGGTCAGCAGATGATAGTATTCAGGATGCCATTATGATGTCACAATATATAGTCAGTATATAATAGTATCCAGGATTCCATGATGATGTCACAATGTATAGTCAGCAGATGATAGTAATCAGGATTCCATTATGATGTCACAATGTATAGTCAGTAGATGATAGTATCCAGGATACCATTATGATGTCACAATGTATGGTTAGCAGACGATAGTATTTAGGATTCCATTATGATGTCACAATGTATAGTCAGTAGATAATAGTATCCAGGATACCATTATGATGTCACAATGTATTGTTAGCAGATGATAGTATCCAGGATGCCATTATGATGTCACAATGTATGGTCAGCAGACGATAGTATTCAGAATGCCATTATGATGTCACAATATATAGTCAGTATATAATAGTATCCAGGATTCCATGATGATGTCACATTGTATAGTTAGCAGATGATAGTAATCAGGATTCCATTATGATGTCACAATGTATAGTCAATAGATAATAGTATCCAGGATTCCATTGTGATGTCACAATGTATAGTCAGAAGATGATAGTATCCAGGATATCATTATGATGTCACAATGTATGGTTAGCAGACGATAGTATTTAGGATTCCATTATGGTGTTACAATGTATAGTCAGTAGATAATAGTATCCAGGATATCATTATGATGTCACAATGTATGCTTAGCAGACGATAGTATTTAGGATTCCATTATGGTGTTACAATGTATAGTCAGTAGATAATAGTAACCAGGATACCATTATGATGTCACAATGTATTGTTAGCAGATGATAGTATTCAGGATGCCATTATAATGTCACAATGTATAGTCAGTAGATAATAGAATCCAGAATTCCATTATGATGTCACAATGTATTGTCAGCAGACGATAGTATTCAGAATGCCAATATGATGTCACAATATATAGTCAGTATATAAAAATGTCCAGGATTCCATTATGATGTCACAATGTATAGTTAGTAGATAATAGAATCCAGAATTCCATTATGATGTCACAATGTATGGTCAGCAGACAATAGTATTCAGAATGCCATTATGATGTCACAATATATAGTCAGTATATAATAGTATCCATGATTCCATGATGATGTCACAATGTATGGTCAGCAGACGATAGTATTCAGAATGCCATTATGATGTCACAATATATAGTCAGTATATAATAGTATCCATGATTCCATGATGATGTCACAATGTATAGTCAGCAGATGATAGTAATCAGGATTCCATTATGATGTCACAATGTATAGTCAATAGATAATAGTATCCAGGATTCCATTATGATGTCACAATGTATAGTCAGAAGATGATAGTATCCAGGATATCATTATGATGTCACAATGTATGGTTAGCAGACGATAGTATTTAGGATTCCATTATGGTGTTACAATGTATAGTCAGTAGATAATAGTATCCAGGATATCATTATGATGTCACAATGTATGGTTAGCAGATGATAGTATTTAGGATTCCATTATGATGTCACAATGTATAGTCAGTAGATAATAGTATCCAGGATACCATTATGATGTCACAATGTATTGTTAGCAGATGATAGTATTCAGGATGCCATTATAATGTCACAATGTATAGTCAGTAGATAATAGAATCCAGAATTCCATTATGATGTCACAATGTATTGTCAGCAGACGATAGTATACAGGATGCCATTATGATGTCACAATATATAGTCAGTATATAATAGTATCCAGGATTCCATTATGATGTCACAATGTATAGTTAGTAGATAATAGAATCCAGAATTCCATTATGATGTCACAATGTATGGTCAGCAGACAATAGTATTCAGAATGCCATTATAATGTCACAATATATAGTCAGTATATAATAGTATCCATGATTCCATGATGATGTCACAATGTATAGTCAGCAGATGATAGTAATCAGGATTCCATTATGATGTCACATTGTATAGTCAATAGATAATAGTATCCTGGATTCCTTTATGATGTCACAATGTATAGTCAGTAGATAACAGTATCCAGGATGCCATTATGATTTCACAATGTATAGTCAGTAGTTAATAGTATCCAGGATTCCATGATGATGTCATAATGTATTGTTAGCAGATGATTGTATTCAGGATGCCATTATGATGTCACAATGTATAGTCAGTACATAATAGTATCCAGGATGCCATTATGATGTCACAATGTATTGTTAGCAGATGATATTATCCAGGATGCCATTATGATGTCACAATGTATGGTCAGCAGACGAAAGTATTCAGAATGCCATTATGATGTCACAATATATAGTCAGTATATAATAGTATCCAGGATTCCATGATGATGTCACAATGTATAGTCAGCAGATGATATTAATCACGATTCCATTATGATGTCACAATGTATGGTCAGCAGACGATAGTATTCAGGATGCCATTATGATGTCACAATGTATAGTCAGTAGATAATAGTATCCAGGATTCCATTATGATGTCACAATGTATAGTCAGCAGATGATAGTATTCAGGATTCCATTATGATGTCACAATGTATAGTCAGTAGATAATAGTATCCAGGATGCCATGATGATGTCACAATGTATAGTCAGCAGATGATAGTAATCCAGGATTCCATTATGATGTCACAATGTATAGTCAGTAGATAATAGTATTCAGGGATTCCATTATGATGTCACAATGTATAGTCAGTAGATAATAGTATCCAGGATACCATTATGATGTCACAATGTATTGTTAGTAGATAATAGTATCCAGGATGCCATTATGATGTCACAATGTATGGTCAGCAGACGATAGTATTCAGAATGCCATTATGATGTCACAATGTATAGTCAGTATATAATAGTATCCAGGATTCCATTATGATGTCACAATGTATAGTCAGTAGATGATAGTATCCAGGATTCCATTATGATGTCACAATGTATAGTCAGCAGATAATAGTATCCAGGATTCCATTATGATGTCACAATGTATAGTCAGTAGATAATAGTATCCAGGATGCCATTATGATGTCACAATGTATGGTTAGCAGACGATAGTATTTAGGATTCCATTATGATGTCACAATGTTTATTCAGTAGATAATAGTATCCAGGATACCATTATGATGTCACAATGTATTGTTAGCAGATGATAGTATTCAGGATGCCATTATGATGTCACAATGTATAGTCAGTACATATTAGTATCCAGGATGCTATTATAATGTCACAATGTATAGTTAGTAGATAATAGAATCCAGAATTCCATTATGATGTCACAATGTATGGTCAGCAGACGATAGTATTCAGAATGCCATTATGATGTCACAATGTATAGTCAGTATATCAAAGTGTCCAGGATTCCATTATGATGTCACAATGTATAGTCAGTAGTTAATAGTATCTAGGATTCCATGATGATGTCACAATGTATTGTTAGCAGATGATAGTATTCAGGATGCCATTATGATGTCACAATGTAAAGTCAGTAGATAATAGTATCCAGGATGCCATTATGATGTCACAATGTATGGTTAGCAGACGATAGTATTTAGGATTCCATTATGATGTCACAATGTTTATTCAGTAGATAATAGTATCCAGGATGCCATTATGATGTCACAATGTATTGTTAGCAGATGATAGTATCCAGGATGCCATTATGATGTCACAATGTATGGTCAGCAGACGATAGTATTCAGAATGCCATTATGATGTCACAATATATAGTCAGTATATAATAGTATCCAGGATTCCATGATGATGTCACAATGTATAGTCAGCAGATGATAGTAATCAGGATTCCATTATGATGTCACAATGTATAGTCAATATATAATAGTATCCAGGATTCCATTATGATGTCACAATGTATAGTCAGTAGATGATAGTATCCAGGATACCATTATGATGTCACAATGTATGTTTAGCAGACGATAGTATTTAGGATTCCATTATGGTGTTACAATGTATAGTCAGTAGATAATAGTATCCAGGATACCATTGTGATGTCACAATGTATTGTTAGCAGATGATAGTATTCAGGATGCCATTATGATGTCACAATTTATAGTCAGTACATATTAGTATCCAGGATGCTATTATAATGTCACAATGTATAGTTAGTAGATAATAGAATCCAGAATTCCATTATGATGTCACAATGTATGGTCAGCAGACGATAGTATTCAGAATGCCATTATGATGTCACAATATATAGTCAGTATATCAAAGTGTCCAGGATTCCATTATGATGTCACAATGTATAGTCAGTAGATAATAGTATCCAGGATGCCATTATGATGTCACAATGTATAGTCAGTAGATAATAGTTTCCAGGATGCCATGATAATGTCACAATGTATAGTCAGCAGATGATAGTAATCAGGATTCCATTATGATGTCACAATGTATAGTCAATAGATAATAGTATCCAGGATGCCATTATGATGTCACAATGTATAGTCAGTAGTTAATAGTATCCAGGATTCCATGATGATGTCACAATGTATAGTCAGCAGATGATAGTATCAAGGATGCCATTATGATGTCACAATGTATAGTCAGTAGATCATAGTATCCAGGATGCCATTATGATGTCACAATGTATAGTCAGTAGTTAATAGTATCCAGGATTCCATGATGATGTCACAATGTATAGTCAGCAGATGATAGTAATCAGGATTCCATTATGATGTCACAATGTATAGTCAGTAGATCATAGTATCCAGGATTCCTTTATGATGTCACAATGTATAATCAGTAGATAATAGTATCCAGGATGCCATTATGATGTCACAATGTATAGTCAGTTGATAATAGTATCCAGGATTCCATGATAATGTCACAATGAATAGTCAGCAGATGATAGTAATCAGGATTCCATTATGATGTCACAATGTATAGTCAATAGATAATAGTATCCAGGATTACATTATGATGTCACAGTGAATTGTCAGTAGATGATAGTATCCAGGATACCATTATGATGTCACAATGTATGGTTAGCAGACGATAGTATTTAGGATTCCATTATGGTGTTACAATGTATAGTCAGTAGATAATAGTATCAAGGATACCATTATGATGTCACAATGTATTGTTAGCAGATGATAGTATTCAGGATGCCATTATTATGTCACAATGTATAGTCAGTGCATAATAGTATCCAGGATGCTATTATGATGTCACAATGTATAGTTAGTAGATAATAGAATCCAGAATTCCATTATGATGTCACAATGTATGGTCAGCAAACGATAGTATTCAGAATGCCATTGTGATGTCACAATATATAGTCAGTATATAATAGTATCCAGGATTCCATTATGATGTCACAATGTATAGTCAGTAGATAACAGTATCCAGGATTCCTTTATGATGTCACAATGTATGGTCAGCAGACGATAGTATTCAGGATGCCATTATGATGTCACAATGTATAGTCAGTAGATAATAGTATCCAGGATTCCATTATGATGTCACAATGTATAGTCAGTAGATAATAGTATCCAGGATTCCATTATGATGTCACAATGTATAGTCAGTAGATAACAGTATCCAGGATTCCTTTATGATGTCACAATGTATGGTCAGCAGACGATAGTATTCAGGATGCCATTATGATGTCACAATGTATAGTCAGTGCATAATAGTATCCAGGATTCCATTATGATGTCACAATGTATAGTCAGTAGATAATAGTATCCAGGATTCCATTATGATGTCACAATGTATGGTCAGCAAACGATAGTATTCAGAATGCCATTGTGATGTCACAATATATAGTCAGTATATAATAGTATCCAGGATTCCATTATGATGTCACAATGTATAGTCAGTAGATAACAGTATCCCGGATTCCTTTATGATGTCACAATGTATGGTCAGCAGACGATAGTATTCAGGATGCCATTATGATGTCACAATGTATAGTCAGTAGATAATAGTATCCAGGATACCATTATGATGTCACAATGTATTGTTAGCAGATGATAGTATTCAGGATGCCATTATGATGTCACAATGTATGGTCAGCAGACGATACTTTTCAGAATGCCATTATGATGTCACAATATATAGTCAGTATATAATAGTATCCAGAATACCTTTATGATGTCACAATGTATTGTTAGCAGATGATAGTATCCAGGATTCCATGATGATGTCACAATGTATAGTCAGCAGATGATAGTAATCAGGATTCCATTATGATGTCACAATGTATAGTCAGTAGATAATAGTATCCAGGATTCCTTTATGATGTCACAATGTATAGTCAGTAGATAATAGTATCCAGGATACCATTATGATGTCACAATGTATTGTTAGCAGACGATAGTATTTAGGATTCCATTATGGTGTTACAATGTATAGTCAGTAGATAATAGTATGCAGGATACCATTATGATGTCACAATGTATGGTTAGCAGACGATAGTATTTAGGATTCCATTATGGTGTTACAATGTATAGTCAGTAGATAATAGTATCCAGGATACCATTATGATGTCACAATGTATTGTCAGTAGATGATAGTATTCAGGATGCCATTATGATGTCACAATGTATTGTTAGCAGATGATAGTATTCAGGATTCCATTATGATGTCACAATGTATAGTCAGTAGATAATAGTATCCAGGATTCCATTATGATGTCACAATGTATAGTCAGTAGATGATAGTATCAAGGATACCATTATGATGTCACAATGTATGGTTAGCAGACGATAGTATTTAGGATTCCATTATGGTGTTACAATGTATAGTCAGTAGATAATAGTATCCAGGATACCATTATGATGTCACAATGTATTGTTAGCAGATGATAGTATTCAGGATGCCATTATGATGTCACCATATATAGTCAGTACATAATAGTATCCAGGATGCTATTATGATGTCACAATGTATAGTTAGTAGATAATAGAATCCAGAATTCCATTATGATGTCACAATATATGGTCATCAGACGATAGTATTCAGAATGCCATTATGATGTCACAATATATAGTCAGTATATCAAATTGTCCAGGATTCCATTATGATGTCACAATGTATAGTCAGTAGATAATAGTATCCAGGATGCCATTATGATGTCACAATGTATAGTCAGTAGATAATAGTATCCAGGATGCCATGATAATGTCACAATGTATAGTCAGCAGATGATAGTAATCAGGATTCCATTATGATGTCACAATGTATAGTCAGTAGATAATAGTATCAAGGATTCCATGATAATGTCACAATGTATAGTCAGCAGATAATAGTAATCAGGATTCCATTATGATGTCACAATGTATAGTGAATAGATAATAGTATCCAGGATGCCATTATGATTTCAATATGTATGGTTAGCAAACGATAGTATTCAGGATGCCATTATGATGTCACAATGTATAGTCAGTAGTTAATAGTATCCAGGATTCCATGATGATGTCACAATGTATAGTCAGCAGATGATAGTATCAAGGATGCCATTATGATGTCACAATGTATAGTCAGTAGATAATAGTATCCAGGATGCCATTATGATGTCACAATGTATGGTTAGCAGACGATAGTATTTAGGATTCCATTATGATGTCACAATGTTTATTCAGTAGATAATAGTATCCAGGATACCATTATGATGTCACAATGTATTGTTAGCAGATGATAGTATTCAGGATGCCATTATGATGTCACAATTTATAGTCAGTACATATTAGTATCCAGGATGCTATTATAATGTCACAATGTATAGTTAGTAGATAATAGAATCCAGAATTCCATTATGATGTCACAATGTATGGTCAGCAGACGATAGTATTCAGAATGCCATTATGATGTCACAATATATAGTCAGTATATCAAAGTGTCCAGGATTCCATTATGATGTCACAATGTATAGTCAGTAGTTAATAGTATCTAGGATTCCATGATGATGTCACAATGTATTGTTAGCAGATGATAGTATTCAGGATGCCATTATGATGTCACAATGTAAAGTCAGTAGATAATAGTATCCAGGATGCCATTATGATGTCACAATGTATGGTTAGCAGACGATAGTATTTAGGATTCCATTATGATGTCACAATGTTTATTCAGTAGATAATAGTATCCAGGATACCATTATGATGTCACAATGTATTGTTAGCAGATGATAGTATCCAGGATGCCATTATGATGTCACAATGTATGGTCAGCAGACGATAGTATTCAGAATGCCATTATGATGTCACAATATATAGTCAGTATATAATAGTATCCAGGATTCCATGATGATGTCACAATGTATAGTCAGCAGATGATAGTAATCAGGATTCCATTATGATGTCACAATGTATAGTCAATATATAATAGTATCCAGGATTCCATTATGATGTCACAATGTATAGTCAGTAGATGATAGTATCCAGGATACCATTATGATGTCACAATGTATGTTTAGCAGACGATAGTATTTAGGATTCCATTATGGTGTTACAATGTATAGTCAGTAGATAATAGTATCCAGGATACCATTGTGATGTCACAATGTATTGTTAGCAGATGATAGTATTCAGGATGCCATTATGATGTCACAATTTATAGTCAGTACATATTAGTATCCATGATGCTATTATAATGTCACAATGTATAGTTAGTAGATAATAGAATCCAGAATTCCATTATGATGTCACAATGTATGGTCAGCAGACGATAGTATTCAGAATGCCATTATGATGTCACAATATATAGTCAGTATATCAAAGTGTCCAGGATTCCATTATGATGTCACAATGTATAGTCAGTAGATAATAGTATCCAGGATGCCATTATGATGTCACAATGTATAGTCAGTAGATAATAGTTTCCAGGATGCCATGATAATGTCACAATGTATAGTCAGCAGATGATAGTAATCAGGATTCCATTATGATGTCACAATGTATAGTCAATAGATAATAGTATCCAGGATGCCATTATGATGTCACAATGTATAGTCAGTAGTTAATAGTATCCAGGATTCCATGATGATGTCACAATGTATAGTCAGCAGATGATAGTATCAAGGATGCCATTATGATGTCACAATGTATAGTCAGTAGATCATAGTATCCAGGATGCCATTATGATGTCACAATGTATAGTCAGTAGTTAATAGTATCCAGGATTCCATGATGATGTCACAATGTATAGTCAGCAGATGATAGTAATCAGGATTCCATTATGATGTCACAATGTATAGTCAGTAGATCATAGTATCCAGGATTCCTTTATGATGTCACAATGTATAATCAGTAGATAATAGTATCCAGGATGCCATTATGATGTCACAATGTATAGTCAGTTGATAATAGTATCCAGGATTCCATGATAATGTCACAATGAATAGTCAGCAGATGATAGTAATCAGGATTCCATTATGATGTCACAATGTATAGTCAATAGATAATAGTATCCAGGATTACATTATGATGTCACAGTGAATTGTCAGTAGATGATAGTATCCAGGATACCATTATGATGTCACAATGTATGGTTAGCAGACGATAGTATTTAGGATTCCATTATGGTGTTACAATGTATAGTCAGTAGATAATAGTATCAAGGATACCATTATGATGTCACAATGTATTGTTAGCAGATGATAGTATTCAGGATGCCATTATTATGTCACAATGTATAGTCAGTGCATAATAGTATCCAGGATGCTATTATGATGTCACAATGTATAGTTAGTAGATAATAGAATCCAGAATTCCATTATGATGTCACAATGTATGGTCAGCAAACGATAGTATTCAGAATGCCATTGTGATGTCACAATATATAGTCAGTATATAATAGTATCCAGGATTCCATTATGATGTCACAATGTATAGTCAGTAGATAACAGTATCCCGGATTCCTTTATGATGTCACAATGTATGGTCAGCAGACGATAGTATTCAGGATGCCATTATGATGTCACAATGTATAGTCAGTAGATAATAGTATCCAGGATTCCATTATGATGTCACAATGTATAGTCAGTAGATAATAGTATCCAGGATTCCATTATGATGTCACAATGTATAGTCAGTAGATAACAGTATCCCGGATTCCTTTATGATGTCACAATGTATGGTCAGCAGACGATAGTATTCAGGATGCCATTATGATGTCACAATGTATAGTCAGTGCATAATAGTATCCAGGATTCCATTATGATGTCACAATGTATAGTCAGTAGATAATAGTATCCAGGATTCCATTATGATGTCACAATGTATGGTCAGCAAACGATAGTATTCAGAATGCCATTGTGATGTCACAATATATAGTCAGTATATAATAGTATCCAGGATTCCATTATGATGTCACAATGTATAGTCAGTAGATAACAGTATCCGGATTCCTTTATGATGTCACAATGTATGGTCAGCAGACGATAGTATTCAGGATGCCATTATGATGTCACAATGTATAGTCAGTAGATAATAGTATCCAGGATACCATTATGATGTCACAATGTATTGTTAGCAGATGATAGTATTCAGGATGCCATTATGATGTCACAATGTATGGTCAGCAGACGATACTTTTCAGAATGCCATTATGATGTCACAATATATAGTCAGTATATAATAGTATCCAGAATACCTTTATGATGTCACAATGTATTGTTAGCAGATGATAGTATCCAGGATTCCATGATGATGTCACAATGTATAGTCAGCAGATGATAGTAATCAGGATTCCATTATGATGTCACAATGTATAGTCAGTAGATAATAGTATCCAGGATTCCTTTATGATGTCACAATGTATAGTCAGTAGATAATAGTATCCAGGATACCATTATGATGTCACAATGTATTGTTAGCAGACGATAGTATTTAGGATTCCATTATGGTGTTACAATGTATAGTCAGTAGATAATAGTATGCAGGATACCATTATGATGTCACAATGTATGGTTAGCAGACGATAGTATTTAGGATTCCATTATGGTGTTACAATGTATAGTCAGTAGATAATAGTATCCAGGATACCATTATGATGTCACAATGTATTGTCAGTAGATGATAGTATTCAGGATGCCATTATGATGTCACAATGTATTGTTAGCAGATGATAGTATTCAGGATTCCATTATGATGTCACAATGTATAGTCAGTAGATAATAGTATCCAGGATTCCATTATGATGTCACAATGTATAGTCAGTAGATGATAGTATCAAGGATACCATTATGATGTCACAATGTATGGTTAGCAGACGATAGTATTTAGGATTCCATTATGGTGTTACAATGTATAGTCAGTAGATAATAGTATCCAGGATACCATTATGATGTCACAATGTATTGTTAGCAGATGATAGTATTCAGGATGCCATTATGATGTCACCATATATAGTCAGTACATAATAGTATCCAGGATTACATTATGATGTCACAGTGAATAGTCAGTAGATGATAGAATCCAGGATACTATTATGATGTCACAATGTATGGTTAGCAGACGATAGTATTTAGGATTCCATTATGGTGTTACAATGTATAGTCAGTAGATAATAGTATCAAGGATACCATTATGATGTCACAATGTATTGTTAGCAGATGATAGTATTCAGGATGCCATTATGATGTCACAATGTATAGTCAGTGCATAATAGTATCCAGGATGCTATTATGATGTCACAATGTATAGTTAGTAGATAATAGAATCCAGAATTCCATTATGATGTCACAATGTATGGTCAGCAGACGATAGTATTCAGAATGCCATTGTGATGTCACAATATATAGTCAGTATATAATAGTATCCAGGATTCCATTATGATGTCACAATGTATAGTCAGTAGATAACAGTATCCCGGATTCCTTTATGATGTCACAATGTATGGTCAGCAGACGATAGTATTCAGGATGCCATTATGATGTCACAATGTATAGTCAGTGCATAATAGTATCCAGGATGCCATTATGATGTCACAATGTATAGTCAGCAGATGATAGTAATCAGGATGCCATTATGATGTCACAATGTATAGTCAGTAGATAATAGTATCCAGGATACCATTATGATGTCACAATGTATTGTTAGCAGATGATAGTATTCAGGATGCCATTATGATGTCACAATGTATGGTCAGCAGACGATACTTTTCAGAATGCCATTATGATGTCACAATATATAGTCAGTATATAATAGTATCCAGAATACCTTTATGATGTCACAATGTATTGTTAGCAGATGATAGTATCCAGGATTCCATGATGATGTCACAATGTATAGTCAGCAGATGATAGTAATCAGGATTCCATTATGATGTCACAATGTATAGTCAATAGATAATAGTATCCAGGATTCCATTATAATGTCACAATGTATAGTCAGTAGATAATAGTATCCAGGATACCATTATGATGTCACAATGTATTGTTAGCAGACGATAGTATTTAGGATTCCATTATGGTGTTACAATGTATAGTCAGTAGATAATAGTATCCAGGATACCATTATGATGTCACAATGTATTGTCAGTAGATGATAGTATTCAGGATGCCATTATGATGTCACAATGTATTGTTAGCAGATGATAGTATTCAGGATTCCATTATGATGTCACAATGTATAGTCAGTAGATAATAGTATCCAGGATTCCATTATGATGTCACAATGTATAGTCAGTAGATGATAGTATCCAGGATACCATTATGATGTCACAATGTATGGTTAGCAGACGATAGTATTTTGGATTCCATTATGGTGTTACAATGTATAGTCAGTAGATAATAGTATTCAGGATGCCATTATGATGTCACAATGTATAGTCAGTACATAATAGTATCCAGGATGCTATTATGATGTCACAATGTATAGTTAGTAGATAATAGAATCCAGAATTCCATTATGATGTCACAATATATGGTCAGCAGACGATAGTATTCAGAATGCCATTATGATGTCACAATATATAGTCAGTATATCAAATTGTCCAGGATTCCATTATGATGTCACAATGTATAATCAGTAGATAATAGTATCCAGGATGCCATTATGATGTCACAATGTATAGTCAGTATATAATAGTATCCAGGATGCCATGATAATGTCACAATGTATAGTCAGGAGATGATAGTAATCAGGATTCCATTATGATGTCACAATGTATAGTCAGTAGATAATAGTATCAAGGATTCCATGATAATGTCACAATGTATAGTCAGCAGATGATAGTAATCAGGATTCCATTATGATGTCACAATGTATAGTCAATAGATAATAGTATCCAGGATGACATTATGATTTCAATATGTATGGTTAGCAAACGATAGTATTCAGGATGCCATTATGATGTCACAATGTATAGTCAGTAGTTAATAGTATCCAGGATTCCATGATGATGTCACAATGTATAGTCAGCAGATGATAGTATCAAGGATGCCATTATGATGTCACAATGTATAGTCAGTAGATGATAGTATCCAGGATGCCATTATGATGTCACAATGTATAGTCAGTAGAAAATGTTATCCAGGATACCATTATGATGTCAAAATGTATTGTTAGCAGATGATAGTATTCAGGATGCCATTATGATGTCACAATGTATAGTCAGTACATAATAGTATCCAGGATGCCATTATGATGTCACAATGTATAGTCAGTAGATAATAGTATCCAGGATTCCATAATGATGTCACAATGTATGGTCATCAGACGATAGTATTTAGAATGCCATTATGATGTCACAATATATAGTCAGTATATAAAAGTGTCAAGTTTTCCATTATGATGTCACAATGTATAGTCATTAGATAATAGTATCCAGGATGCCATTATGTTGTCACAATGTATAGTCAGTATATAATAGTATGCAGGATTCCATTATGATGTCACAATGGATAGTCAGTAGATAACAGTATCCAGGATGCCATTATGATGTCACAATGTATAGTCAGTAGTTAATACTATACAGGATTCCATGATGATGTCACAATGTATAGTCAATAAATAATAGTATCCAGGATTCCATTATGATGTCACAATGTATAGTCAGTAGATGATAGTATCCAGGATACCATTATGATGTCACAATGTATTGTTAGCAGATGATAGTATTCAGGATGCCATTATGATGTCACAATGTATGGTCAGCAGACGATACTTTTCAGAATGCCATTATGATGTCACAATATATAGTCAGTATATAATAGTATCCAGAATACCTTTATGATGTCACAATGTATTGTTAGCAGATGATAGTATCCAGGATTCCATGATGATGTCACAATGTATAGTCAGCAGATGATAGAAATCAGAATTCCATTATGATGTCACAATGTATAGTCAATAGATAATAGTATCCAGGATTCCATTATGATGTCACAATGTATGGTTAGCAGACGATAGTATTTAGGATTCCATTATGGTGTTACAATGTATAGTCAGTAGATAATAGTATCCAGGATACCATTATGATGTCACAATGTATTGTTAGTAGATGATAGTATTCAGGATGCCATTATGATGTCACAATGTATTGTTAGCAGATGATAGTATTCAGGATTCCATTATGATGTCACAATGTATAGTCAGTAGATAATAGTATCCAGGATTCCATTATGATGTCACAATGTATAGTCAGTAGATGATAGTATCCAGGATACCATTATGATGTCACAATGTATGGTTAGCAGACGATAGTATTTAGGATTCCATTATGGTGTTACAATGTATAGTCAGTAGATAATAGTATCCAGGATACCATTATGATGTCACAATGTATTGTTAGCAGATGATAGTATTCAGGATGCCATTATGATGTCACAATGTATAGTCAGTACATAATAGTATCCAGGATGCTATTATGATGTCACAATGTATAGTTAGTAGATATTAGTATCCAGGATTCCTTTATGATGTCACAATGTATATTCAGTAGATAACAGTATCCAGGATGCCATTATGGTGTCACAATGTATAGTCAGTAGTTAATAGTATCCAGGATTCCATGATGATGTCACAATGTATTGTTAGCAGATGATAGTATTCAGGATGCCATTACGATGTCACAATGTATAGTCAGTAGAGATGGCCCGAACTATTCGCCGGCGAACAGTTCCCGGCTAACATTGCTTGTTCGCGTTCGCCTCTGCCGGGCGAACATATGCGATGTTCGGTCCGCCCCCTATACATCATCATTGAGCAAACTTTGACCCTGTACCTCACAGTCAGCAGACACATTCCAGCCAATCAGCAGCATACCTTCCCTCCCAGACCCTCCCACCTCCTGCACAGCATCCATTTTAGATTCATTCTGAAGCTGCAGTCTTAGTGAGAGGAGGGACAGTGTAGTTGCTGATGATTTAATTGGGAAATTGATAGCTAGGCTAGTGAATTCAGTGTCCACTCCAGTCCTGAAAGACTCATCTGATCTCTGCTGTAAGGACAGCGTCCTGACAGCACCCCAAAAAGCCCTTTTTAGGTCTGCTTTTTTCCCCTTTATATGCATATTGCAGTTGCATGGCCTGCCTGTGTGTGAGGAGCTGCAGGCCCACAGACTGTAGTGTGCCCACTGCCAGTGCCCACCCCTGTCATTCCGTGTGGTACAGGACTTTGCATCAAAAAAAGGCATTTAATTTTTACACTTTAATCTAAGGTTAGTTGCCTGCCAGTGTGTGTCAGGCTGACTTCCACTGACTGTAGTGTGCCCACTGCCAGTGCCCACCACTGTCATCCCGTGTGGTACAGGACTTTGCATCAAAAAAGGCATTTAATTTTTACACTTTAATCTAAGGTTAGTTGCCTGCCAGTGTGTCAGGCTGACTTCCACTGACTGTAGTGTGCCCACTGCCAGTGCCCACCCCTGTCATCCCGTGTGGCACAGGACTTGCATCAAGAAAAGGCATTTAATTTTTACACTTTAATCTAAGGTTAGTTGCCTGCCAGTGTGTGTCAGGCTGACTTCCAGTGACTGTAGTGTGCCCACTGCCAGTGCCCACTACTCATACCGGCTGGCACAGGACTTTGCATAAAAAAGGCATTTAATTTTTACACATTAGTCTAATTTCAGTTGCTTGCCTGCTGCCAGTGCGTGTCAGGCCCACTTCCACTGACTGTAGTGTGCCCACTGCCAGTGCCAACCACTGATACCGGGTGGCACAGTAGCTTGCCGATAAATAAGGCATTTCATTTTTACACATTAGTCTAATTTCAGTTTTTGCCTCCTGCCAGTGTGTGTCAGGCCCACCTCCACAGACTGTAGTGTGCCCACTGCCAGTGCCCACCACTGATACAGGGTGGCACAGTACCACTTATCGAAAGAAAAATGACAGGCAGAGGCAGGCCACACCCGCAGGGGCCGTCGTGGTCGTGGTGCTGTGATTTCCACTGTCCTTGGAATAATGCCTAGTGTTCAGAGGCCATGTACCCTGAACCCGAAAAATTCTGAGGACGTAGTTGACTGGCTTAGACAGGACACCCAATCTTCAACAGCTTCCGCTAAGAACCTTGGCGCACCATCTTCCTCCAGCTCAGCTTTGGTCACCTGCTCTCAAGTTACCACGCACCCGCCCGCCGCTGATAGGAATAGTACTAGTTAAGACACCACTCATATATACGGTGTCACAGCACATTGCTCTGTGCACGCGCAGTGCCCCAATTTGGGAGTATGAGGACCGACCAAGCTGCTTTTCCATCTCCCGGTTCCTGAAATCAATTCAGTTTGGTGTATGAGAGTTTGGTCTGTCATTGTGAAGGCAGTCGAAGGTACCCGGCCTAAAATTTTTTTCACAAAAGGCAATCCCTGATATGGGATGTAACAGGGATTAAACTGATGAGAATAGTACTACAGAAAATACCACTCATATCGGGTGTGACAGTAAATTGCACGGCGCAGGCGCAGTCACCGTGGTTTAAAACAGAGTGGAGGGAGCCAGCGTTTTTTAACCATCTGCCCGTTCGAAAAATCTATTCAATAAATGGCCCCCAGATTGGGGACGTTAGAGGATTAAACTGAAGAGAATAGTACTACAGAAAATACCACTCATATCGGGTGTGACAGTAAATTGCACGGCGCAGACGCAGTCACCGTGGTTTAAAACAGAGTGGAGGGAGCCAGCGTTTTTAACCATCTCCCGTTCGAAAAATCTATTCAATAAATGGCCCCCAGATTGGGGACGTTAGAGGGATTAAACTGATGAGATTAGTACTACAGAAAATACCACTCATATCGGGTGTGACAGTAAATTGCACGGCGCAGACGCAGTCACCGTGGTTTAAAGCAGAGTGGAGGGAGCCAGCGTTTTTTTAACCATCTCCCCGTTCGAAAAATCTATTCAATAAATGGCCCCCAGATTGGGGACGTTAGAGGGATTAAACTGATGAGAATAGTACTACAGAAAATACCACTCATATCGGGTGTGACAGTAAATTGCACGGCGCAGAAGCAGTGACCGTGGATTAAAACAAAGGGGAGGGAGCCAGCGTTTTTTTAACCATCTCCCCGTTGAGAATCGAGCGTAACCCTTATACTACCTGATCGATACAACATCATACCTGATCGTATACACACACTGGATATTTTAAAGCATGTTATTCCAAACAATTTAGGAATGTTAGTTGATTTATGCCCTTTATGGATTAAAACCCGACTCTGCGTCCACTACGTAATTTTCCATGGGCGTTTTGCCATGGATCCCCCTCCGGCATGCCACAGTCCAGGTGTTAGTCCCCTTGAAACAACTTTTCCATTACTATTGTGGCCAGAAAGAGTCCCTTTGGTTTTTAAAATTCGCCTGTCTATTGAAGTCTATGGCGGTTCGCCCGGTTCGCCTGTTTGCGAACATTTGCGGAAGTTCGCGTTCGCTGTTCGCGAACTGAAAATTTTATGTTCGCGACATCACTAATAGTCAGTACATAATAGTATCCAGGATGCCATTATGATGTCACAATGTATGGTTAGCAGACAATAGTATTTAGGATTCCATAATGATGTCACAATGTATAGTCAGTAGATAATAGTATCCAGGATGCCATTATGATGTCAAAATGTATGTTTAGCAGATGATAGTATTTAGGATTCCATAATGATGTCACAATGTATAGTCAGTAGATAATAGTATCCAGGATATAATAGTATCCAGGATACCATTATGATGTCACAATGAACAGTCAGCAGATGATAGTAATCAGGATTCCATTATGATGTCACAATGTATAGTCAATAGATAATAGTATCCAGGATGCCATTATGATGTCACAATGTATAGTCAGTAGATGATAGTATCCAGGATACCATTATGATGTCACAATGTATGGTTAGCAGACGTTAGTATTTAGGATTCCATTATGGTGTGTGGGGAGTCGCTCTGGTAGATAGCGGTGCAGGTGCAGTACCGAGGCAAAACAAGGAGTCCAGAATGTGCAATAAACAGTGTTTTATTCACACTGACACAAAAATAAACGACAAACAGTCTCTTGGTGGTAATTCATGCACATCAGAAATAAGGAGGCAAAACAAAACAGGAGCACAGGTTCAGTCACCTGGGAGGTTTAGGTGCAGGTTCGCACCAGGCTGTCGGCCCAGCCGCAGGAGAATACACCTTCAGGGTGCCAGGAACAACAACACCTCCTTGCTGAGCTCTTTCCTCTAAGTCAGAGAACTCCACAGCCCTGTTTGCAGCTCCAGGACAATCACCACCCAGCTGCTAAGGAGGCTGCCTTTTTAAAGGCCCGGATAAAGTCCGGCCTGGACCGTGGGGAGTAGGCACCCACCCAGCTCTTTGCCTACTCCCAGTAAGAGCCGGCCCGGATTAGCTTTGCAGCCAAACTAGGTAACAAAGTCAAACAGCACTAGCTGCTGCAGACACATAAAACCCGGCTCTCACCTCACCGAGGCCAGGAACCTCGGTGACACGTACCTGCCATCGACTATGATACCTTGCACCCTCTTACACACCCCCTTTGTTCAACCCTGAGGGGTGAACACACGTGAGGCAGTGGACGCGGGACAGGGCATCTGCGTTACCCTGCAAGCGGCCTGCCCTGTGTTCCACGGAGAATTTGAAATTTTGCAGGGATAGGAACCACCTGGTGACCCGAGCATTCCTCTCCTTGGCCTGACTCATCCACTTGAGAGGGGAATGGTCGGTCACCAGACGGAACCTCCTCCTAACAGGTAGTAGCGGAGAGATTCGAGTGCCCACTTGATAGCCAGGCACTCCCTCTCCACTATACTATACCTGGACTCGGCGGGACTGAGCTTACGGCTCAGGAAGACAACGGGATGTTCTTCCCGTTGACCTCCTGAGACAGTACAGCACCGAGGCCTACCTCCGAGCGTCGGTCTGTACTGACGAACTCCTTGTTGAAGTCGGGTGTCACCAAAACCGGGGACCCACACAGGGCCGACTTCAACGCGGAGAAAGCCTCCTCCGCCTTCTCACTCCAGCTAACCCTCCCAGACTTTCGCCCCTTCAACAGATCTGTCAATGGCGCTGCTATTGTGGCAAAGTGGGGCACAAACCTCATGTAGTATCCTACAATCCCCAGGAACGACTTTACCTGCCTGGTGGTGACCGGTCGGGGCCAGTTACGAACGGCCTCTACCTTAGCTACCTGAGGTTTGATGACTCCCCGCCCGATTACATATCCCAGATATTTGGTCTCTTCCAACCCAATCGCACACTTTTTTGGATTGGCGGTTAGTCCAGCTTTCCTCAGGGCATCCACTACCGCCTGCACCTTGGGTAAATGGCTTTCCCAGTCGGTGCTGTGGATGACTACATCATCTAAGTAGGCCGAGGCGTACCGACGATGTGGTCGCAGCACTATGTCCATTAACCTTTGGAAGGTGGCGGGGCGCCATGCAGGCCAAGGGTAACACCTTGTAGTGATACAGGCCCTGCGGGTAACAAGCGCGGTTTTTCCTTAGCCGACTCCGTTAAGGGTACCTGCCAGTACCCTTTAGTGAGGTCCAGCACAGAAAAATAACGGGCTTGTCCTAAATTTTCAACAAGCTCGTCTACTCGGGGCATGGGATACGCGTCAAACTTGGATACTTCATTTAACTTGCGAAAGTCGTTGCAGAACCGCAGCGTCCCATCCGGCTTAGGTATTAGGACTATGGGGCTGGCCCACTCACTTTTCGACTCCTCAATGACATCGAGCTTCAACATTAACTGCACTTCCTCCGCGATGGCCCGCCGCCGAGCCTCGGGTACCGGTATGGTTTTAACCGGACCTTGGCCTGAGGCTCAGTGACGATGTCATGTCGGATGAGAGACGTGCGGCCAGGGAGGTCGAGAACACATCCGTGTTCCGACTGATGAACTCCTGACTTCCTGAACTTGTTTGGAAGACAGGCTGTCTGCAATTTTACCGTGGTTACGGCTTCACAGGCCTCGAACTGTGGGGCTGGACCCTTTTCACCTAGAAGCCCTGGCCGGGGCTGTGGTCGTCGGCCGTGTCCCTATCTCTCCACGGCTTAAGTAAATTCACGTGGTACACCTGCTCCGGCTTGCGCCGCCTGGCTGGTGTACTTTGTAATTACTTCCCCTACCTTCTCGATCACCTCATAGGGGCCCTGCCACCTAGCTAGGAATTTGCTGTCAAGGGTGGGTACCAGAACCAAAACCCGATCTCCCGGATTGAAGTCCCGTACCCGAGCCTGACGATTGTACACCCTACTCTGGGCTTGTTGTGCTGCCTCCATATGCTCCCGGACCAAGGGCAACACCCTTTCCATCCGTTCCTGCATCTGGGCGACATACTCAATGACACTTTTGTGGGGGACAGGCTGTTGTTCCCATGCTTCCTTAGCGATATCCAACAGGCCCCGAGGGTGTCTGCCATAAAGCAGTTCGAAGGGCGAGAGCCCAGTAGAGGCCTGGGGCACCTCTCGCACTGCGAACATGAGATAGGGCAGAAGCAGATCCCAGTCCTTCCCATCTCTAGACACCACCCTCTTTAACATATTTTTTAGAGTTTGGTTAAACCTCTCCCACAAGACCGTCTGTTTGCGGATGGTAAACGGACGTCCGTAACTGCTTTATACGCAACAATTTACACAGTTCCCTCATTACTTTGGACATAAAAGGGGTCCCTTGGTCTGTCAGAACCTCTTTTGGCAGGCCCACACGGGAAAACATTTCCAATAACTCCTTGGCAATGAGCTTAGCTGAGGTATGTCGCAGAGGCACCGCCTCCGGATACCGAGTGGCATAGTCGAGAACTACCAGAATGTGTTGGTGGCCCCTGGCAGACTTTGGTACAGGCCCAATTAAATCCATAGCGATTCGCTCAAGCGGTACTTCAATAATTGGCAGAGGTACCAGAGGACTACGGAAATGAGGCTGGGGGCTAGTTATCTGACAGGTTGGACAGGACTTACAATAATTTTCTACCTCCTTGAACACACTGGGCCAATAAAACCGCTGCAGAATGCGGTCCTGGGTTTTCTGCCACCCCAGGTGTCCCCAAGAACATGTTGGTGGGCAAGCTCCATGACAAGCTTGCGATACGCTGTGGGCACCACCAACTGTTCAACAGGTTCACCTCGGATTTGGTTCACCCGATACAACATATCCTGCAGAACAATAAATCGTGGGAACATTAATTCAGCCCCTGGTTTCTGGGGTTTACCATCAATTTCCAGCACATTCTCCCAGGCCCTGGTTAGGGTTTGGTCCCGGTGTTGTGCGGTCCCAAAATTTTCCCCGGAGACATTGAGGTCTGCTAACTCAGGTCCCGGTGGCAAGTCCTCCGTGTCTCCCACCATTACACTCAGTGGGGTTGTCTCCCCCACTACCGCTGCAGCAGTGGTCACCCCTACCGCTGGCCCTTCAGACTCGGGCTCCCAGGGTTCTGGCCTTCCAGTGGTATCAGGCCACTCTGCTAGGGTTACCCCTGTCTCAGGGCTATTAGACACTTTCACCTCAGGCCACAGTGACGGAAAACCAGGGAAGTCTCTCCCAATTATCAGTTCATAGGGTAGCTTTGTGGAGATCGCCACTTCACAAGTCCAGGTGCCGGCCGCCGTGGACAGAGACATTACAGCAGTGGGATAGTCCTTTAAGTCTCCGTGAATGCACACCACACCCACTTTCCGGGCCCGTATACTGGGTGGGCTGTACCAGGGCAGCACTTATCAGGGTTACCAGGCTCCCTGAGTCCAACAGCGCCACTGCCAGGTTATCCCCGACTTGCACCTGGCACAGATGACGATTGTCTATTGTCTCGGGGTGCCGGTCGCACACAGTCTCCGGGCGTACAAGGAGTGGCGACCCCCGTAGTTCACCTCCATCGGCTCATCCCGATGCGGACAGTCGGCCCTGATGTGGCCTGGCTCCTGACACCTCCAGCATACCACGGGAGGCGGACTCGCAGGGGTATATTCCGTGCAGGCCGCTCTGTCGCCGGACGTCGGAACTGGGGCAGAGGCCTCCGGGGTTTGACTGACCCCTTCCCAGCAAGACTCCCCTGCAGGTTTCTGGTGGCCTCGTAACGCTCCACCAGGTCGACCATCTCCAGGGCATTGGTGGGCGATACCTGGCCGATCCAGTGCTGGAGGGGATAAGGCAGGGCCCTCCAAAAGATGTCCGCCAACAGTCGATCCAGCATGGCAGTGGGACTTAGTAGCTCGGGCTGCAGCCACTTTTGCAGCCTGTGCAGCAGGTCGTAGTACTGCGGCCTAGCGGGATCAGTCGTTTTAAAGTCCCACTGGTGGACTCTTTGGGCGCGGACCAGCACGTTCACCCCAGTCTGGCTAGGATCTCTCCTTTCACGGTAGGATAGTCAGCAGCCTGGTCATCTGCTAAATCAAAAAAAACTTGCTGGGGTCCGGATGCCAGGAACGGAGCAACCACCTCGGCCCACTGGTCACGGGGTAACTTTTCCCTCACGGCGACCTTCTCAAAGACCGCCAGGTATGTCTCAACGTCGTCTGCGGGGGTCATTTTGGGATCGCCGCACGGACCGCTTTCCGGGCATCATGGGCGTGGTGGGACGCTCCTGCCGCCTGTAACGCCATCACATGTTGTAGCAGTAGCTGGTTGGTCTCCCGCTGCTGCACGTTAGCCTCTATGAGAGCCTTCACAGCAGCCTCCATGTTGCCAGAAATTCCTGCTTGCAACTTTGCTGGCTTAATAAATTCCATGCACTTTAGCAAAAAAAACTTTGGCGTTCACGCCAGCCTCACTGCGCATGCCCGCATCCGACACCAAATGTGGGGAGTCGCTCTGGTAGATAGCGGTGCAGGTGCAGTACCGAGGCAAAACAAGGAGTCCAGAATGTGCAATAAACAGTGTTTTATTCACACTGACACAAAAATAAACAACAAACAATCTCTTGGTGGTAATTCATGCACATCAGAAATAAGGAGGCAAAACAAAACAGGAGCACAGGTTCAGTCACCTGGGAGGTTTAGGTGCAGGTTCACACCAGGCTGTCGGCCCAGCCGCAGGAGAATCCACCTTCAGGGTGCCAGGAACAACAACACCTCCTTGCTGAGCTCTTTCCTCTAAGTCAGAGAACTCCACAGCCCTGTTTGCAGCTCCAGGACAATCACCACCCAGCTGCTAAGGAGGCTGCCTTTTTAAAGGCCCGGATAAAGTCCGGCCTGGACCGTGGGGAGTTGGCACCCACCCAGCTCTTTGCCTACTCCCAGTAAGAGCCGGCCCGGATTAGCTTTTCAGCCAAACTAGGTAACAAAGTCAAACAGCACTAGCTGCTGCAGACACATAAAACCCGGCTCTCACCTCACCGAGGCCAGGAACCTCGGTGACACGTACCTGCCATCGACTATGATACCTTGCACCCTCTTACAGGTGTTACAATGTATAGTCAGTAGATAATAGTATCCAGGATACCATTATAATGTCACAATGTATTGTTAGCAGATGATAGTATTCAGGATGCGATTATGTTGTCACAATGTATAGTCAGTGCATAATAGTATCCAGGATGCTATTATGATGTCACAATGTATAGTTAGTAGATAATAGAATCCAGAATTCCATTATGATGTCACAATGTATGGTCAGCAAACGATAGTATTCAGAATGCCATTGTGATGTCACAATATATAGTCAGTATATAATAGTATCCAGGATTCTATTATGATGTCACAATGTATAGTCAGTAGATAACAGTATCCCGGATTCCTTTATGATGTCACAATGTATAGTCAGTAGTTAATAGTATCCAGGATTCCATTATGATGTCACAATGTATGGTCAGCAGACGATAGTATTCAGGATGCCATTATGATGTCACAATGTATAGTCAGTGCATAATAGTATCCAGGATGCCATTATGATGTCACAATGTATGGTTAGCAGACGATAGTATTTAGGATTCCATTATGATGTCACAGTGTATAGTCATTAGATAATAGTATCCAGGATACCATTATGATGTCACAATGTATTGTTAGCAGATGATAGTATTCAGGATGCCATTATGATGTCACAATGTATGGTCAGAAGACGATAGTTTTCAGAATGCCATTATGATGTCACAATATATAGTCAGTATATAATAGTATCCAGGATACCTTTATGATGTCACAATGTATTGTTAGCAGATGATAGTATCCAGGATTCCATGATGATGTCACAATGTATAGTCAGCAGATGATAGTAATCAGGATTCCATTATGATGTCACAATGTATAGTCAATAGATAATAGTATCCAGGATTCCATTATGATGTCACAATGTATAGTCAGTAGATGATAGTATCCAGGATACCATTATGATGTGTAAGAGGGTGCAAGGTGTTGTATTTGATAGCAGGTACGTGTCACCGAGGTTGCTGGCCTCGGTGAGGTAAGAGCCGGGGTTTTTGGTCTGCAGCAGCTAGTGCTGCTCTGTTAAATAGCATGGCTGCAAAGCCGATCCGGGCCGGCTCTTACTGGGAGCAGCTAAAGAGTAGAGTGGGTGGCTGCTCCCCACGGTCCAGTCCATGTTTTGGGCTGGGTATATAACGCAGCCAGCAGTTGTGTCTGAGGGTGTGATTATCCTGGAGCCTGCAAACAGGGCTGAGGAATTCTCTGTCCTGGAGGAAGGAGCTCAGCAAGGTGGTGTTTCCCTGCGACCTGATGGTGGAATCGCCTGCGGCTGAGCCGACTGCTAGGTGTGAACCCGCACCTAAACCACCCAAGGTGACTGGACCCTGTGTTGGCCTGTTTTTGTTTTGCCACAGTATTTCCGTTGTGTGTGAACTGTCACCAAGAGACTGCTTTTCATTTGTGGCGTGCAAGTGTGAATAAAACACTGTTTGATGCACCATCTGGACTCCTTGTTTTGCCTCTAAACTGCACCCGCACCGCTGTCTACCAGAGCGACTCCCCACAGATGTCACAATGTATGGTTAGCAGACGATAGTATTTAGGATTCCATTATGGTGTTACAATGTATAGTCAGTAGATAATAGTATCCAGGATACCATTATGATGTCACAATGTATGGTCAGCAGACGATAGTATTCAGAATGCCATTATGATGTCACAATATATAGTCAGTATATAATAGTATCCAGGATTCCATGATGATGTCACAATGTATAGTCAATAGATAATAGGATCCAGGATTCCTTTATGATGTCACAATGTATAGTCAGTAGTTAATAGTATCTAGGATTCCATGATGATGTCACAATGTATTGTTAGCAGATGATAGTATTCAGGATGCCATTATGATGTCACAATGTATAGTCAGTAGATAACAGTATCCAGGATGCCATTATGATGTCACAATGTATAGTCAGTAGATGATAGTATCCAGGATACCATTATGATGTCACAATGTATGTTTAGCAGACGATAGAATTTAGGATTCCATTATGATGTCACAATGTTTAGTCAGTAGATAATAGTATCCAGGATACCATTATGATGTCACAATGTATTGTTAGCAGATGATAGTATCCAGGATGCCATTATGATGTCACAAT
This sequence comes from Bufotes viridis, assembly GCA_033119425.1. Lineage (NCBI taxonomy): Eukaryota > Metazoa > Chordata > Amphibia > Anura > Bufonidae > Bufotes > Bufotes viridis. The sequence continues at coordinate 224,217,037 of CM065590.1, forward strand.
GTATGGTCAGCAGACGATAGTATTCAGAATGCCATTATGATGTCACAATATATAGTCAGTATATAATAGTATCCAGGATTCCATGATGATGTCACAATGTATAGTCAGCAGATGATAGTAATCAGGATTCCATTATGATGTCACAATGTATAGTCAATAGATAATAGTATCCAGGATTCCATTATGATGTCACAATGTATAGTCAGTAGATGATAGTATCCAGGATACCATTATGATGTCACAATGTATGTTTAGCAGACGATAGTATTTAGGATTCCATTATGGTGTTACAATGTATAGTCAGTAGATAATAGTATCCAGGATGCCATTGTGATGTCACAATGTATTGTTAGCAGATGATAGTATTCAGGATGCCATTATGATGTCACAATGTATAGTCAGTACATAATAGTATCCAGGATGCTATTATGATGTCACAATGTATAGTTAGTAGATAATAGAATCCAGAATTCCATTATGATGTCACAATGTATGGTCAGCAGACGATAGTATTCAGAATGCCATTATAATGTCACAATATATATTCAGTATATCAAAGTGTCCAGGATTCCATTATGATGTCACAATGTATAGTTAGTAGATAATAGTATCCAGGATGCCATTATGATGTCACAATGTATAGTCAGTAGATAATAGTTTCCAGGATGCCATGATAATGTCACAATGTATAGTCAGCAGATGATAGTAATCAGGATTCCATTATGATGTCACAATGTATAGTCAGTAGATAATAGTATCCAGGATTCCATGATAATGTCACAATGTATAGTCAGCAGATGATAGTAATGAGGATTCCATTATGATGTCACAATGTATAGTCAATAGATAATAGTATCCAGGATGCCATTATGATGTCACAATGTATGGTTAGCAAACGATAGTATTCAGGATACCATTATGATGTCACAATGTATAGTCAGTAGTTAATAGTATCCAGGATTCCATGATGATGTCACAATGTATAGTCAGCAGATGATAGTATCAAGGATGCCATTATGATGTCACAATGTATAGTCAGTAGATGATAGTATCCAGGATGCCATTATGATGTCACAATACATAGTCAGTAGATAATAGTATCCAGGATTCCATGATGATGTCACAATGTATAGTCAGCAGATGATAGTAATCAGGATTCCATTATGATGTCACAATGTATAGTCAGTAGATCATAGTATCCAGGATTCCTTTATGATGTCACAATGTATAATGTTTTTTTTGTTTTTTTTGTGGTGTAATCCCCATTAGTATGTCTTGCACAATTGACAATGCCGTCCAGTGCACATCTTGCATGATGTATGCAGTCCTGGAACAGCCGTTTGAGGGTGCATATCTTTGTTCAAAATGTGAGCAAATTACCCGTTTGGAATCGCACATCGAGTCTCTAAACGGGAATATTGCAACACTGAGAGCCACTGACAATTTGCAAAAGAGTGTGCTGCTCACCGAGCAAGCAGTCTTTGGGGTAGATGTGGGGGAGGGTGTTAGCGAGGAGAGTGAGGTAGCTAGCTGGGTTACAGTAAGAAAGCGGGGTAGAGGGAAGAGTGCCAGGGAGGCTAGCCCTGATCTGACACACCCCAACAAGTTTGCACGCTTGGCAGATGAGGGGATGGCAGCTCAGGGACAGCACCGCTGCAGCCAGACACTTCCTCTGCCGGTCAGGGGAATGTCAGCTCCAGTAAGCAGGGGACCAGGAGAGCAGGGCAGGCCAGACAGGTGCTGGTAGTGGGAGACTCAATTATTAGGGGAACAGATAGGGCGATCTGTCACAAAGATCTTGATCGCCGAACAGTGTGCTGTCTTCCTGGCGCTAGAGTTCGACACATCGCAGATCGGGTTGACAGATTACTGGGAGGGGCTGGAGAAGATCCGCGGTCATGGTCCATATCGGAACCAATGACAAAGTTAGAGGAAGGTGGAGCGTCCTTAAGAATGATTTCAGGGATTTAGGTCAAAAGCTTAGGGCAAGGACCTCAAAGGTAGTATTTTCCGAAATACTGCCTGTACCACGGGCCACACAAGAGAGGCAGCGGGAGATTAGAGAGGTTAACAAGTGGCTCAAGAACTGGTGTAGGAAGCAGGGTTTTGGGTTCATGGAGAACTGGGCCGACTTTGCTATCGGCTACAGGCTCTATCGTAGGGACGGGCTGCACCTCAATGGGGAAGGGGCAGCCGTGTTGGGGAGAAAGATGGCTAGAAGGTTGGAGGAGTGTTTAAACTAGGGACTGGGGGAGAGAAATTACATTATAGGAGGGGAAGATAGTGCAGATAGAGACCGGGGGCAAGGTAGTGGGGGGAGAAATGGAAGGAGGGACTAGAAAAGTTCAGAAGGAAAGGTGTAGGGCAAAAATATGCATAAACCTCTCAAATGTATGTATACTAATGCCAGAAGCCTGACTAATAAAACTGGGAAACTGGAATTAGTGATGTGTGAGGAGGATTATGACATAGTGGGAATAACTGAGACATGGCTGGATGATAGCTATGACTGGGCAGTTAATGTACAAGGTTACAATCTGTTCAGAAAGGATCGTCAAAACCGGAGAGGGGAGGGGTCTGCCTTTACATAAAGTCCTCTCTAAAGCCCACACTCCGGGAAGACATCTGTGAGGGACACGAAAATGTGGAGTCATTGTGGGTGGAGATAAATGGAGCCAAAAACAATAATAAATTACTAATAGGAGTTTACTATAAACCACCTAATATACCAGAGTCCGTAGAAAATCTATTACTAAACGAGATAAACAAGGCGGCAAACCATAATCAGGTGGTTATTATGGGGGACTTCAACTACCCAGATATAGACTGGGAAACTGAAACCTGTACATCCCATAAAGGAAACAGGTTCTTAGCAATAGCCAAAGACAATTACCTTTCCCAAATGGTTCAGGACCCAACTAGAGGGACGGCCATACTGGACTTAGTATTAACCAATAGACCTGATAGAACAACAGACGTGCAGGTCGGGGGACACCTGGGAAATAGTGACCATAAAGTAATAACCTTCCAATTATCCTTCAAACGAGAGTTTCTACAGGGAGGAACAAGAATACTGGACTTCAAAAAGCAAAATTTAGCCAACTAAGGGAGGCCATAGGCCCAATTAACTGGGACATAGTCCTCAAAAATAAAAATACAACCACAAAATGGGAGATTTTTAAAAGCATTGTAACATCAAATTGTGATCGATGCATACCTTATAGAAATAAAAGGCTAAGAAATAAGAAGAAACCAATGTGGATAAATAGAACCGTAAAAAAGCAATAAATGACAAAAAGAAAGCATATAAATCACTAAAACAGGAGGGGAGCCAGGAAGCACTGATAAACTATAAGGAAAAAAATAGAATATGTAAAAAACTAATAAAAACTGCCAAACTAGAGACCGAGAGATTAATTGCCAAAGAGAGCAAAACTAACCCTAAAATGTTTTTCAATTATATAAATGGTAAAAATATAAACCTGAAGGAGTCGGCCCTCTACATAGCAATGAGGGGGAGTTGCAGAAAGCGATGAGGATAAAGCCAAGCTATTAAATATTTTCTTCACCACTGTTTTCACTGAGGAAAATAAACTGTCAGATGAAATGCAAAATGTAAAAGTAAATTCCCTTTAAAAGTGCCCTGTCTGACCCAGGAAGAAGTACAGCAGCGACTTAAAAGATTAAAATAGACAAATCGCCAGGACCGGATGGCATACACCCCCGTATCCTAAGGGAATTAAGTGATGTCCTAGCCAGACCCTTATTTTTGATATTCACGGACTCCATACTGACAGGGAATGTTCCACCAGACTGGCGTATAGCAAATGTGGTGCCAATATTCAAAAAGGGTCCAAAAACAGAGCCTGGAAATTATAGGCCGGTAAGTTTAACATCTGTTGTGGGTAAACTGTTTGAAGGATTTGTAAGAGATGCTATCTTGGAGTATCTCAATGAAAATAAGCAAATTACACCATATCAGCATGGCTTCATGAGGGATCGGTCATGTCAAACTAATTTAATCAGTTTCTATGAGGAGGTAAGTTCTAGACTTGACAGCGGCGAATCAATGGATGTCGTATATCTGGACTTCTCCAAAGCATTTGACGCTGTACCACATAAAAGGTTAGTATATAAAATGAGAACACTTGGACTAGGAGAAAATATCTGTATGTGGGTAAGTAACTGGCTCAGTAATAGAAAACAGAGAGTGGTTATTAACGGTACACACTCAGATTGGGTCATGGTCACTAGTGGGGTACCTCAGGGTTCAGTATTGGGCCCTATTCTCTTCAATATATTTATTAATGATCTTGTAGAAGGCTTGCACAGTAATATATCAATTTTTGCAGATGACACTAAACTGTGTAAAGTAATTAACACTAAAGAGGACCGTTTTCTGCTACAGAGGGATCTGGATAGATTGGGGGCTTGGGCAGAGAAATGGCAGATGAGGTTTAACACTGACAAATGTAAAGTTATGCACATGGGAAGGAATAATGCAAGTCACCCGTACATGCTAAATGGTAAAACACTCAGTAACACTGACATGGAAAAGGATCTAGGAATTTTAATAAATAACAAACTAAGCTGTAAAAACCAGTGTCAGGCAGCTGCTGCTAAGGCCAATAAGATAATGGGTTGCATCAAAGGGGCATAGATGCCCGTGATGAAAATATAGTCTTACCACTTTATAAATCACTAGTCAGACCACACATGGAGTACTGTGTACAGTTCTGGGCTCCCGTGAACAAGGCAGACATAGCAGAGCTAGAGAGGGTTCAGAGGAGGGCAACTAAAGTAATAACTGGAATGGGGCAACTACAGTACCCGAAAGGGTATCAAAATTAGGGTTATTCACTCTAGAAAAAAGACGACTGAGGGAGATCTAATAACTATGTATAAATATATCAGGGGTCAGTACAAAGATCTCTCCCATCATCTATTTATCCCCAGGACTGTGACTGTGACGAGGGGACATCCTCTGCGTCTGGAGGAAAGAAGGTTTGTACACAAACATAGAAAAGGGTTCTTCACGGTAAGAGCAGTAAGACTATGGAACTCTCTGCCTGAGGAGGTGGTGATGGTGAGTACAATAAAGGAATTTAAGAGGGGCCTGGATGTATTTCTGGAGCGTAATAATATTTCAGGCTATAGCTACTAGAGAGGGGTCGTTGATCCAGGGAGTTATTCTGACTGCCTGATTGGAGTCGGGAAGGAATTTTTTCCCCTTAAGTGGGGAAAATTGGCTCTACCTCACAGGGGTTTTTTGCCTTCCTCTGGATCAACTTGCAGGAAACAGGTCGAACTGGATGGACAAATGTCTTTTTTCGGCCTTATATACTATGTTACTATGTTACTATGTAGTAGATAATAGTATCCAGGATGCCATTATGATGTCACAATGTAGAGTCAGTTGATAATAGTATCCAGGATTCCATGATAATGTCACAATGAATAGTCAGCAGATGATAGTAATCAGGATTCCATTATGATGTCACAATGTATAGTCAATAGATAATAGTATCCAGGATTACAAATATGATGTCACAATGAATAGTCAGTAGATGATAGTATCCAGGATACCATTATGATGTCACAATGTATGGTTAGCAGACGATAGTATTTGGGATTCCATTATGGTGTTACAATGTATAGTCAGTAGATAATAGTATCCAGGATACCATTATGATGTCACAATGTATTGTTAGCAGATGATAGTATTCAGGATGCCATTATGATGTCACAATGTATAGTCAGTGCATAATAGTATCCAGGATGCTATTATGATGTCACAATGTATAGTTAGTAGATAATAGAATCCAGAATTCCATTATGATGTCACAATGTATGGTCAGCAAACGATAGTATTCAGAATGCCATTGTGATGTCACAATATATAGTCAGTATATAATAGTATCCAGGATTCCATTATGATGTCACAATGTATAGTCAGTAGATAACAGTATCCCGGATTCCTTTATGATGTCACAATGTATAGTCAGTAGTTAATAGTATCCAGGATTCCATTATGATGTCACAATGTATGGTCAGCAGACGATAGTATTCAGGATGCCATTATGATGTCACAATGTATAGTCAGTGCATAATAGTATCCAGGATGCCATTATGATGTCACAATGTATGGTTAGAAGACGATAGTATTTAGGATTCCCTTATGATGTCACAATGTATAGTCATTAGATAATAGTATCCAGGATACCATTATGATGTCACAATGTATTGTTAGCAGATGATAGTATTCAGGATGCCATTATGATGTCACAATGTATGGTCAGCAGACGATACTTTTCAGAATGCCATTATGATGTCACAATATATAGTCAGTATATAATAGAATCCAGAATACCTTTATGATGTCACAATGTATTGTTAGCAGATGATAGTATCCAGGATTCCATGATGATGTCACAATGTATAGTCAGCAGATGATAGTAATTAGGATTCCATTATGATGTCACAATGTATAGTCAATAGATAATAGTATCCAGGATTCCATTATGATGTCACAATGTATAGTCAGTAGATGATAGTATCCAGGATACCATTATGATGTCACAATGTATTGTTAGCAGACGATAGTATTTAGGATTCCATTATGGTGTTACAATGTATAGTCAGTAGATAATAGTATCCAGGATACCATTATGATGTCACAATGTATGGTTAGCAGACGATAATATTTAGGATTCCATTATGGTGTTACAATGTATAGTCAGTAGATAATAGTATCAAGGATACCATTATGATGTCACAATGTATTGTTAGCAGATGATAGTATTCAGGATGCCATTATGATGTCACAATGTATAGTCAGTACATAATAGTATCCAGGATGCTATTATGATGTCACAATGTATAGTTAGTAGATAATAGAATCCAGAATTCCATTATGATGTCACAATGTATGGTCAGCAGATGATAGTATTCAGAATGCCATTATGATGTCACAATATATAGTCAGTATATCAAAGTGTCCAGGATTCCATTATGATGTCACAATGTATAGTCAGTAGATAATAGTATCCAGGATGCCATTATGATGTCACAATGTATAGTCAGTAGATAATAGTATCCAGGATTCCATGATAATGTCACAATGTATAGTCAGCAGATGATAGTAATCAGGATTCCATTATGATGTCACAATGTATAGTCAATAGATAATAGTATCCAGGATGCCATTATGATTTCAATATGTATGGTTAGCAGACGATAGTATTCAGGATGCCATTATGATGTCACAATGTATAGTCAGTAGTTAATAGTATCCAGGATTCCATGATGATGTCACAATGTATAGTCAGCAGATGATAGTATCAAGGATGACATTATGATGTCACAATGTATAGTCAGTAGATGATAGTATCCAGTATGCCATTATGATGTCACAATGTATAGTCAGTACATAATAGTATCCAGGATGCCATTATAATGTCACAATGTATAGTTAGTAGATAATAGAATCCAGAATTCCATAATGATGTCACAATGTATGGTCAGCAGACGATAGTATTCAGAATGCCATTATGATGTCACAATATATAGTCAGTATATAAAAGTGTACAGGATTCCATTATGATGTCACAATGTATAGTCAGTAGATAATAGTATCCAGGATGCCATTATGATGTCACAATGTATGGTTAGCAGACAATAGTATTTAGGATTCCATTATGATGTCACAATGTATAGTCAGTAGATAATAGTATCCAGGATGCCATTATGATGTCACAATGTATAGTCAGTAGTTAATAGTATCCAGGATTCCTTGATGATGTCACAATGTATAGTCAGCAGATGATAGTAATCAGGATTCCATTATGATGTCACAATGTATAGTCAGTAGATGATAGTATCCAGGATACCATTATAATGTCACAAGGTATAGTCAGTAGATAATAGTATCCAGGATACCATTATGATGTCACAATGTATTGTTAGCAGATGATAGTATTCAGGATGCCATTATGATGTCACAATGTATAGTCAGTACATAATAGTATCCAGGATGCCATTATGAAGTCACAATGTATAGTTAGTAGATAATAGAATCCAGAATTCCATAATGATGTCACAATGTATGGTCAGCAGACGATAGTATTCAGAATGCCATTATGATGTCACAATATATAGTCAGTATATAAAAGTGTACAGGATTCCATTATGATGTCACAATGTATAGTCAGTAGATAATAGTATCCAGGATGCCATTATGATGTCACAATGTATGGTTAGCAGACGATAGTATTTAGGATTCCATTATGATGTCACAATGTATAGTCAGTAGATAATAGTATCCAGGATACCATTATGATGTCACAATGTATAGTCAGTATATAATAGTATCCAGGATACCATTATGATGTCACAAGGTATAGTCAGTAGATAATAGTATCCAGGATACCATTATGATGTCACAATATATAGTCAGTATATAAAAATGTCCAGGATGCCATTATGATGTCACAATGTATTGTTAGCAGATGATAGTATCCAGGATGCCATTATGATGTCACAATGTATAGTCAGTAGATAATAGTATCCAGGATACCATTATGATGTCACAATGTATAGTCAGTATATAATAGTATCCAGGATACCATTATGATGTCACAATGTATAGTCAGTAGATAATAGTATCCAGGATACCATTATGATGTCACAATGTATTGTTAGCAGATGATAGTATCCAGGATGCCATTATGATGTCACAATGTATGGTCAGCAGACGATAGTATTCAGAATGCCATTATGATGTCACAATATATAGTCAGTATATAATAGTATCCAGGATTTCATGATGATGTCACAATGTATAGTCAATAGATGATAGTAATCAGGATTCCATTATGATGTCACAATGTATAGTCAATAAATAATAGTATCCAGAATGCCATTATGATGTCATAATGTATGGTTAGCAGACGATAGTATTTTGGATTCCATTATGATGTCACAATGTATAGTCAGTAGATAATAGTATCCAGGATACCATGATGATGTCACAATGTATTGTAAGCAGATGATAGTATTCAGGATGCCATTATGATGTCACAATGTATAGTCAGTACATAATACTATCCAGGATGCCATTATGATGTCACAATGTATAGTCAGTAGATAATATTATCCAGGATGCCATTATGATGTCACAATGTATTGTCAGCAGATGATAGTATCCAGGATGCCATTATGATGTCACAATGTATGGTCAGCAGACGATATTATTCAGAATGCCATTATGATGTCACAATATATAGTCAGTATATAATATTATCCAGGATTCCATTATGATGTCACAATGTATAGTCAGTAGATAATAGTACTCAGGATTCCTTTATGATGTCACAATTTATAGTCAGCAGATGATAGTAATCAGGATTCCATTATGATGTCACAATGTATAGTCAATAGATAATAGTATCCAGGATTCCATTATGATGTCACAATGTATAGTCAGTAGATAATAGTAACCAGGATACCATTATGATGTCACATTGTATGTTTAGCAGACGATAGTATTTTGGATTCCATTATGGTGTTACAATGTATAGTCAGTAGATAATAGTAACCAGGATACCATTATGATGTCACAATGTATTGTTAGCAGATGATAGTATTCAGGATGCCATTATGATGTCACAATGTATAGTCAGTACATAATAGTATCCAGGATGCTATTATGATGTCACAATGTATAGTTAGTAGATAATAGAATCCAGAATTCCATTATGATGTCACAATGTATTGTCAGCAGACGATAGTATTCAGAATGCCATTATGATGTCACAATATATAGTCAGTATATAAAAGTGTCCAGGATTCCATTATGATGTCACAATGTATAGTCAGTAGATAATAGTATCCAGGATGCCATTATGATGTCACAATGTATAGTCAGTAGATAATAGTATTCAGGATGCCATTATGATATCACAATGTATAGAAAGAAAAGATCCAGCACTGCCGTTTTCAATTGAAAAAGCCAAATACCTTTATTCCGTTGCATAAAATACAAGCGACAGCTTTGCCTTGACTCATGGAAACACACTCCTTGGTCTACGCGTTTCAGACACACCTGTCCTTAATCATGACCTCACCAGCTTCTTTCCCAGCAGGGTGTTTTAAAATCCACTGCACCAATCACAAACCACCTCTAATGATGGTATTATCCTTCACCTGGTACTTCAAAACAACTCTGCTGGAAGCTGGTTGTACGTCATTTAGTTACATACATAGTCTAAAAAAATGTAAAAATAAACCCATTGAAAGTGGAAGTATAGATTCACAAACCACGATTCGTGGACTAATAATTATTTCAATGGATCCATGATACCACCTTCAAATTGTATATGGGTTCTGACATGCCATTCTCTTTAAACAAAGAAAACGCATGGTGTGAATCCCGACATAACATAAAATCCATACAATATCTATATATGGCACATGCTATTTGTAATTGATTATGTTGGGGAATCATTTGAGTTTGGAAGTTCTCTGGGCAGGAAGCAAGAGCCCAGCAAGGAGGAGTGCAGACGACCTGGAAACCTGACGTCGCTTGTCTTGCGGCTGGACTGACAGCCAGGTGTGAACCTGCACCTAAAACCTCCCAGGTGACTGGAGCCTGTATTGGACTGTCTTGTTTTTCTCATGATTTCTTATGTGTGTGAAGTAACACCAAGAGACTGTTTTTGTTTATCTTTTGCAAGTGTGAATAAAACACTGTTTATTGCACCTTCGAGACTCCTGTTTTGCCTCGGTACTGCACCCGCACCGCTATCTACCAGAGCGACTCCCCACATTTGGTGGAGGATGCGGGCATGCGCAGTGAGGCTGGCGTGAACGCCGAAAGTTTTTGTTTTTGCTGGGCACGACTGGATGTCCTATATTAGGCCGGCAAAGTTGCAGCCTGTGTTCCCTGACAAAATGGAGGCGGCTGTGAAAGCTCTCATAGAGGCTAACGTGCAGCAGCGGGAGACCAACCAGCTACTGCTACAGCATGTGATGGCGTTACAAGCTGCAGGAGCGTCCCACCACGACCATGATGCCCGGAAAGCGGTCCGTGTGGCGATCCCAAGATGACCCCCTCGGACGACGTAGAGACATATCTGGCGATCTTTGAGAAGGTAGCCGTGAGGGAGAAGTTACCCCGTGACCAGTGGGCCGAGGTGGTCGCTCCGTTCCTGGCATCCGGACCCCAGCAGTTTTTTTTTGACTTAGCAGATGACCAGGCTGCTGATTACCCCACGGTGAAGGGGGAGATCCTGGCCAGACTGGGGGTAAACGTGTTAGTCCGGGCTCAGCAGGTCCACCAGTGGGACTTTAAAGCGGATGAACCCGTCCTGCCTCAGTACTATGAGTTGCTGCACAGGTTGCAAAAATGGCTGCAGCCTGATATTCTAAGTCCGACTGCTATGCTGGACCGTCTGCTGGCCGACATGTTCTGGAGGGCCCTGCCTTTCCCCCTTCAGCACTGGATTGGCCAGGTATCCCCCACTAATGCCCTTGAAATGGTTGATCTGATGGAGAGCTATGAGGCCACAAAAAACTTGCAAGGGGGTGTTGTTGGGAGGGGGCCGGTCAAACCCTGGAGGTCTCCCATCCAGTCCCGACGTCTGATACCTGAGAGACCTGTTCGGGGTGTGCCCCCTGTGGACCCGGCCCCGATTGTCTGCTGGCGGTGTCAGGAGCCTGGCCACGTAAGGGCCGACTGTCCACACCGGGGAGAACCCATGGAGACTAATTATGGGTACCGGGCTTCCATGTATGCCCCGAGACTGTGTGCAACCGGCACCCCCGAGACAATAGACAATCGTCACCTGTGCCAGGTGCAAGTGGGTGATAATCTGGCCGTGGCGCTGCTGGACTCAGGGAGCCTAGTAACCCTGGTAATTGCAGCCCTGGTACAGCCCTCCCAGTATACAGGCCGGAAAGTTGGTGTGGTGTGCATACACGGAGACTTAAAGGATTATCCCACTGCTGTAACGTCTCTGTCCACGGCGGCCGGCACATGGACTTGTGAAGTGGCGATCTCCACAAAGCTACCTTATGAACTAATAATTGGGAGAGACTTCCCTGGTTTTCCGTCACTATGGCCTGAGGTGAAAGTGACTAATAGCCCTGAGACAGGGGTAACTCTAGCAGAGTGGCCTGGTTCCAGTGGGAGGCCAGAGCCCTGGGAGCCCGAGTCCGAAGGGCCTGCGGTAGGGGTGACCACCACTTCTGTGATAGAGGGGGAGACACCCCCACTGAGTGTAATGGTGGGAGACATGGAGGACTTGCCACCAGGGCCTGAGTTGGCAGACCTCCACGTCTCCGGAGATAATTTTGGGACCGCCCAACACCGGGACCAGGGCCTAGGAGAATGTGCTGGAAATTGATGGTAAACCCCAGAAACCAGGGGCTGAGTTAATATTTCCCCGCTTTGTTGTTCACCAGGAAATGTTATATCGGGTGAACCAAATCCGGGGTGAACCTGTTGAACAGTTGGTGGTGCCCACAGCGTACCGCAAGCTTGTCATGGAGCTTGCCCACCAACATGTTCTTGGGGGACACTTGGGGTGGCAGAAAACCCAGGACCGCATACTGCATTGGTTTTATTGGCCCAATGTGTTCAAGGAGGTAGAAAATTATTGTAAGTCCTGTCCCACCTGTCAGATAAATAGCCCCCAGCCACATTTCCGTAGTCCTCTGGTACCTCTTCCAATTATTGAGGTCCCGTTTGAGCGAATCGCTATGGATCTTATTGGGCCTGTACCAAAGTCTGCCAGGGGCCACCAACACATTCTGGTAGTTCTCGACTATGCCACTCGGTATCCGGAGGCGGTGCCTCTGCGACATACCTCAGCTAAGCTCATCGCCAAAGAGTTAATGGAAATGTTTTCCCGTGTGGGCCTGCCAAAAGAGGTTCTGACAGACCAAGGGACCCCTTTTATGTCCAAAGTTATGAGGGAACTGTGTAAATTGTTGCGTATAAAGCAGTTACGAATGTCCGTTTAACATCCGCAAACAGACGGTCTTGTCGAGAGTATTCAGGATGCCATTATGATGTCACAATGTATGGTCAGTAGATAATAGTATCCAGGATACCATTATGATGTCACAATGTATGGTTAGCAGACAATAGTATTTAGGATTCCATTATGATGTCACAATGTATAGTCAGTACATAATATTATCCAGGATGCCATTATGATGTCACAATGTATGGTTAGCAGACGATAGTATTTAGGATTCCATTATGATGTCACAATGTATAGTCAGTAGATAATAGTATCCAGGATACCATTATGATGTCACAATGTATTGTTAGCAGATGATAGTATCCAGGATGCCATTATGATGTCACAATGTATGGTCAGCAGACGATAGTATTCAGAATGCCATTATGATGTCACAATGTATAGTCAATAGATAATAGTATCCAGGATACCATTATGATATCACAATGTATAGTCAGCAGATAATAGTATCCAGGATACCATTATGATGTCACAATGTATGGTCAGCAGACGATAGTATTCAGGATGCCATTATGATGTCACAATGTATAGTCAGTGCATAATAATATCCAGGATGCCATTATGATGTCACAATGTATAGTCTGTAGATAATAGTATCCAGGATACCATTATGATGTCACAATGTATGGTCAGCAGATGATAGTATTCAGGATGCCATTATGATGTCACAATGTATAGTCTGTAGATAATAGTATCCAGGATACCATTATGATGTCACAATGTATGGTCAGCAGACGATAGTATTCAGGATGCCATTATGATGTCACAATGTATAGTCAGTAGATAATATTATCCAGGATACCATTATGATGTCACAATGTATTGTCAGCAGATGATAGTATCCAGGATGCCATTATGATGTCACAATGTATGGTCAGCAGACGATAGTATTCAGAATGCCATTATGATGTCACACTATATAATCAGTATATAATAGTATCCAGGATTCCATTATGATGTCACAATGTATAGTCAGTAGATAATAGTACCCAGGATTCCTTTATGATGTCACAATGTATAGTCAGCAGATGATAGTAATCAGGATTCCATTATGATGTCACAATGTATTGTCAATAGATAATAGTATCCAGGATTCCATTATGATGTCACAATGTATAGTCAGTAGATGATAGTATCCAGGATACCATTATGATGTCACAATGTATGGTTAGCAGCTTATAGTATTTAGGATTCCATTATGGTGTTACAATGTATAGTCAGTAGATAATAGTATCCAGGATACCATTATGATGTCACAATGTATTGTTAGCAGATGATAGTATTCAGGATGCCATTATGATGTCACAATGTATAGTCAGTACATAATAGTATCCAGGATGCTATTATGATGTCACAATGTATAGTTAGTATATAATAGAATCCAGAATTCCATTATGATGTCACAATGTATAGTCAGTAGATAATAGTATCCAGGATTCCTTTATGATGTCACAATGTATAGTCAGCAGATGATAATATCCAGGATGCTATTATGATGTCACAATGTATAGTTAGTAGATAATAGAATCCAGAATTCCATTATGATGTCACAATGTATGGTCAGCAGACGATAGTATTCAGAATGCCATAATGATGTCACAATATATAGTCAGTATATAAAAGTGTCCAGGATTCCATTATGATGTCACAATGTGTAGTCAGTAGATAATAGTATCCAGGATGCCATTATGATGTCACAATGTATAGTCAGTAGATAATAGTATCCAGGATTCCATTATGATGTCACAATGTATAGTCAGCAGATGATAGTAATCAGGATTCCATTATGATGTCACAATGTATAGTCAGTAGATAATAGTATTTAGGATTCCATGATAATGTCACAATGTATTGTCAGCAGATGATAGTATCCAGGATGCCATTAAGATGTCACAATGTATGGTTAGCAGACGATAGTATTCAGAATGCCATTATGATGTCACAATATATAGTCAGTATATAATAGTATCCAGGATTCCATTATGATGTCACTATGTATAGTCAGTATATAATAGTATCCAGGATTCCTTTATGATGTCACAATGTGTAGTCAGTAGATAACAGTATCCAGGATGCCATTATGATGTCACAATGTATATTCAGTAGTTAATAGTATCCAGGATTCCATGATGATGTCACAATGTATAGTCAGCAGATGATAGTAATCAGGATTCCATTATGATGTCACAATGTATAGTCAATAGATAATAGTATCCAGGATGCCATTATGATGTCACAATGTATGGTTAGCAGACAATAGTATTTAGGATTCCATTATGATGTCACAATGTATAGTCAGTAGATAATAGTATCCAGGATTCCTTTATGATGTCACAATGTATAGTCAGTAGATAATAGTATCCAGGATGCCATTATGATGTCACAATGTATAGTCAGTAGATAATAGTATCCAGGATTCCATGATAATGTCACAATGTATAGTCAGCAGATGATAGTAATCAGGATTCCATTATGATGTCACAATGTATAGTCAATAGATATTAGTATCCAGGATGCCATTATGATGTCACAATGTATGGTTAGCAAACGATAGTATTCAGGATGCCATTATGATGTCACAATGTATAGTCAGTAGTTAATATTATCCAGGATTCCATGATGATGTCACAATGTATAGTCAGCAGATGATAGTATCCAGGATGCCATTATAATGTCACAATGTATAGTCAGTATACATGCAAATTGGACAAGTTTTTATAGTGTCTGTCAAAGGATATATTATTTTCTGGGGTGAAATTCAGTTGCAAATATAGAAATACCGTAAAACTGGTGTTCCAGCTGTGACTGGACAAGTTTCATAGTGTCTGTCAAAGGATATATTATTTTCTGGGGAGAAATTCAGTTGCAAAAATAGAAATACAGTAAATCTGGTGTTCCAGCTGTGACTGGACAAGTTTCATAGTGTCCATCAAAAGATATATTATTTTCTGTTTTGAAATTCAGTTGTAAAAATAGGAATACCGTAAATCTGGTGTTCCAGCTATGACTGGACAAGTTTCATATAAGACAGAGTTTAGACTAAGCAAATATACATCTACACTCACAAGTGCATATCCATAAGGCAAATAAAGTTGGTTAAAAGATGGCTGCACAATGCATCATTCATAAACTAAAATAAAAAAAATAAAAAAGGGGCTCATTCCAAAATGGAATGAAGGAAGCTCTTAGCGCACATTTTTGATCAAAAGTATGTCGGGCCCAGGTGCCACGTCACGGCGGCTTCCGCACAAGGGTCCCTAACATTACAGATACTGCCTCCTATTTACTTACCATTCTCCTTTTATTTAGGGAACTGCAGGAACCAGCTAAATTGATTTTGTGCTGAGAAGTCCCAGGTACTGGATTTATTTCTGGAGTGTAATAATATTACAGGCTATAGCTACTAGAGAGGGGTCGTTGATCCAGGGAGTTATTCTGATTGCCTGATTGGAGTCGGGAAGGAATTTTTTTTCCCCTTAAGTGAGGAAAATTGGCTTCTGCCTCACAGGGGTTTTTTGCCTTCCTCTGGATCAACTTGTAGGAAACAGGCCGAACTGGATGGACAAATGTCTTTTTTCGGTCTTATATACTATGATACTATGTTACTATGTTACTATGTTACTATGTACTTGGGCATTGCTCAGTCCAAAGGCGGCGCCACCCTCAATATAAACTATAAGACAGAGTTCAAACTAAGCACATATACATCTACACTAACAAGTGCATATCCATAATGCAATTAAAGTTGGTAAAAAGATGGCTGCACAATACATCATAAACTAATAGAAAAAAATTAAATATGGGTCCATTCCAAAATGGAATGAAGGAAGCTCTTAGCGCACATTTTTGATCAAAAGTATGTCGGGCCCAAGTACTATGTCACGGCGGCTTCCGCACAAGGGTCCCTAACATTACAGATAATGCCTGTTATAGACGTACCAGTCTCCTTTTATTCAGGGAACTGCAGGAACCAGCTAAATTGATTTTGTGCTGAGAAGTCCCAGGTACTTGGGCATTGCTCAGTCCAAAATAGGCGCCACACTCAATATATACTATAAGACAGAGTTCAGACTAAGCAAATATACATCTACACTCAAAAGTGCATATCCATAAGGCAAATAAAGTTGGTTAAAAGATGGCTGCACAATACATCAGAAACTAATAGAAATAAATAAAAAAGGGGCTTATTCCAAAATGGAATGAAGGAAGCTCTTAGCGCACATTTTTTATCAAAAGTATGTCGGGCCTAAGTGCCACGTCACAGCGGCTTCCGCACAAGGGTCCCTAACATTACAGATAATGCCTCTTATAGACATACCAGTCTCCTTTTATTCAGGGAACTGCAGGAACCAGCTAAATTGATTTTGTGTTGAGAAGTCCCAGGTACTTGGGCATTGCTCAGTCCAAAGGAGGCACCACCCTCAATATAAACTATAAGACAGAGTTCAAACTAAGCAAACATTACAGATACTGCCTCTTATAGACTTTATATAGATAAGTTTCATAATGTCCGTCAAAGGATATATTATTTTCTGGGGTGAAATTCAGTTGCAAAAATAGAAATACAGTAAATCTGGTGTTCTAGCTGTGGCTGGACAAGTAGTTTAATAGTATCCATCAAAGGATATAATTTGTTTTGGGGTGAAATTCAGTTGACAAAATAGCAATACCCAAAATCTGGTGTTCCAGCTGTTGCAGGCCAAGTGTAAACCTGTCCGTAAAAGGTTATATTACACTCAGCGTGCATCTCCAAATGTATTTCTTTCCGTTAAAGGGTATATTACAGTAAGTGTTACAATACAGCATAATCCTCTACATTTGCACACACTGTTTTGCATCTCTAAGTGTATTTCTTTCTGTTAAAGGGTATATTACACAAAGTGTTAAAATACAAGTGCTGAAAGCATAATCCTATATATTTTTTCACACGCTACTGTGCATCTCCAAGTGTAAATCTGTCCGTAAAAGGATACCTTTCATCCAGGGCGTAAATACTTGTCCTACAATTGATATTCCCCTAAATCTGTGGTTACTGCTGTGCCTGGATTAGTGTAATAGGGTTCATAAATAGATAGGCAGACAGTGTTAGGTGCCTGTAAAAAAAGGCCTGAATTTGAATTCAATACATTGGGCCAAATAAGTTTTTTCTTATTGTGGTGAACGGTAACAATGAGGAAAACATCTAGTACGGGATGCGGAAGCGGACATGGTCGTGGTGTTGTTAGTGGACCCTCTGGTGCTGGGAGAGGACGTGGCCGTTCTGCCACAGCCACACGTCCTAGTGAACCAACTACCTCAGGGTCCAGTACTCGCCAGAATTTACAGTGATATTTGGTGGGGCCCAATGCCGTTCTAAGGATGGTAAGGCCCGAGCAAGTATAGGCGCTAGTCAATTGGGTGGCCGACAGTGGATCCAGCACGTTCACAACATTATCTCCCACCCAGTCTTCTGCAGAAATCGCACAGGTGGCGCCTGAAAACCAAGCCAATCAGTCTGTCACATCACCCCCATGCATATCAGGGAAACTGTTTGAGCCTCAAGTTATGCAGCAGTCTCCTATGCTGTTTGAAGACTCTGCTGGGAGGGTTTCCAAAGGAAATCCACCTAGCTCTTCCCCAGTGGTGGAAGACAAAGAATGCACTGACGCACAACCACTTATGTTTCCTGATGATGAGGACATGGGAATACCACCTCATCAGAGTCTGCACGTCTCTGATGATGACGAAACACAGGTGCCAACTGCTGCGTCTTTCTGCAGTATGCAGACCGAACAGGAGGTCAGGGAGGAAGACTGTGTGGAAGACGATGCAGGGGACGATGGGGTCCTAGACCCCACATGGAATGAAGGTCGTGCCACTGACTTTCATAGTTCAGAGGAAGAGGCAGTGGTGAGAGGGAGCAGGGGGAAAAAGCAGAACAGCCGCCGGCAAGAGAGTTCGCCTGCTACTGGCTACTGCCAGCAGGGACCGAGCACCCCAAAGGCAGCTTCAAGGAGTTCCTTGGCATGGCACGTCTTCAAACAATGTGCTGACGACAAGACCTGAGTGGTTTGCACGCTGTGCCATCAGTGCCTAAAGCGAGGCATTAACATTCTGAACCTTAGCACAACCTGCATGACTAGGCATCTACATGCAAAGCATGAACTGCAGTGGAGTAAACCTTAAAAACAAGGAACTAACTCAGGCTCCCCCTGCTCCCTCTTCTGCTGCTGCCTCGGCCTCTTCCTCCACCTCAGGAGGAATGTTGGCACCTGCCGCCCACCAAACAGAGGATGTGCCACTAACACCACCATCTCCATCACCAAGCATCTCCACCATGTCACACGGCAGCGTTCAGCTCTCCATTTCAAAAACATTGGAGAGAAAGCGTAAATTCCCACCTAGCCTCCCTCGAGCCCTGGGCCTGAATGCCAGCATTTATAAACTACTGGCCTGTTAAATGCTGTCATTCAGGCTGGTGGACACAGACAGCTTCAAACAGCTGATGGCGATGGCTGTCCAACAGTATGTTGTTCCCAGCTGCCACTACTTCTCCAAGAGAGCCGTGCCTTCCCTGCACAACCAAGTATCCGATAAAATCAAGTGTGCACTGCGCAATACCATCTGTGGCAAGGTCCACCTAACCACAGATACGTGGACCAGTAAGCACGGCCAGGGACGCTATATCTCCCTAACTGCACACTGGGTAAATGTAGTGGTGGCTGGGCCCCAGACGGAGAGTTCTTTGGCACACGTCCTTGCGCCGCCAAGGATCTCACTGCATCATTCTTTGCCTACTGTAGCCTCCTCCTCCTACTCGGCTTCCTCCTCCTCTTCTTCCACCTGCTCATCCTGTCAGCCCGGGGTAAACGTCAGCAGGCCGTTCTGAAACTCATATGTTTGGGGGACAGGCCCCACACCGCGCAGGAGTTGTGGCGGGGTAATGAACAACAGACCGGCGAGTGGTTGCTGCCGGTGCGCCTCAAGCCTGACTTGGTGGTGTGCGATAATGGGAGAAATCTCGTCGCAGCTCTGGGACTAGCCGGTTTGACGCACATCCCTTGCCTGGCGCATGTGCTGAATTTGGTGGTGTAGAAGTTCATTCACAACTACCCCGACATGTCAGAGCTGCTGCATAAAGTGCGGGCTGTCTGTGCGCGCTACCGGCGTTCACATCCTGCCACTGCTCGCCTGTCTGCACTACAGCGTAACTTTGGCCTTCCCGCTCACCGCCTCATCCACCCCCCTTTGCCTGTGACGCAATTAGTAAACAGAATGGACATTGCCTGTGACGCAATTAAAGAGCACAACTGGCCTTTTCCATTGGTGGGTGACATGAAGCCTGATTCTCTGCTATGGGACCTCTCTCCAATTGATATTGGTTAATATTTATTTATTTTATTTTATTTTAATTAATTTCCCTGTCCACATTTGTTTTCAGGGGAGTTATCTACATTTTGCTGCCTTTTGCAGCCCTCTAGCCCTTTCCTGGGCTATTTTACAGCCTTTTATAGTGCCCAAAAGTTCGGGTGCCCATTGACTTCAATGGAGTTCGGATCCCGCTCAACTCCATTTTAGATAGCTTTCACACTGAAGCATGGCTCCTACAGTCCCCAACAGATTGTTTACATGTCTGTTTATGTGTGCCATCACTTCCTGCCGCACTGCACTGGGGGTCCCAGCACAGCCCAGCATCTCCTGGTTTATACAGTGTAACATCCTGTCCCTGCACCCACCCCCCTTATACATATTCATGCCTCCTGCACTTTATCCACTCCTCCATCAATCTGCCCACCTCATACATATGCATCCTCCTGCCTCATATTCCTCCCCCATAAACTCCGCCTAGCTCTGTCTCTGGCCAATGTCATGTGCTCAATGTTTGCAGAGCCCAGAGGCAATGGAGGCAGACAGTGAACTAACATAACATACTAACATACCTGACAGCATCACACTATAGGGGCACGTTCCCACATGTATCCCTAAACATACCTGATAGCATCACACTATAAGGGCTCATTCAGACGGCCGTATGCTGTCCGCAAAAATGCGGATCCGTATTTTTGCGGACAGTTCAGCATGTCCGCAAAAAAAAATGGATAGCTTTCCATTTTTTTGCTGACCCATAGACTTCAATGGGGCCATGTCCTGATTTTCACTGACAAGTACAGGACATGTTTCATTTGTTTTGTGGAGCTGTGGAATGGAAAAAAAGGGCCCCATTAAAGTAAATAGGGCAGTATCTTATCTGCAAAAAAACGGATCCTCATTTTTGTGGACAGCATACTGTCATCTGAATGAGCCCTAAGGGTCATGCTCCCACATGTATCCATAAACATACCTGAAAGCATCACACTGTAAGGGTCACACTCCCACATGTATCCATAAACATTCCTAACAGCATCACACTATAGGGGCATGCTCCCACATATATCCATAAACATACAGGACAGCATCACACTATATAGGCACGCTCCCACATGTATCCATAAACATACCTGAAAGCATCACACTATAAGGCCCACACTCCCACATGTATCCATAAACATACCTGACAGCATCACACTATAGGGGCACACTTCCACATGTATCCATAAACATACGGGACAGCATCACACTATAGGGGCACGCTCCCATATGTTTCCATAAACATACGGGACAGCATCACACTATAGGGCACGCTCCCACATGTATCCATAAACATACCTGAAAGCATCACATGGTAAGGGCCACACTCCTACAGACCTGGCAATCCGTTGAAACCAATGTATCACCACAGGAAAGTGAAATGCACACACTGCAACTCCAAAAGTTGAATGTGCAAAAAAGATTCAGTCCAAAAGTCGAGTACAGGGCTAAAAATATTTATTTCCAGCTAGACAAAAGCAGAAAAATAGAAAGATCACCTAAATAGGATTATCCTTTTATTTCTAATACACACACGGTTGTGTGAATGCTCCCTAATCTTGTGAAACGTGATGTGGTCAAAGTATTGCCGCTTTATCCAGCCTTCTGCCCCATTAGCAAGTATTTTACATGAGAGGAGTTTTCTATGCTAACTAGCATAGTGATCTGAAAATGTCTGATGATGTGGTAGCACTCCTGTCCAAAACACTATGGATAGGTGCACTCCTCTAGTTCCACCCGTAGACCACAAAGAATCCAAATATGGATACCGAATCTACAGACCAGGAGTACTTAAATATATATTTAAAACTTTATTACATTACAATCAACAATTCATTCACCACAGTAATTAATCATAATGAAATCCATCCGGAATAGTTCATCAAGATAATCCATATAAAAAATATAAAAATTCATATAAAAAGTACATATAGAAGATTCCATATAAAGCCACAGATATAATCGTCATAAATCTGCATAAAGTTTCATTGAAAGTGTCCACAATGGTATGAGTGGTATTCACAGAGTGCAATAGTCTTTCCCAAAAGGCCGTCTTCAAACTCTCACTATTGTTATGGCTCCAGACGCGTTTCGGGACTTTTACATGTCCCTTCCTCAGATTTCTCTTTTGGCGGCCGTACCAACCAATCACTACAGCCCGCATCACGTGGGACGCCACGGTTGATGATGTATAGGACCACGTAGGACCAGGGCCGGACTGGGTATGAAAACCAGCCCTGGAAAAAATTACATACCGGCCCCATAGCATTGCGTAATTATACCGGCACAACGTCATGGAGGGGGTATATACACTGTAATATAGAGATATATGGAGGTGGTATATACACTGTAATATAGAGATATATGGAGGGGGTATATACACTGTAATATAGAGATATATGGAGGGGGTATATACACTGTAATATAGAGATATATGGAGGGGGTATATACACTGTAATATAGAGATATATGGAGGGGGTATATACACTGTAATATAGAGATATATGGAGGGGGTATATACACTGTAATATAGAGATATATGGAGGGGTATATACACTGTAATATAGAGATATATGGAGGGGTATATACACTGTAATATAGAGGTATATAGAGGGGTATATACAGTGTAATATTGAGGTACATGGAGGGGGCATTTACACTGTAATATAGAGGTATATGGAGGGGTATATACACGGTAATATAGAGGCATATAGTCCATATACCCCTCCATATACCTCTATATTACAGTATAAATACCCTCTACATGTACCTTATTACAGTGTATATACCCCTCCATATACCTCTATATTACAGTGTATATACCCCTTCCATGTACCTCTATATTACCATGTATATACACCCTCCATATACCTCTTTATTACTGTGTATATTCCCCTCCATATACCTCTTTATTACCGTGTATATTCCCCTCCATATACCTCTTTATTACAGTGTATATACCCCTTTCATGTACCTCTATATTACCATGTATATACACCTCCATATACCTCTTTATTACCGTGTATATTCCTCCATATACCTCTATATTACAGTGTATATACCCCTTCCATGTACCTCTATATTACGGTATATATACCCCTCCATATACCTCTATATTACAGTGTATATACCCCCTCCATGTACCTCTATATTACAGTGTATATACCCCTCCATATACCTCTATATTATAGTGTATCTAACCCCTCCATGTACCTCTATATTACCATGTATATACCCCTCCATATACCTCTATATTATAGTGTATCTACCCCTCCATGTACCTCTATATTACTGTGTATATAGAGGTACATGAAGGGAGTATATACACTGTAATATAGAGGTATATGGAGGGGTATATACACTGTAATATAGAGGTATATGGAGGGGGTATATACAGGCTGAGGCTTGGACTGGCCCACAGGGCAGGGTACAGGTGAATCCTTCCCCGGTGCACTCACTCCTAGTCTCCCAGTGCTCCCACCCCTTCAGTGGCACATTCATAACACAGACAGTGAACTTACTGCACTACTTACATATATTCAAATGTATGCTGTACATTGAATACATATGTAGTGAAGTAAGTTCAGTGACTGTCACTTAATAGTTAATAGCCGGGTTGTCACCTGTAGCACCGGCCAGCTCCCCAGAGTCCCCAGCACCGCTTCGTAAAACGCACCACACCACCGCGTCGTGAATCCTTCCAGCCAGGCTGCGCGCCGCCATGACACCGTTTCTGCCGCACAGCCTCTGAGCCGCAGTGACCGAGGGAGATCGCCGAGTGGCAGCGCAGGCTGAGGCTGCACAGGACGCGGAGTGGAAAACCGGCCCAGACTCATCGATCGGCTGAGTGGCCTGTGGGCTGCGGCGTCACGCGTAACTACTTTTTTATAGTTAGTAACTTACTATTGTGGCCAAAAGTGCAGGCCGGCCAGTGCACATCTTACAGCGGCCCCAGGGACAGCGGCCTACCGGGAAATTGCCCGGTATCCCGGTAGGCCAGTCCGGCCCTGCGTAGGACGCCGCGGCAGGTCCCAGAAGGGCGCTAAAGGAGCCTTATACACGGACGGCCGGTTGCATCTGAAGGAGTGGTAAAGTACCTATACCTTTATAAATGAATGTGAATATTCTCAAATTGGAACATTAGAAGTACACAGAGTGCTTGTCACAGATATATTCTCAAACCTTCCGATTTGAAAGTATATTGAATATCAGCGTCTATTGAATTGAATGGACCATTAAGCACAAATACCCACTAAAGTGACGATTATATCTGTGGCTTTATATGGAATCTTCTATATGAACTTTTTATATTTTTTATATGGATTATCTTGATGAACTATTCTGGATGGATTTAATTATGACAAATTAATATGGTGAATGAATTGTTGATTGTAATGTAATAAAGTTTTAAATATATATTTATGTACTCCTGGTCTGTAGATTCGGTGTATTGAGTGACCCTCTATACTATATTATTAGCATAGTGATCTGCCTCTATTCATTCTGAAGCTCCATGCCCAGTGACGTCACTGGACTTGAGGGGTGGGGCTTAACACAGAGGGGCGGGCTTATCGTGATCTCGGCCGGCAAAGTTTACAACCTCTCTGAATAATTATCTAGGCTGCCAGTGACGTCACCGGGCTCTCTGAGCAGCGGAAGAGGAGGCTTTGCTCCTCTGCAAGGGACCCGGTATGTCACTGAATACAAGGAAACTTTCACTTCTGGCCCAGCATTTACTGGTGAAAACGGGGCTTCACAAATATGTTTAAAAGGTAGGACCTGCATGTTAATAATGTGTGTGTCGGTACACTACTATTAGACAAAGGTCCACAATCCCGGACAACCCCTTTAAGTATCTAACAGCAGGGGGTCCCTTTAGGAAAGAGGGCCCTGGGCAATTGCCCTGTTTGAACCCCCCCCCCCCCCACCCACACACACACACCCCTAATGCCGGCCCTGGATAGAATATATTTTTAGAACTGCAGATGCTTTTTGACATTTTGAGATTGATTGTAAGGGATTTTAGACCCCATCAGACTTCAGATCAGCCCTTTTGTTTTTTCAGACCTCATCAGACCTTAAATCAGCCCTTTTGTTTCAGACTCCCATCAGACCTCAGATCAGCCCTTTTTTTTTAGACCCCATCAGACCTCAGATCAGCCCTTTTGTTTTAGACCCCATCAGACCTTAGATCATCCCTTTTGTTTTAGACTCCCATGAGACCATAGATCAGCCCTTTTCTTTTAGCCCCCTCATACCTCGGATCAGCCCTTTTCTTTTAGCCCCCATCAGACCTCAGATCAGCCTTTTTTCTTGGACCCTATGAGACCTCAGATCAGCCCTTTTCTTTTAGACTCCTATCAGACTAAAATAAAAAACTTCCTTACCTCTCCTGCACCACGGCTCCACTACGTGTCCGGCATCACGCTCCCCTGTATTCTCCGGCCTGTGCTGCACTTTCACCTGACTGCGTGCAGCATCAGGTCATAGTGTTCGCACTATGTCCTGATGCTGTACAGGGTCAGGACAGTGGAGCGAAGTCCCTAGTAAGAAGACCAGGTTGGGTGAGTATTGAAAGCGCTTGCAGCGCTTCTTCCCCGCTCCCGGCACCTAATGCATAATGGAAGCGCTCACTAGTATTTGCTTTATAAGATGCATGGCCATTTTCCCCTACTTTTTTGGGGGAAAGTGCATATTATAAAGCGAAAAATACGGTATATTGAAAACACTATGGAGAAACACACCTGAAAAAAAATATATATACCACATGCTTCATATTGATAGAAGCATCATAAAATCCAAACATATCGTACGAGTAAAACACCTCTAACCAAAATGCTGTGTTTGTAGATTAATATTTTACTGTACACTATCAACAAACATGGTTTAGCCCCCTAAAAAGACGGTGAGTAAAACCGGCCTAAAGGCCCCTTTACACGGGCCATGCAATTGTCGGGAAGGAAGCAATCTTTCCCGACAAGCACCTGCTCATCAGTGAAGGAGACCGTTCGCTCGTCCCAAAACAGACAAGCAAGTGTGAATGCTGGGAGTTGTAGTTTCACAGCAGCTGGAGTGCTCTAGCTAGCTGACCACTGTCCTACACAATCAAATTAGGGTACTTTCACATTTGCGGCATAGCTATCCGGCAGGCTGTTCCGGCAGGTGAACAGCCTGCCGGATCCGCCATGCTGCAAGTACCCATTCACTGCCGTGCTGCCGCTCCGTCCCCATTGACTATAATAGGGTGGGGGGCGTAGCTACGGCGCAGCACAGAGGTGCACGGTAGAGTAATCCGGACTGAAAAGTCAG
This sequence comes from Bufotes viridis, assembly GCA_033119425.1. Taxonomy (NCBI): domain Eukaryota; kingdom Metazoa; phylum Chordata; class Amphibia; order Anura; family Bufonidae; genus Bufotes; species Bufotes viridis. The sequence goes on from CM065590.1 coordinate 224,243,778, forward strand.
ACCTGTAGTACTTTTAGTCCAGCGATCTCCGGCCGTGCATTGGCGTGCTGCGCCATAGAGCGGCAGCACGGCAGTGCATGGGTACTTGCGGCACTGCGGATCTGGCGAACAGCCTGCCGGATAGCCATGCCACAAGTGTGAAAGTACCCTTACCTGACGTTTTGCTCATTCATCAGGTAATTGGTGGCACCTTTAGGCTGCATTCACATGAGCGTGACCAGATTAGGCCCGGATGCGTTGCGGATGCGTTCAGTTAAAACTGTGCGATTTCACAGGCAAAGCCATTCAGTTTTCCTGCGATTGCATTCAGTTGTTCAGGGTGCAATGCGTTTTGATGCGTTTTTCAAGCGTGTGACAAGAAACTGAAGGTTTACAAACAACATCTCCTAGCAACCATCAGTGAAAAACGCAACGCACCCGCACTTGCTTGCGGATGTAATGCGTTATTAACGCAGCCCCATTCACTTCTATGGGGCTGCGGATGCGTTTATAACGCATAAGATAGAGCATGCTGCGATTTACACGAGTTGCAGAAGTGATGCGTGAAAAAAAACGCTCATGTACACATCCCCATAGAAATGAATGGGTCAGGATTCAGTGCGGGTGCAATGCGTTCACATCACGCATTGCACCCGCGCGGAAATCACGCTCGTGTGAATGCAGCCTTACACCACCAGATAATTACTAGTGAGAGTTCCTAGAAAATGGTCTTTAGCAATTAACTGGCGGATTCTCAGCCTGTGTAAAAGGCCCTTTTCCAACCAAATAAAAATGTAAAAACATTTAATATCCTGCAGCACAGTTCCTTTTTATCTATATCTACAGGCCTAAGAACATTTCCAAGACTTATCTCAATTAATATTTCTATAACACAATAAACATGATTTTGCGAATATTTGTATTACTTTCTTCTCCAGGCTCGTACAAAAATGTTGTGTCTAAATCAGAGTCATTTTGTTTTATTTTTTATCCTTTTTGGGGGGTACTCAAAAGAAAAATGTGCCGTGCACCTTACAATTATTCTATTCATGGAGCCTGTGAATAAAGGCAAATAAAGGCAATTTTACACTTTGTATTTGAATTAGAAGACAAAGTAATATTCAATGTCTGTTTACAGAATGTCGCTAAACGTTTTATTTGAGTTGTTAGTTAACACATTTCTCCCACAGGGATAGACCTCAAATTGATTTGCTGGCATGAAATGTATGGTTTTTTTGTAAACGTAAAGATTTTTCTATGTATATATAGAAAATTATTACATTTTTTACAGCAACTATTCCTGTGGGGATTTTGTTTTGCTGTTTATAGAATAGCTGCACATATGAAGGAGCTTAAAAACTACTATTGTTTTTTCACCAAACCACATCAGTAAGTCGGGGCACCATGGATGAGCTTTAGATTTTACTGGAAGGCAACTTCATTTGGATCTCAATTTATTTTTTATGTGTCGATTTGCACATATCTTTATTGAAGAGATTTTGCATGGGCAGTGATAACAAAGATTAACCCCCCTAAGGATGCCGCAAACAGTAGTGTTTGACTGGTACAATTAGGGTAAGGTAGGCCCAACTCCTCTTTTATCATGTGGAGTAAATGTCAAGTAACGGTGCAGGCCAGATGGCTTGCAGAAATACAGTATCAGTTTAAAAACTGACGACGACCGGTTCAGCTCACCCTTAGTTGTAACAAAGTCCAGATCCCAAATGGTGGACAGAGCATGGAAAACTGCCTCAGCAACTGTATCGATATGCAAGCAAAAAGTTGAAATTCCAGCAGTTTGTCCTAAAATGTAGATTCTTTATTTCTTCTTATGAAAACAGCAGCCTACAAAAAGAAGACATAGCCTACTAGTTTCAGACAGTTACAACCTGTCCAAAGTCATGGCATAGTGATGCTAGTTTTCCACTAGCGCTATGTATCTGGCAAGAAGCTTGAACAGCTCCATCTGTCCCAATTAACTATAATGTAGACCAATAGAGATCCAGCCACAACCCAGCAAATATGCTGAGAATAGGCAGAAGAAAACCGCTGAGCTTGTGCACCAATGAATTACAGCAGTATTTTTAAAAACACCTATGGCAAACAATAATGTACTTAAAGGGGTTATCCGGTAAATTATATTGATGATTGATGACCTATCATCAGGATAGGTCATCAATATTAGATCATTGGAAGACTGACACCTAGGATCACCACCTATCAGCTGCTAGAAGAGATTGGGCACTCTGCGACAACCATGGCCTCTTCCTAGGCAATGTGATGTCACTGTACATCGGTCACATGGCCTAGTTGCAGCTCAGCACCATTGAAGTGAATGGGGCTGAGCTCCAATACCAAGCACAGCCGCTATGCTATGTATGGCACTATGATTGGATTGCTGCTGGGAGCCAGCTGTGCCCAACAGAGCTCCGGTGAGCACAGCAGCTCCGTGGAACAGCTGATCGGGGGGGGGGGGGGTGCCTGGATTTGACCCCCATCAATCCAATATTTATAACCTATCTGGAGCATAGGTCATCATTATCATTTCCTGGATAACCCCTTTAAATACTTAATAGAAATACATAATATCTGATTGTAAATTGAAACCCTTCTGTGAGCTTGTGTACAACCTCAAAATCCAGCAAAATTCTTTCATACAAACCTTATGGGTCCAATCACCACCTTTTTGAGGTCTGGACACATGCTCACATGCCTGTACTTTCAGGGATGATAAATCACCTCCATGGCAATCATGAAAATGTCATGATATGAAGTGAGTGTATAGTGGAACCTACATACCGTTCATTACAGCAGAATCAGGTAACAACAACCTCACGTGAGTGAATTCTGGAGTTCACAAAAATATATGTATATCAGTTCCTTATCCCTAGTTTTTTTTTAAAAGACATGAACAAGCACATAGCCATAGAGTAATACAGCCTGGAACTTCATAAAAGGTCCAATAAAAGATTTAAATGAGCCAAATAAAAGTGCCTATAATCATATATAAAATGCATATGGCATTATAAAGCTCTGTAGAACTAAAGTTTGCCCAGTTTTCAACTTCTTCTGGGGCATGCTGCCACTGTAATGAAAGGGCTTTTTATAGCCCCACATGCACACCAATCAAGTAACAGAAAATGTGCATCAAAACACATAAAAACATAAAATGATTGTCAATGGTATTGCAGTGCAACACTCGTGCTGTGACTGCACCGTGAACATCGCAGAAAATCTAATACTGTTAGATCTTTGGTCGCCGGGCACAAGTCGCACGAGATATTATTACCATAGAACACAATGCAAGTCGCGTGTGACTTACCTGCGATTTTTCAGTGATTTGGTTTTACAGCCAAATCACAGCTATAAAATAATTAAGCAACGACAAGTTACAGAAAAGTCACACAAAATCTTTTTGGCTGCATGACTTTTCTGGGATTAGCTGTTACATTGCACATATTACCATGCAGCCCCAGCCTAATTGTTGCTCTCGTTGCCTCCCAAAACTCCACAACAAAAGTATTTATCCCCCACCTACTGCATCTATAGCCAGTTAAAAATTGATGTACTGCAGAGATAAGAGTCTATGAATAAGGTGTATTGATAATGACAAAAAGTTATTGAAAATGTTGAATATGTATTGAAAATGCATTTTTGAATTTATGCGTTTTTGATGCAAGTTTTCTGTAACTGGATTGGTGTGCAATGTATGATGTGGGGTTATGCCCGAAAGAAGCTGAAAATTGGGCAAAACCCAAGTTTTATCACACCATATGAGGTTTATATACTGTATTATTATATCCATTTTTGTTTGGCTTGCTCCTGCTCCTAGAGGCTCTGTTCTCCCACCTCATTACATGCCCTCCAAGTCTTGATTGACAGGGCCAGGCAGCATTCTCATCCTCCTGCCGGCCCCGTGCGCTGGGGAAATCTCTCTAAGTTCAGTACTCAGCGCAGGTGTGGTGAGGGAAGGACGCTCGCTGGCTGCCAGCTTCCTTACCACGCCTGCGCTGAATACTGAGCGGCTCAAGATTTCCCCAGTAATGCCCCCCCACTGCTCCTAGAGGCTAAATTGCATATTATAAAAGTAAGAATTCTGCAGTAAAGGGGGCATGAATAATCACAAGAATAGCATAGTTAGGTGCAGCTGACATTAGCACATTGTTAATTTTAGCCAGTTTATTAGTCAAAATTCTAGTGACAGAAACCCTTAAAGCAAAACCACCTTTGTCATGGAAGGACCAAAAAGAGCAAAAAGGGTAGAATTGCACAACTTATGGTGTTCTGGATATCTGCATGCTGGAAATGAATGTAAAACATTCAATAATGGACAAAATTGTGATACAAGACAGTGCTTTAATGCACCTAATGGACCCTAAACCTGTATAAAAATGTTTCCATTCACTGGCAGCAGAGAATGATCAGATTTCCTTATACCGTGATTCCGATTTACATAAAAAATAAAAAAGTAATAAAAAATTATATAACTCAGTGCCAATTTGGTGTGTTATGATATACAGTAGCTCCAAGTGCCATTTAAATTTTTTTCAGCTTTTTGGATAGGTATAGTTATTTCCTGCTGTTTGTGACTATCTTTCCTTGGCACCTGGCTTAAATTATAGTATACAGAATTTATATATTCTAGTAACATATGTATAAATGTGAATATATATTTTATTGTATATCAGTGGTAAGGAGGGCACACAATTCAAAAAGAACTGCTCGCAAAAAATATTAACAGCATCACTCCAGTTAAAAAAAACAAAACAACAAAAACCACTTTAGTCATATCTTCCAGAGCAGTACACCATTAAGAAATCCTAGTATAGAATATGGGATAATCACCAACATAACACACATTGATTAATTTACACTGCATAGATACTATATACTAAAGTACGTCTTGCAGGTCCTGTGCCCCAAAATGTTCCTAAAACACAGTAAAATGGATGGATCTTGTTAAATACAACTTCAAATACACTATGGGATATATTTATTGATATTTGTAAAATTAATATTTGCGTTCTCAAGATGTACATTGAAAATGTTTTACTGCCTCTAGTAACTGTTTCAGTATGGTTTCTACATTGTAGTACCTTATGTCTCGTCATTTCCATGACACCTTTTTTCACAAAATATGTGAATATGTTTCAGAGATATGATAAATTTACCAATGCAGTGTCAGTTAGTGTGGAGTCATGTGAAAACTAAGTTCCTCTGATAAAAAAACAAACAAAAAAAAAAACAGTTGGAAATTATGCATGTGATTCGATTAAAAAAAATTCGTGAATGAGAACAATAGCCAAAGCTCACCCCTCATCTTCTTCCCACTATGTGATGTGCTATTCTGTTATTGAGCACTGCTAGTCAACACTCTGTGCCTTAATAGTATATCAGGGTGATGGTACAGGCACAGGAGCTGGGTCAACACCATTGTTTGTGATTGACGACTGTATTAAACAGAAGGCACCGGGTTCTCACTGCCAGGATTGCAGACAACTCCGATCGCAGTAGTTTAGCTCCTGAGATTCTTCTGTCAATGTTGACTGTAGCATCTGAGTGGGTAGGCAAAAGGAGAGACCTCCATTTGTCCACTGATCAGCCTGTCTGAATCACTATGCACTTTATAACAGGAGTATTACAGTGAATAGTACAAGGAATCAAAAGATTGTAGGTTCAAATCCCCTAAGGATGCTAAAAAATGTAACACAGCCTGAGCATTAAGGTCAACCAAAGTGAACCTCAATAAGATAAAGCTTAGTTTTTAATAAAGTTAATTAAAATAGAGCTCAATGGTAAAACAAGCTTATTAAACACCACAAATAATAAATTAGAAGGCCAACGTTGACTGTGGCCAGTGCACAAGGAAATAGAATAAAGAATGGTCTTGAAGTCAAATGTCAAAAGGGACCAGTCCAATTTTACAGCGGGTCAAGGCACAGCTTGGTTACTCTCCCTAGTTTATCCCTACTTGCCCTGGCCTAACCTGTACATCCAAGTAGAAGGAATGCCTGCCCTGAAAAGATCAACCTCTGTGGATCTTCCCTAAAGTCGGTCTAAGATACCCTGAATGCAATCCTGAACAGGTGGTACCATTTCTGTTAAATTTGTGAACAAGGAAGCATTAGGGAAAATTAAGAGGCGTCCCTATATGCTGCAGATTTGCGGAGTTATTTATGGCATTCCGCTATTTAAACATGCAGGTGGGACGTTGTACTCGTGTCTGCCACACGCAGGTCTAACAATCCTCCTCTCCTGCATACTAATAACCATACACTTTAGATAGGAGATCAATTGTTTAGCCAGGTCTAACGAGTTTGGGTGGCTATATACTACCTACAGTTACAGGCGATTGTTTCATCAGTAAACTTGTTTCATCAATTAGTTCCCTGTAGAAACTGGGTGCTACAGACCACTTGAAATGTGTAGGAATGCCTCTCAATTTTCCCTCAAGCTTCCCTGTACACTGAATTAGCAATAACAGAATTGTATTGTTTTTCAGACTGTTGTCACCATTTAATAAAAAAAGGTATACCATTCACCCGATGTTCCCTAAAATAGTGGCATTAAAATATACAACTTGCCTAGCATAAAACAAGCCTTCATTATGGCTATGATTAGAGATGAGTGAATCGAAGCAGACGAGGGGAATTCGATCTGAATTTCAGGAATTATTTGATTCGCACCAAATCCGAATTTCCTTAAGCTTCGTGGTAACAAATCGCATTTTTTCTTTAAATGGCTGCTGCACGTGTGAGGACATGAAGCAAGGAACTCTGGGAAGGCAGGATCACCCATAATGCCACAAGTGCATCCAATTAGCAGCCAGCCAGCCCTGTGATGTCATAGCCCTATAAATAGCCTCAGCCATCTTGGATTCTGCCATTTTCCAGTGTACTTAGTGCAGGGAGAGACGTCAGCAGGCGCTAGGGACAGTGATAAAAAACACTTTATTGTGCTAAAAAAAAAACGATTAACGGTGGGTTCACATCAGCATTATGGATTCCGTTATGGATTTCTGTTGTAACATCGTTATAACGGAAAATAATGGAATTCATAAGATGGAAGTCAAAACAAAAGCCTTTAGGAGGCATTCCATCATAATAGAAGTCTATTGGAATCATAACGGGTCCGTCTGGTTCCGTTATGCAAGACGGAAAACAAAGTCCTGTCGACAGGACTTTTTTTTTCTGTTGTGCATAACGGACACGGGAAAGATCCGTTATGATCCCCATAGACTTCTATTATGACGGAAAGCAAAACGGAATGCCTTTTAAAGGCTTCTGTTTTGCATTCCGTCAAAATACAAGTCTATGGGCAGCATGGCGGATCTGTCCTGTTTCCGTTATGAAGGACTGGACCTGCATAATGGAAACCAGGATGGGTCCGTTCTGCTGCCCATAGACTTGTATTATGAAGGATCAAAACAGAATGCCTCTTAAAGGCTTCTGTTTTGATTTCTGTCTTATGGATTCAGTTATTCTCCAGCCCTTACAGGTTCAGGGAAATATTATTCAAGGTGTAGGGAAAGAATAAGGAGGGATCATTCCACAGCATTTAATTTGAACAGGGTTCAGTAGGGCAGGTTACAGCCTGGGTAATAGGAACAATCCTATGACACCTTGCTGCACTGATTAGGGACCCAAATTGCCATTATACAGCTCTGTAATTCCAGCAACCCGTTCTTGTTATAGGGGTGCAAGTGCTGTTTGATACAGCCATTAATAGGGTTTATTACAAGGAAATATTTCTATGTCTTTTTTGCCCTTGTGCGGTGCAGTTATATGTTCTAAAGCATTTTTTGGCTTGTATTTGTCGCGGATATAAAGCGCAAAAATGCATTATATACAAAAAACTAAACAAAAGAAAGGATCAAAGGAAAAAATATCTAAGTTATTCATCCTACTAAGGAGAGGGCGACATAATAACCTCTCAGCTCGTTGGCGAGAACCTTAATTATTTTGTGCAACTAGAAAGAAAACAAGGTACCATCGTCTATGCAAAAAAAATATATGTGAGTTTATTATACATAGGTGCTAACTACAAAATTGATAATACAACCGGTACAATGATAGACAATGAAATATAATACCAATACTTTTCAATGACCAATCAACACAAATAATATGCAATAATCCAAATTAAAGAAAAGTAGGGGTATCAACCCCTTCCTATCACCTTTTAACCTCTTAAGGACACAGGACGTACCCGTACATCCTGTGTCCGGACTTTAAAGATGGCGCCCGCTCCTGCTTCATGTGGGTGCCTTAGCCACGGGTGTCCGCATGGTTCTTGTAGCAGACACCTGTGGCTAATGTCCGCGACTGGCAGCGATGCCGATCGCGGACATTTAACCCGTCACGTCAGATGCCGTGGTCAATCCAGACCACGGCATTTGAGCGCGCACAAACCGAAAGGTTTACTTTCGGTTTGCTCTCCGGTTTCCCCGAGTGGCGATCGGAGGAGTCGGAGCGCGCCTGTAGTAGTCTGGGTCTCTATGAATGAAACCCAGGCTGCTCTGGGGTATTTCCTATGGATCCTTGCCTGTAATAAGTTTCTTAGGAAATATGCGATTTTTTTCCTACATTCCAATGCTATTGCATTGGAATGTATGATAATCGCAATTAAATGATTGTAAATTATAGTTCCCTATGGGGACTATAAAAAAGTGTAAAAAAAAAAACACAGAAAAGTTCAAAGCACCCCCCTTTTGCTAAAATAAAAAAAACTAAAAAAATTAAAAAATACACATCATGGGTGTCGCAATGTGCGAAAACGCCCATACTATAAAAATAAATAAAAAACAGCAAAACAGAAAAAAGGTCCAAATGGCGGATTCGCCATTTTTAGTCGCTTCATTTTCCACAAAAAATTACATAAAATGTGATCAAAAAGTCATACACACCCCAGAATGGTATCAATAAAAGATAAGAATATGACGCAAAAAATTAGCCCTCATACAGCACTGTACATATAATTACAAAAAAAGTTATAGGGGTCAAAACATGGTGACAAAAAAGTAAAACTGATTTTTTCCTGCTTTTTCAAAACGCAAGAAAACCTATACATATAGGGTATCGCCGGGTTCATACTGACCTGTAGAATAAAAGTAACCAGTCAGTTTTATCGCACATCTCACGTCGGAATTTAAAAACCCGCAAAACTGTGGTGGAATTGCTTTTTTTCTTTGCAATTTTTTGGAATTGTTTTCCTGATTCCCACTACATCATATGCAATATTAAATGGTGTTGTTGGAAAGTACAACTTCTCCCGCAAAAAACAAGCCCACATATGGCTATGTGAACCGAAAAATAAAAAAGTTATGGCTCTGGGAAGGCAGGGGGCGCAAAACAAAAACGCAAAAAAAAAAACCTTCCGTCCTTAAGGGGTTAACCAATTGAGGTATATGGCGGCACTATAAATTTACCAGCTCGGTATCAGGCTAGGGAATATCAAAGTTCCCAAGGACTAGGTATCAATGTCTGATCCTCAATTTAGCAATATGCATCTTTGCTAAGAGAATGATCAATATTGATCAGGAGTTTTACACTACAGATTCACAGAAATGGGATAATTTGACTATATACCGGTCTAAGTAACTTATCAATACCACAAGCAATGAACAAGATATACCGTATTTTTCTCCCCATAAGACGCAGTTTTTTCTCTCCCAAAGTGGGGGGAAAATGTTAATGCGTCTTATGGGGCGAATATAGTGCAGGGGGGGGGGGGAATAGCCGGTTCATTGCATGTTGCCGGCACATCTCAGACTGTGTAGCATAGGGATAGCAGCCTGCGATGTACCGGAAGTCTTTTCACTGACTTACTCTGGAGAGTGAGTGTGGCGGGGGCTGGATGAATGTGCTGCTGGAGAGCCGGACAGACGGGGGTGAGGCTGGATGAATGTGTTCCTGAAGGGCAAGACTAGTGGGGAGGCTGGAGGAATGATCAGCTGGAGAGCCGGGTGGGGGAGGCTGAAGGTAGGACAGCTGGTTTCTGAGCCAGCTGAACAGTAGCAGGGAGACCGGGGCTGGTGCGCTGGAGAAGGCAGACGATGGGAGGGAGCAAGCTTTCCTGTCACACATGGCTGCTCTGCCCTTACGTCTTCCCATATGCCTGCTCCTGTGTACCGGTGTCGCCTAGTGACGGTGGTGCTGTGAAAAAGTCTCTGGAGTACAGCTAAACTAATAAAAGGTACCTACAGTGTCCCCTTATAAAGTGTCCCCCCAAAAGCCTATCACTGGACATCCCTCTCCCACAAGTGTGTCAGCAGATTTCCCCAACCCAAAACAGTTCATTTACAGCAGATTCCCCCCCCCCCCCATAACAGTGCACCACAGTAGATCCCCTTATAACAGTGCGTCACAGCAGATTCCCCCCCCATAACAGTGCGTCACAGCAGGTTCCCCCATAACAGTGCGTCACAGCAGATTCCCCCCCCCATAACAGTGCGTCACAGCAGATTTCACCCCATAACAGTGCGTCACAGCAGGTTCCCCCAATAACAGTGCGTCACAGCAGATTCCTCCCCATAACAGTGCGTCCCAGCAGATTCCACCCCATAACAGTGTGTCACAGCAGATTCCCCCCCATAACAGTGTGTCACAGCAGGTTACCCCCATAACAGTGTATCACAGCAGATTCCGCCCCATAGCAGTGCGTCACAGCAGATTCCTCCCCATAACAGTTCGTCACAGCAGATTCCACCCCATAACAGGGTGTCATCAGCAGACACCCCCCCCCCCCCATAATATTGTCAGCAGCAGATCCCCCCCCCCATAATGTGTCAACATTATTTTAACACACCTTTGGTTTAAAATATTTTTTTCTTATTTTCACCCTCTAAAATCTAGGTATGTCTTATGGGAAGATGCGTCTTATTATCTTATAGGGCGAAAAATACGGTACTTTACCAAGGGTCAAAAGCTGAGTAGGGCTCTGGAGGGACGGTCAGCTCTCCAGAGGGTTCCCCGTGATCAAGGATAAAATCCAAAGCTTTGCCACGTTCTGTGTTAGTCTTTTGTTTGTAGAACTTTTTTTTTCTTTCGGAATCCCCTCTCTCATTCCGTCTATGATTAATATTCACAGACTTATCAAAAGAATACACCCCTTTAGATAACGGTCTTCCAACCAAACCAGAGGGCGTGCACATATGGTAATGGTACAATGATCATACATTACCCAAAATGCTTTTTGGTGAACGGTGTAATGATACCTGCCGATACCTAGGCGGCAATGTTGTGCAATCTATAAATGTGAAGCTTTTAAGAGTTATTTATATAATGTGACTTCATGTTAAGTGGTAAACATCCACCACCTGGGACGTACATCAAAAAGGGAGGCATACCCCCTGACACTTGGAGCAATTAAAAACCTAGATTCCCAGAAACTAGTATAACTGTTCTCACGTCATACAGCTAAAATGTAGACAACAAATGTGTGGGTTTTTGGATTTCACAGGTGCCTTATCTTTTGAAAATAACACAACTTTTCTGAGCAACTTCTCGTTAAGAGAAATCTAACTGAGCATGTTTTCCCACATACCTCAGGAATACATACTTCTGGTGATACACACAGGATATATATATATATATACACTAATATACAATTATAACATGTAACAAAATAAAACCAATATATGAAATATAAAACAACACATATGTGATATATTGATTAACTCGGGTCAAAACTAAATACGATCCACTATATGACCTGACAGACATTATATGTTTGTCTCATTAATAAATCTCATTATAAAGAGTGCCAGGAAGAACCTTATCTCGGCTCATAGCCTAGTGATGAGGTAAAATTACTCCCTTAGATAGGCCCACATCTGCCAGGAAGAATCTTTCCTTGAACCCATATTTTTTCTTTTACACAATGAAGGCTCATACAGGAGGGTGAATATAAGTTCAGCATGGCTTCATATAGGCCATGAAAACACGTTAGAATAATAATAATGTATAAATGTTTTTATACTTAGGAAAAGGCATGACAATTAGTGGGGAAAAAAGGGTTTTTTAGCTGTTGTGTGGTGAAGTGCGAAAATTACAGCCCTTTTTGTTGTGTATTAGTGGCAAAAGAAAAATATATTTGTCGTTCAGCTGTGCAGTTATATGTTCTAAAGCCTTTTGTGGTGTGTATAAGTGGAAAAAGAAAAATATATTTGCCGTTTAGCGGTGAAGTTATATGTTCTAAAGCCTTTTGTGGCGTGTATAAGTGGAAAAAGAAAAATTTATTTGCCGTTCAGCGGTGCAGTTATATGTTCTAAAGCCTTTTGTGGCGTGTATTAGTGGCACAAAAAAGTATTTGCCGTGTGGTGAAGTGAAAAAATTACAGCCCTTTTTGGTGTGTATTAGTGGGGAAAATAAGGGCTTATTAACCGTTGTGTGGTGAAGTGAGAAACTTACAGACCTTTTTGGGGTGTTTTAATTTCCTTTTTATTTATTTATTTGATCTAACAGTATGTCAGATAGAGAAGTGCCAGGCCCTGCACAGGAGAGTGGCAGAGGCCTAAATGTTTCTGGCGTGGGCACAGGTCGCAGCAGAGTTAGGGGGTGCGGCAGCAGGAGTCAGTTCCAGACTCTTTCATCTCTGTTTTGGATCCACTCCTGTTTTTTTGGCATTAGCAATACTGATGGATTACTGACTAAATGCTAATCGAGTGAAGGCGGATGCTCAACAGACAGAATCAGTTTTTTGGGGGTTATTGTTCTGACTAATCAGAGGAAGGGCAAAATAATCAGTAAAGTCAACACAAACTTACTGCTGACACCCTCTCCACTCTGTCTGGGGGGCTCTACTTGTATAAGCGTTCAATAGAACAGGTTCTGTAGAAATCTATGTGGAATCAGCTGACGACGGTGTAAAAGGAGTGTGCTTCTTCCTGGCGCTAACATCTACCTCTAAGGCTGAGTTCATACTTGAGTTATTTGGTTAGTTTTGGCCCCATGACTACCCAAATAAGTGAAGTGTGCAGTGATTCTATGAGCGAAGCCTGTTATCTGCATGTCATACAGAATCACAGTATTATTTCACTACCACAGCAGACTCCCTATGTGTGTTACTGCAAGGCACAGTGTTCTACACCACTATAAAGGCTCTCTGCAGCCAGGAAATAGTCAATTTTTAACACAATTCGCAGTGAATAAATTCGGATCGAACCAAATTTTTTCCAAAAATTCGGCGAAACGGCCAAATCGATTTTTTTAAAAAGTCGCTCATCTCTAGCTATGATGACAGAAAAATAAAAAAGTAAAATTTTAAAATGATCCATTTATTGGTTTATATAACGTATTGAGATACGGTAAAAAAGTATAGTATAAAGAGATATATATCTTATTTTTTGGGTTTTGTTTCTATAGCGTTCTTGATGTTTTAAAAATGACATGACAACTTTATTTGGCGGTTCAGTTAAATTGCTACAATACCAAAGTTATATTGCTTTGTGTTGCCATACTCTGACAACCAGACCTTTTTTATTTTTCTACCATGTGAGGGCTTGTTTTTGCAGGGCAAGCTGTAGTTTTTATGGATACCATACTTGTGTACAAATTACTTTTTGATCAATTTTTTTTTCAATTTCGTTGAGAGGTGAGGTTACCAAAAACAGCACTTCTGGTATTGGATTTTTATTAATTTATTTTTTTTAACTGAGTTCACCACCTGAAAAAAATGTGAGATTTTAATGTTTCAGATGGGCAGATTAATCTGTTGGTTTTATCCTGTTATTTGCAGTACTTCATTATCTTGTCCCCCATTTTCTGATTAACCACAGGCGGTGTGGTGGCAAACTTGGAGTTTTTACTGCAAGGGATCTAAAACAGTGATTGATTATGTGGATGAAAGCAGAAGATCTACAGATGTTCTCCTCTTTTCTGTGTATTTCAAGTGGATGAAAGGAAGGAGCAGCATTATCTATCTGTTTGCCTGGTTTATGAATTTAACCCATTTTAATGAGGGTCTCACAGTGCTCAAAGTAGGAGATCTGACTAAGGATTCTTATATACATATATACAGTTGAAACCAGAGGTTTACATACACTATATAAAAAGACACATACAGCGTATGCCTGTTTCTCTAAATATCCGACATGAAATCAGAATAAACCTTTCCTGTTTATTATTATTTGCCAAATGCCAGAATAATGAGAGAGAGAATGTGTTAAGGCATTTTTATTACTTTCGGCAATGTCAAAAGTTTACATACACTAACATTACTATGCCGTTAAACAATTCTGGACTGCCCATATGATGATGTCATGTGTTTGGAAGCTTCTGTTAGGTTTGTTGGCAACATCTAAGTTAATTAGGGAAACGCCTGTGGATGTATTTAAAAGTAACACCTGAAACACACTGCTTCTTTGTGTAGCATCATGGAAAAAAATCTAAAGAAATCAGCCAAGAAATCAGGAAGAAAATTGTAGACTTGCACAAGTCGGACTCAACCTTGGGTGCAATTTCAAGATACCTGAAGGTGCCTCATTCATCTGTACAAACAATTATACACAAGTACAAACAAGATGGAAGTGTCCAGCCATCATACCGCTCAGGAAGAAGACGGGTTCTGTGTCCCAGAGTAAGTAGTGGGTACAATGACAGGGAGCTGTGACACTGGCGGATCCAGAGCCTGGTCTCGGGAGGGGCACTTTGGGCGACTGATACGCCCCAGCTCCCATCACTACAGAAATACAGCCCCACTTACCTCTTCCATCCAGTGACGTCTCCTGTGATGTAGATGTTCTCTTTCCTCATCTTCTCCTTTCAGACCTTCAGACCAGACCGACAGGTTTCGTCTCTGCAGTTTGACAACAAAATAAATCTCAGTTACTACTTTTCCATTATCCTCCCATATTCTGGACAAATTATCCTACTACCCCCATATAAAATACATCAGTAATGTCCCCATAGTGCCCCCCGATCATGTGCTAGTGAAAAGTGCCAGTCTCCTCTCTCCCCCCCTCCATAGTGATGGAGCATGTGATTGGGCCATGTAACCATGTGACATCATCACAGGTCCTTTACCTAGTAGCTAGCTAACGGAGAGGATGCCGGGCTTCGCGATCAAATGGACCAGGTAAGTTATGATTAGTTTATTATTTTTAACCCATTCTGCACCGGGTTCAACATTAGGAAGATGGCCAAGGGTATTATTTTACATTATAACTATGTTATAATGTGAAATAATACTGAACCGGTTACACATCCCGATGGTTGCATAGCAACCATGCGGGAAAATCGCAACGCATCCGCACATGATTGCGGATGATTGCGATTTTCCCGCATCCCCATTCACTTCTATGGGGCCTGCGTTCCGTTAAAAACGCAGAAACTGGAGCATGCTGCGATTTTCACGCAACGCAGAAGTGATGCGTGAAAATCACCGCTCATGTGCACAGCCCCATAGAAATGAATGGGTCCGGATTCAGTGCGGGTGCAATGCGTCCTCCTCACGCATTGCACCCGCGCGGAAAACTCGCCCGTGTGAAAGGGGCCTAAGAGAATGCCACGGGTGCTGGTAAGTCAGAAAGATTCTTGCAAGGCAGCAAATGGCTGCGTATTATCCAGGTTATTACTTAAACCCCAACAAATTCAGGATCAGGCAAAGGCGATCTTACCAGTGAGAGACTGATGCACAATCAGTTTAGGCAAAGGCGTTCGTACTAGAGATGAGCGAACACCTGGATGTTCGGGTTCGAGAGGTTCGGCCGAACTTCCGGAAAATGTCCGGGTTCGTGATCCGAACTCAACCCGAACTTCCTCCCGAACCCGAACCCCATACAAGTCAATGGGGACCCGAACCTTTGGGCACTAAAAAGGCTGTAAAAGACACCCAGAGGGATAATATACCGCAATAAACGCATTGCGATTACAACTTTGAGCTAACGATCACCATGGGAACGCCTCCTCCAGTAGAATGTACTGTCGGATCTGAGAATTAAGTTGAAATCGCAATGCGATTCTTATATATTTGCTTAATCGCATTGCGATTTCAACTTAGCATTGCTAAATAATTCCATCCATATCGTTAACTTACTGAGTCAGTAAGTTAACGAATATGGATGGAATTATTTAGCAATGCTAAGTTGAAACGGCAATGCGATTAAGCAGATATATAATAATCGACTTTGCGATTTCAACTTAATTCTCACATCCGACAGTACATTCTACTGGAGGAGGCGTTCCCATGGTGATCGGTAGCTCAAAGTTGTAATCGCAATGCGATTAAGCAAATACATAAGAATCGCATTGCGATTCCAACTTTTTAGTACTCAACTTTTAAAATCGTACACCACTTTAAGTTCCAAAGTTGCAATCGCGTTCGAATAGAACTTAAAGCTGTCTCTTAGTCAGTTTTAGTATTGGTGTGTTGTAATAGAAGTTACATTCGTACGCTAATATAACTTAGAGCAATACAGTCAACTTTACACTGTTAGTTTTATTATCGCGATAATACAACTATTCAAGAATCGTGTACGTGCGTCTGTACGTGTGTGCGTTACCTCGGACACTATTCTATTTTGCCAGCCACAGCTGAAACCACTGATTTATGGTATTGCTATTTTGGCAATTGAATTTAACCCCAGAAAATAATCTATCCTTTGCCAGACAGCAGACAGTATTATACTTGCCTAGCCAAAGCTGGAACACCAGATTTAGGGGATTGGTATTTGGGCAATTGTATTTAACCCCTTAATAAAATATAGAAATTTCTTTCCTGAGTTTCTAGGGGTGACAATTAGCACAGCCAAGCCCCTGATGTAGAATATAGCAAAAAAAAAAAAACTACTATTGATGGATTGATGGACTTGGTGGCAGCTTCTTCTGGCGCACCACAAGTCACAAAATGGCCGCCGATCAACCCAGAAAATAAGTGACAGAAAAACGCTCTGTGCAGCCTAAAAACCAGCGAGCAAGTAACTAGCAGAAGTTCAATGATTCTCAGCTGTAAATTGATCCGTTCATTAGGTGCTGTTGCTGACTTTAACCTGCCTAATCTCGCCCTGACAGAAGCTGCGTCCTCTCCTACACTAATCAGAGCAGTGTGACGTGCGGGCGCTACGTGACTCCAGCTTAAATAGAGGCTGGGTCACATGCTGCACTTGGCCAATCACAGCCATGCCATTAGTAGGCATGGCTGTGATGGGCTCTTAGGGCAAGAAGTAAAACGCTAGCTGATTGGCTGCTGTGCAGCCCTTCAGAAAGCGGGAAGTAATCGACGAACACCGAACCCGAACCCGAACTTTTTTGAAAATGTCCGGGTTCGGGTCCGGGTCCCGGACACCCCAAAATTAGCTCAACACTAGTTCGTACCAGTGAGAGACTGATGCACAATCAGTTTCTGTTAATACCCTACTCCTGCGAGTGAAGAACAATGCATTAGGTAGCAAGAGTTAGGTGGTGTAAATACCAAAAGATACTGATATGTTTAACTGCTACTGGTACTCTATAAGATATGGTAAGCCTGTTTATGGACTGTGGAATAAAGGAAAAAGAGCAAGTGTCATTGTCCTATAAGCTATACACATGCATCTAAGATTGATCAAGCTAATCCTGGAAAAGGGTAATGACGTAATGGTCACAGAAACCCCTGTAGGCCCTAGGACATTGTACACAAATGCCATATTGGATATGAACTGACCTCAAAAGAGAAACTGTTCAAGTTTTCCGCAGTTCAAAAGTTTACACCATATACTTTTTGTCACATTTCAATGGGGCCGTGTACCACCATTTGCATCCAGAATAATGTCCAAGTTCAGATAAGGAACTGAAGCTTTGCTACCAGATTCTAAAAGAATTACAGATGGAGATGGCTTAATGGTGCTGGCTCACATAGTATATTTTTCACCTATCCACAGGCTAAGTGATAAATGTAAGAGTTCTGGGGATCAGACAACTGCGAATGGTGCAAATGGACCAGTAGTGTGACTTCCGCTCTGAGTACAATAAAGTTACACAAAAGTGAATTAAGAAGTGGTCAGGCCAGGGCTGTTTTAACCGTAGGGTAAAAAGTACACATCAGCACTGGTATGAACTCTACCAGACAAAGAGGGGCCCAAGGAGTGGCCCACCTTCTGCTCAACGTATGTGTGCAGGGCTGGTACAGCTTTTTTGGAAAAGTAGTGTCGGCTTGGGACTCTCCCACTTGGGTTGGCACATGACATCAGTTCTCCGAAATGTGCAGAGTAAACTACATGGAAAGGTAGACTGTAGTACACTCTACATTGTAGTACCAGCAACATTGCTAGGTGCACTTTTAGCTTCTGCACACATACTGTTATCTTTTTGCAATTGCCTCAGTCATTGATTGCTGTCGAAACAAGTCAAGTCGATGGGAAGGAACAACAGATTCCTTCTGCTGATGTTGACTAGCCCTGACTGCTTGGGAGGGAGTGTGGTTGCTGCATCAGGCTGTAACACTAAATCAGTGGCATGTTTTTTTCCACGCCACCTTATGGTGAATCTCAATGTGTTGACGCAGGGCTGTTGTGCCAGCATTAGCACCCTGGTTGAGCCTCACCTTCTGCCCACACATCCTGCATACCACCACGCACAGTCTCCCAGTGACTTGGTGAAAAATTCCCACACTGCAAAGTATGGCATTTTCCCTCCACCACTGCAAGATGCCTGCCTACCGCTGCTTTTATATAATGTGCACTGCTAGTGTGTTCCTCACAGGAAGCCTCCCGAGTAGCAGAGGGTGTACCCTTCCATCATTTGGCTTCAGATCCCCTACTGCCTCTACCCTGCTGTCTCACAGGCACACTGTTTTTCTGCTGTATCATGGGCACGCTTAACCCTGCTCCCACGCGCAATTGGCTACATCATCATTTACAGATGTTTGGTCATCACTTGTGTCACCCTCACCTATATCTCGTGCACGTCCCTGATCTCTCGCAACATGTTCTGCCACCCAACTGTCATCATCAGTAATTTCACACCTAAAGGAGTTCACAGCGGACCTCTCCTCCAAGTCTAGGCTGGCCTGTAACTGCTGACTGTCCTCACAAAGTTCATCCTCACTTAAAAGCAGACCTGAGCTGGTGGGTACCATTACTTAGCTAGCAAAAGGAGCATCAAGAGCAAGGGGCAAGATCAAGACAGGCGAGAGGCAGTTTCTGGGCTATTCCAACTAAGTGTGATGTCAGTGGAACCCACCGATTCCTGGGTGTGTGTATCTGTTATCACTTGAGATGATGTTGAGTCAACCATGCAGTTGAATTGCATCGTGCTCTAGTGTGGGAGGCAAACCCCACATCGAACAGAGGAGGGAAAGGGAAAAGGATAAGGCCTGAAAACTTAGGGAAGGAAGATGGACACCTCCTAGTGAAAACCCTAATCAAAGCCCTGACTGACTACCAGTATGAACAGACC
The DNA here is from genome assembly GCA_033119425.1 of Bufotes viridis. Classification (NCBI taxonomy): domain Eukaryota; kingdom Metazoa; phylum Chordata; class Amphibia; order Anura; family Bufonidae; genus Bufotes; species Bufotes viridis. Next base: position 224,263,130 of record CM065590.1, read on the forward strand.
CCAGAGGTAGGTGAGTTCATACACAGGAATACCTAAAGTCCTAACTAACCCTAAAGGACATTGGTACTAGTGACATAAATGAGACATTGTGTTCCTCCAAAAGAAAGGATGAACAGGAGTCTCCCTAAGGCCTAATACAAAACAACAAAGAAATGCAAAACAGAGAAAAGCCAAAATACAAAGGGAAAGGTAACACTTAACTTCCAAGAAGCTATGGCAGCACCAGGAACTCAGCCGAGATCCAAACACCAGCTATCCACAGGTCCAACTGAAGCTATAAACCGCACAGAATTGTGGGAGAAACAACTATAAATAGGGAAAGTTAAATGACCACAATAGCAACACCTGAAGGTTAAGGGTGTGGCCAGTACCAGAAACAACACAGACGCCTATTGATCCACAAGGTAAACATGTCAAATCGAAACACGTGTTGCCAGTCTCAAAGATCCTGGTAGGTAGATTCCCCCAAACATAAGGGACCACGTTTATTTGTTGTACTTAACTACTGAGAAGACCCCCTTCCACCATAGGGGTTCTTCTGAATATTAGACCATATTTTCAGGACTATCAACTCCTGATCTGTGTGCCATCTCTCACTAGAGAGGCCACGTATTGTATTATGTCCTTATAACACAATTTTAGAACTGAGATCCAGGGAAAGGACTGGGTTTAGGGACAGGCAACCGGACGGGGTCGCCCCTTTCGGGACGGGTGCTCTGTGTCTATAGGCAGTATTTAAATAGTCCCCCTCCCCTCATTGTTAGGGTTTATTAGGGTTAGGACCCACCTGTCTACCACAGACCCCGCTAAATCATAGGGACCTCCACACGGATGCCGCCTGGGACTCTACAAGCCGCTGACACTAATCCTTGATACCCGCTATCGACAACCTATGCAGAGACTTGCAGTCTTTTCATTCATCCTGGTTCCAACCCTGGTTCGGGGAACAATACATGCACCTCAGCCGAGGTGCAGCAGGATTTGTTCCTCATTACCTACCACACTGAAGGGTGCACCACCAGGTACCCTTGCTTATTTGTTGTATTGTCTTGTTTTGGTACAATGGCATATGTCTCCTTATCTTTTAAATATTATGATTAAAAGTTAATTTTTAAATATTATCACTCTACCTGTAGGGATTATCATATGCACAGTCTCAAAGATCTCCTGTCACTCACTGTTGCAGGGACGCCTGTATGTCTCGGTATGTCCGTGACAGTATCCCCCCTTCTACGAGTGACCTCCCGGCACCCAGGACTGACCTTATCCATGTGAGACCTGTGAAAGCTTTTACTAAACGACTGGCATTCACGTCAGATGCTGGTACCCTCATCCTCTCCTCAGGTCCATAACCCTTCCAGTGAACAAGATACTGAAGAGATCTACAGAGAGCTCGAAAGTCAATTAGTTTGGCGATCTGGAATTCCAAACTGCCTTCCACCATGACAGGAGCGAGTGGCAAGGAAGATGGCTCCAATGGTTCAACATTTCTCTTAAACAAAGATTTATGAAACACATTATGTATTTTCAGAACCTGAGGTAGTTCAAGACGAAAAGCTACAGGATTAATAATGACCGTGATCTTATATGGACCAATAAACCTTGTACCCAACTTCCAAGAAAGTACCTTCAACATAATGTTTCTTGTGGAAAGCCACACTAAATCACCCACTCTTAGGTCTGGACCCGTCATACGTTTCCTGTCAGCCACACGTTTATACTTGTTGCCCATATTCATCAAGTTATTTGGGATTTTTTCGCCATATAGATGATAATGATTACGAAAAATGTTCCTCCTCAGGAATACCAGAAGTATCTTAACCAGAAAAACTGCAGGTGAAACCCATATGCCCCAAAAAACGGCGACCTACCAGTAGACTCCTGTCTACGATTATTTAGGGCAAACTCTGCCAAAGACAAAAATAAGGACCTCTCCTCCTTGTTCTCAAAGACAAAACATCTTCAGTAAGTCTCCAGGCTCTGATTAGAGCTCTCTGTCTGTCCGTTCGATTGGATGAAATGGCGGAAGAAAAAGACAGTTGTACCCCGGGCCGAGTACAGAACTCCTTCCAGAATCTGGACATAAACTGAGTCCCATGATCCGAAACCATGTCAGAGGGAATGCCATAAAGTTTCACAATGTTATCAACAAACACTTGAGCAAGTGTTTTAGCATTAGGTGGCCCAGAAAACGCTATAAAGTGCACCATTTTACTAAAACGATCAAACACCACCAAAATAACTGTCTTTCCTAATGAATTAGGCAGATCAGTGATAAAATCCATAGATAAATGAGTCCTTGGTCTGGATGGGATAGGCAACGGAAGTAGGAATCCAGAAGGCTGAGTATGTGTCACCTTAGCGCATGCACAGACACTACATGCACAGACATAATGACACATAGTCCTCAACACACTTGCACAACCCCGGCCACTAGAATCTATGAGAGATGAGGTCGGCAGTAGATCTGTTTCCAGGGTGTCCCGTAAGAACCATACAGTGATGTTCTTCAAACACCTTGTAACGCAATTCCAATGGCACAAACAATTTCCCAGAGGGGCAAGAATCTGGTGAGTCTCCCTGGGCATCTAACACCTTCACCTCTAGGTCAGGGTATAGGGTGGATATCACCACCCCTTCCGATAGAATAGGACTCGAATTTTCAAAATCACCACCTCCAGCAAAACTACGTGACAAGGCATCTGCCTTGACGTTCTTAACCCCAGGATGATAAGTGACAATGAAATTGAATCTGGTGAAAAACAAAGACAATCTGGCCTGTCGCGGGTTCAGTCATTTAGCCAACTTCAGGTAAGCCAGGTTTTTGTGATCTGTGAACACTGTGATAGGATGAATCGCCCCTTCCAACCAATGACGCCATTCCTCAAAAGCTAACTTAATAGCCAGTAACTCTCTATTATCCACATCGTAATTTCTCCCTGCAGAAGAGAGTTTTTTAGAGAGAAAGTCACATGGACACCACTTACCAGGTGACGGGTCCTGCGATAAAACTGCTCCTACTCCCACCTCGGATGCGTCTACTTCCACAATGAAAGGTTGTGATATATCCGGCTGCACCAATATAGGGGCTTTGAATCCAGAGGAAAAAAAAAAAGAGGTTGTTGTGAGATCCATTTATATAAGCTGATATATGACACGATTGACCGCTTGGCGTGTTTGATTAAGTGTGTGGTTGTATAAGTGTGTGAATTAAGAATACGTGACTTCATTTTCAGGGACTTCAGTGGGGGACTACAATTAGTCAGTTTCTTATTACTACATTATATAGTATTTTTCAATTTTGTTGTGTAATCCCCATTTAGTATGTGTTGCACAATTGACAACGCCGTCCAGTGCAGATCTTGTATGATGTATGCAGTCCTGGAACAGGCCGTTTGAGGTTGTATATCTTTGTTCAAAATGTGAGCAAATTACTTATTTGGAATCGCAATTCGAGTATCAAAACGGGCGAGTTGCAACACTGAGAGGCATTGAGAATTTGAAAAAGAGTTTGCTTCTCTCTGAGCAAGCACTCTTTGGGGTAGATGAGGGGGGGGTGACCGTGAGGAGGCTAGCTGGGTAACAGTTGGAAAGCGGAGTAGAGGGAAGAGTGCCAGGGAGGCTAGCCCTGATCTGACACACCCCAACAAGTTTGCACGTTTGGCAGATGAGGGGGATGTCAGTTCAGGGATGGCACTGCTGCAGCCGGACACTTCCTCTGCCAGTCAGGGGAATGTCAGCTACAATAAGCAGGGGACCAGGAGAGCAGGGCAATGCAGACAGGTGCTGGTAGTGGGAGACTCCATTATTACAGGAACAGATAGGGCAATCTGTCACAAAGACAGTGATCGCGGAACAGTGTGCTTTCTTCCTGGCGCTAAAGTTCGACACATCGTGGATCGGGTTGACAGATTACTGGGAGGGGCTGGAGAAGATCCATATCAGAACCAATGACAAAGTTAGAGGTAGGTGGAGAGTCCTTAAACATGATTTAAGGGATTTAGGTCAAAAAAGCTTAGGGCAAGGACCCCAAAGGTAGTATTTTCTGAAATACTGCCTGTACCACGAGCCAGACAAGAAAGGCAGTGGGAGATTAGGGAGATTAACAAGTGGCTCAAGAACTGGTGTAGGAAGGAGGGGTTTTGGTTCCTGGAGAACTGGACCGACTTCTCTGTCGGCTACAGGCTCTATTGTAAGGACAGACAGCACCTCAATGGGGAAGAGGCAGCTGTGTTGGGGAGAAAGATGGCTAAAAGGTTGGAGGAGTGTTTAAACTAGGGCCTGGATGAGGGTAATTACATTATAGGAAGGGAAGATAGTGCAGATAGAGACCGGGGGCGAGGTAGTAAGACTGGGGTAGGAATGGAAGGAGGAACTAGAACAGTTCAGAAAGAAAAGGTGTAGGGTTAAAAACATTCATAAACCTCTCAATTGTATGTATACTAATGCCAGAAGCCTGACTAACAAAACTGGGGAACTGGAATTAGTGATGTGTGAGGAGGGCTATGACATAGTGGGAATAACGGAGACATGGCTGGATGATAACTATGACTGGTTAATTAATGTACTAAAGAATCTGTTTAGAAAGGATTGTCAAAACCGGAGAGGGGGAGGGGTCTGAGGGACATAAACATGTGGAGCCACTGTGGGTAGAGAAACATGGAGCCAAAAACAATAATAAATTACTAATAGAAGTTTACTATAAACTACCTAATATACTAGAGTCCACAGAAAATCTACTAATAAACAAGATAGATGAGGCGGCAAATCATAATGAGGCGGTTATTATAGCGGACTTCAACTACCCAGATATAGACTGGAAAACTGAAAGCTGCACATCGCATAAAGGAAACAGGTTTTTGGCAATAACCAAAGACAATATCCTTTCCCAACTGGTTCAGGACCCAACTAGAGGAACAGACTTAATATTAACCAATAGACCTGACAGAACAACAGACGTGCAGGTTGGGGGACACCTGGGAAATAGTGACCATAAAGTAATACCCTTCCAATCATTATTCAAAAGAGCCTTTCTACAGGGAGGAACAAAAATACCAAACTTAAAAAAAAGCAAAATATAGCCAACTAAGAGAGGCCATAGGCCTAACTAACTGGGACAAAGTCCTCAAAAATAAAAATACAGCCACAAAATGGGGTTTCCATAAAAGCATCCTAAAATCTCATTATGAGAGGTACATACCGTATGGGAATAAAAGTTTAAGGAACAAAAAGAAACCAATAGAAAATAGAACTCTAAAGAAAGTAATAAATGACAAAAAGAAAGCATATAAATCACTAAAACAGGAGGGTAGCAAGGAAGCACTGAAAAACATAAGAAAGGAAACAAATAGAACATGTAAAAAACAAATAAAAGTCGCCAAACTAGAGACCGAGAGATTAATTGCCAAAGAGAGTAAAACTAACCCTAAAATGTTCTTCAATTATATTAATGTTAAAAAGTAAAAATCTGAAGGTGTCGGCCCTTTAAAGCAGGCATCCTCAAACTGCGGCCCTCCAGCTGTTGCAAAACTACAACTCCCAGCATGCCCGAAAAGCCTACAGGTATCAGCCTACAGCAGGGCATTGTGGGAGTTGCAGTTTCACAACAGCTGGGGCCGCAGTTTGAGGATGCCTGCTTTAAAGAAATATGAGGGGGGAGTTGCAAAGAATGATGAGCAGAAAGCAAAGCTGTTAAATATTTTTTTCTCCTATGTATTCACTGAGTAAAATAAACTGTCAGATGAAATGCTGAATGTAAAAATAAATTCCACATTAAAAGTGTCGTGTCTGATCAAGGAAGAAGTACAACAGCGACTTAAAAAGATTAAAATCGCCAGGACCGGATGGTATACACCCCCATAACCTAAGGGAATTAAGTAATGTCATAGCCAGACCCTTATTTCTGATATTTGAGGACTCTATACTGACAGGGAATGTTCCAGAGGATTGGCGCAAAGCAAATGTGCTGCCAATATTCAAAAAGGGTCCAAAAACAGAGCCTGGAAACTATAGGCCGATAAGTTTAACATCTGTTGCGGGTAAACTGTTTGAAGGTTTTCTGAGAGATGCTATCTTAGAGGATCTCAACGTAAATAATCAAATAACGCCATATCAGCATGGCTTCATGAGGGATCGGTCATGCCAAACTAATTTAATCAGTTTCTATGAGAAGGTAAGTTCTAGACTTGACAGTGGCGAATCAATGGATGTCGTATATCTGGACTTCTCCAAAGCATTTGACACTGTACCACATAAAAGTTTAGTATATAAAATGAGAATGCTCAGACTGGGAGAAAATGTCTGTAAGTGGGTAAGTAACTGGCTCAGTGATAGAAAACGTAAGGTGGTTTTTAATGGTACACGCTCAGATTGGGTCACTGTCACTAGTGGGGTATCTCAGGGGTCATTATTGGGCCCTATTCTCTTCAATATATTTATTAATGATCTAGTAGAAGGCTTGCATAGTAAAAAATAAATTTTTGCAGATACCACTAAACTGTGTAAAGTAATTACTGAAGAGGACAAGATACTGCTACAGAGGGATCTGGATAAATTAGATGCGTGGGCAGATAAGTGGCAGATGAGGTTTAACACTGACAAATGTAAAGTTATGCACATGGGAAGGAATAATGCAAGTCAACCGTACATACTAAATGGTAAAACACTCGGTAACACTGACATGGAAAAGGATCTAGGAATTTTAATAAACAGCAAACTAAGCTGCAAAAAACAGTGTCAGGTGGCTGCTGCCAGGGCCAATAAGATAATGGGTTGAACGGGGCATAGATGCCCGAGATGAGAACATAGTCTTACCACTCTACAAATCCCTACTCAGACCACACATGGAGTACTGTGTACAGTTCTGGGCTCCTGTGAACCAGGCGGACATAGCAGAGCTGGAGAGGGTTCAGAGGAGGGCAACTAAAGTAATAACTGGAATGGGGCAACTACAGTGCCCTGAAAGATGATCAAAATTAGGGCTATTCAGTTTAGAAAAAAGACAACTGAGGGGAGATCTAATCACTATGTATAAATATATCAGGGGTCAGTACAGAGATCTATCCCATCATCTATTTCTCACCAGGTCTGTGACTGTGATGAGGGGACATCCTCTGATTCTGGAGGAAAGAAAGTTTGCACACAAACATAGAAGAGGATTCTTTACGGTAAGAGCAGTGAGACTATGGAACTCTCTGCCTGAGGAGGTGATGATGGTGAGTACAATAAAGGAATTCAAGAGGGGCCTGGATGTATTTCTGGAGTATAATAATATTTCAGGTTATAGATACTAGAGATGGGTCATTGATCCAGGGAGTTTTTCTGATTGCCTGATTGGAGTCAGGAAGGAATTTTTTATTCCAATCAAGTGAGGGAAATTGGCTTCTACCTCACAGTTTTTCTTTTGCCTTCCTCTGGATCAACTTGCAGGATGACAGGCCGAACTGGATGAACAAATGTCTTTTTTCAGCCTTATGTACTATGTTACTATGTTACTAGAAGAGAAAACTCCTTAACCACAGAAATGGCTCACAATGCCGAATCTGACCACACTGAGAGATCCGTCCCTTTCTTAGTCATGTCAGTTAAGGGTTTCACCACTGTTGAATAGTTCTGAATACATTTTCTGTAATAATTGGTGAACCCCAAAAAATAAGAGCCTTCAGATTTTTGGGTCGATCTCTGTCCAATACAGCACGGACTTTCTCCGGATCCATTCAAAAACCAGAAGATGACAACAGGTATCCCAAAAATTGATCCTCGTGTACAACAAAAACACACTTCTCTAATTTTGCGTACAATTTATTATTATCCCTTAGGATCTGCAACACCTGTCTAACGTGATCCTGATGTATCTCCACGTCTAGAGAATAAATTAGTATGTCATCCAAATACACAACTACAAACCTCCCCACCAGGTGATGAAAAATGTTATTCACAAAATGCTGGAAAACCGCAGGAGCATTGGTCAACCCAAAAGGCATGGCCAGGTTCTCAAAATGACCCTCAGGAGTATTGAAAGCCGTCTTCCATTCATCCCCTTCCTTAATTGTGACCAGAATATATTCCCCCCTTAAGTCCAACTTGCAGAACTCCTTAGCACCAACAATCTGGTTAAGGATCACGGACAGTAGTCCAATTGAGTTCACGGAAATTCAGACATGGCTAAAGACCTCAGTCTTTTTTTTTTAACCAAAAAAAACAAACTGCTGCCACTGGAGATTTGGAAGGTCTTATGTGTCCTTTCGCCAAACTCTCAGTAGTATTCTCTCTCATGGCCAGTCTTTCAGGTCCAGAAAGGTTATATAACCTAGATTTTGGCAATTTAGCTCCATGTATAATGTTGATAGGACAAACATATTCCCAATCTGGAGGTAAATCCTGGCATCCACTCTCAGAAAATATGTCTGCAAAATCAAATATTAATAAAGGCAATTTCTTAGTAATTAAAACAGAAATAGATGTATTAAGACAATTGTCAACTCAATAATCACCCCAATGCAGAATCTGTCTAGCTTGCTAATTGATGGTTGAATTGTGTTGCTCTACCACGGCAAACCCAGAATCATAGGAGCAGGGAGACCCTCCAACACAAAACATGAGCTAAATTCCTGATGAAAGTCACCCATTCTTAATCTGATATCATGCACCACTTGCAATAAACACTTCTGAGCTAGAGGTCCAGAATCAATAGCAAAAATAGAAATATTTTTCTCTAATGCACTCGATGACAACCCATGCATACGGAAGAACTGAGCCTCAATCAGGTTCACCCCTGCCCCGCTGTCGATAAACACCTCAATCCCCACAGTTTTTCACTTTAGCGCCACCTCAGCAGTCAGGAGAAATCGGGTACTACCAGTCAAAGACAAAAGCACATTTGCTGACTCTCCTCTCACTCCTCTAAGAGTCAGATGGGAATTAAATGTCTCTTTTTTTTTTACGCTGAATGTATGGACATACTCCGATAAAATGTCCCTCATGTCCGCAGAAAAAACACACTCCCTTCTTACGACCAGTATTCTTAAAAGTGGATCCAGGAGTAGCTCCCCCTAACTGAATGGGTTCGTCCCCAGACCTAAACTCAGGAGTATCTTCACCCAAAGTGTCAGAGGAGGACGATACATAATGTGATAATATGTCCTGAGAATGGAGGCCCCTAGATCTTTCTCTCAGGCGTCTATCAATGTGTATGGCAAGAGACATAGCAGCCTCCAGAGACACAGGAGTTTATAATGTCATGCTCTAATGTGGAAGGGAAACCCTACACCGAACATAGAAGGGAAAAGGAAAAAAGGCATGAAAACTTAGTGAAGGAAGATGGAAACCACCTATTGAAAACCCTATACACTTATTGGAGATCCACAAGTAAGTATTGTGGTCTGCCAATTTACACTCTCCAGCCTAAAGATATACACTACAATAAGAGTGTGCCTTGTAGAAAATAAAATATAACTTTTATTCCAAATTCTTAAAAACGTACGTGGTCACTCTTACACTAGATAGGTATTCCCTGTATCAATAGGTCTGTTGGGAATTAGACCAGTGGGAGGTATCAAGGCTTAGGGGGTCCTCTGTTACGCCTTTGCGGGAGCTATCTGCATCCTGACCCTACAGTACACTGGAACGGTATAGGAAGACCCTGTGTGGCTGTAGTCGGAGCACCCGCCCCGAAAAGGGCGACCCCCTGCCTCTGGAACCTGGGCTCTAACTGGTTATCCCTAAATAGATAGCTGAAGAAAATCTCGCATATCCTACTGAATAAATGATATCCGACGCGTTTCGCCACTTAACAGGGCTCCTCAGGGATATGATTAATCAGGGGGGCGCCTGGTGCAGTGGCAGCGCTTCCACCTGAGCAAAACTATGGCATTTGCTCAGGTGGAAGCGCTGCCACTGCACCAGGCGCCCCCCTGATTAATCATATCCCCGAGGAGCCACGTTAAGTGGCGAAACGCGTCGGATATCATTTATTCAATAGGATATGCAAGGTTTTCTTCAGCTATCTATTTAGGGATAACAAGTTAGAGCCGAGGTTCCAGAGGCTGGGGGTCGCCCTTTTCGGGGCGGGTGCTCCGACTACAGCCACACAGGGTCTTCCTATACCATTCCAGTGTACTGTAGGGTCAGGATGCAGATAGCTCCCGCAAAGGCCTAATAGAGGACCCCCTAAGCCTTGATACCTCCCACTGGTCTAATCCCCAACAGTCCTATTGATACAGGGAATACCTATCTAGTGTAAGAGTGACCACGCACGTTTTTAAGAATTTGGAATAAAAGTTATATTTTATTTTCTACAAGGCACACTCTTATTGTAGTGTACACCTATTGAAAACCCTAATCAAAGCCCTGACTTACTACTAGTATGAACAGACCCCAGAGGTAGGTGAGTTCATACACAGGAATACCTAAAGTCCTATCTAACCCTAAGGGACCCTGGTACTAGTGACAGGAATGAGACAACCAGTTCCTCCAAAAGGAAGGATGAATGGGAGTCTCCCTAAGGCCTAATACAAAACAACAAAGAAATGCAAAACAGAGAAAAGCCAAAATACAAAAGGAAAGGTAACACTTAATGTCCAAGAAGCTATGGCAGCACCAGGAACTCAGCCGAGATCCAAACACCAGCTATCCACAGGTCCAACTGAAGCTATAAACCACATATCATTTTGGGAGAAATAACTATAAATAGGGAAAGCTAAATTACTACAATGGCAACACCTGGAGGTTAAGGGTATGGCCAGTACCAGAAACAACACAGATGCCTATTGATCCATAAGGTAAACATGTCAAATCAAAACACGTGTTGCCTGCCAGTTTCAAAGATCTCCTGCCACTCACTGTTGCGGGGACGTCCGTATGTCTCGGTATGTCCACGTCAAATTGTTCGTCAAAACACGACCGCTGGATGACAGCGGCAGCTCTGGCCTGTAGCTGCTGGCTGCTGCCACCCCCCCCCCCCCTTCTTCTGCTGCTACTTGTGCCAGCTACAGCAACATTTTTGCCACTGCCTGTTGCTTTGGAGGGCCCAAACAACTGTTTGTTGGCGATAGTGTATAACAATTGTATCGCTAACAGAACGGATTAAATATGATAAATTTTGCTCCACTGCACACTTATGTACAGGGTCATGAATTACACCTGCCTGTAATACGGACGTCAAAGTTCGCTCAATGATAAAGTATAGCGGCAAACGCGAACATCGAATATGTTCGCCCGCCGTGGCAGACGCGAACACGCTATGTTCGCCGGGAACTGTTCGCCGGCGAATAGTTCGGGCCATCTCTACACAGAGATGCACATGGCGATATGACACCTGCTTTTAATACCGAGGCACACCAACTGTATCACTAAAATGACAGATTAACTCTGAAAGACGGTGCACTGCACAGAGATGCATATGTCAATGTGACACCTGCCTTAAATACTGAGGCACACTAACTGTATAACTAGAAATTACAGATTAACTCTGAAAGTCAGTGCAGTGCACAATGATGTACATGGCGATATATAAAACCTGCATTTAATACTGAGGCACAGTAACTGTATCACCAAAATGATGGATTAGCTCTTAATGTCAATGCAGTGCATACTGATGCACATGGGGATACACTCTCCCAGCACTCTTCCTGCATTCTCCCTGCACACTCCCTCTCCATTATTGTCCTATTAAAACATTGCAGAAATACTGTCCCTAGAGCATGAGTGCTCATTGTCAAATCTGTCCCAAGATGATGTATTTATAGGGCTGTGACATCACAGGGGATGGCTACCTGCAGATTGGAGGGCTGCACGGCATTATGGGTGAACTCGCTTTCCCGGGCTTCTTACTTTCACTTTTTAAGGCCTCTTTTACACAAACTTTTTTTTGCGAGTGTACGGACAGTTTTTTTGCGTTCCGTATACGGCCCGTATACGGAACCATTCATTTCAATGGTTCCACAAAAAAAAGGACGAATTTCCGTGTGCATTCCATTTCCGTATTTCAATTTTTCCGTTCCGTGCAAAGATAGAACATGTCCTATTATTGCCCGCATATCACGATCCATGGCTCCATTCGAACCAATTGGTCCGCAAAAAAAGGAACGCATACGGAAATGCATCCGTATGTCTTCCGTATCTGGTCCGTTTTTTGCGGAACCATCTATTGAAAATTTTAAGCCCAGACTAATTTTTTCTATGTAATTACTGTATACTGTATATGCCAGACAGAAAAACGGAATGGAAAAATGGAACCAAAATGGAAACACAACGGAAACAAAAAACGTAATAACTGATTCTATAAAAACGGCTCGCAAAACACTCAAAAGGCAATACGGTCGTGTGAAAGAAGCCTAACACTTGTAGCCACCATTTTAGAAAAAACTGATTCGTTACCATAAAAGGCAAGAAAATTCAGCTTGTTGTGAATCAAAGTTTTCTTAAACTTCGGTCCAAATTCCGCTTTGAATGCTTTGCTTTGCTCAACACTACTTTTATACAATAACATTATTTTAGATATTGTAATGATATGGCCATTTGAGCTCTTATATATTAGCATTGTTTTAGATATTCTAATAAAATAGCTATTTGTGCATTTATACAGTATATTACAATTGTTTTAGCTATTCTAATGAAATGCCTTTTTGTGCTTTTATATATTTTGTTTCATATGGTATTGCCTTGTGCAAAAGGGTTAAAATAAAATGTGATTTTCATTTAGAGGAAAAGTTTATATTGCTAAATGGCATATACTTTGTGCAATTCTTTATTTTAGACTCCTGTCAAGGTGTGAATATGATTTTTTTGTTAGGAACTTGAGTTTAAGTGCATTATACAAAATGTTGGCATTTAAATAAATTCACCCACCTTCACATCATGTTTCAAGCTGGAGCAGCGGAGGTTAGCTATTTTGCCTAGCAGAATGTTTCAAGGTAGTATGTTTCAGCACAGTTATAGCTTTGAAGCACAGAATGGTTTTATAGACTTGTACATTTGTCAGGCTTACTGTTTTGTCATTTTGTAAGAGTAGCAGCTGTTCACTTTGGGTTAGTTCTTCCTATCACGCAGCAATATTTCATTATATAGTCACAGTGAAGACTGTCAGCACAGTAGCTTACTGTTATATGTACTAGCGTTAGCAAGCACTGGGTACTAAAAATTCCCGATGATCAGCTCCTTGCAGTGTTCTCCCATAGCTCAAAGGGAAATGTAACTGTCATCTTTGTCCTCCAGACTCTTTGTTTGACGGATTGCTTTGACATTCATTTTAAAAGCAAGTTTGCTGTTTCATTTTTATACTCTAATTGAAATGTATAACAATATACATCATCTAGCTTTGTATAAATTTCATGAAAATTACCTGCTCATCAAATTTTCAAACAGGAAAGGTAGAAATGCCATCAATGACATATACAAGTTTTCACTCAAGGTTACAAAAGCACAAAAAGACCGCCCAGAAATATTTTTGATCTACCTTCCCTTTCCTATAATAATAGGGATAGTATAAGATTCATGGAATTTAGTCATATAGGACAAAAAGCCTCAAATTTTGCTGGAAAGGGCTGTTTTTGAAGCAGAAAAGTACCCGCTTGTTTCTCATCCTAATCTTTGATAATACAACTACAGATTATATAAAAATCATATAAAAAATTAGCTGGCTCACAGTAATTTGCATCAGTTTTTACTATTCTATAAAAAACATTTCACATTTCGTTATTCTGACTGCCTGATTGGAGTCGGGAAGGAATTTTTTCCCCTTAAGTGAGGAAAATTGGCTCTACCTCACAGGGGTTTTTTGCCTTCCTCTGGATCAAATGGCAGGAAACAGGTCGAACTGGATGGACAAATGTCTTTTTTCGGTTTTATATACTATGTTACTATGTTACATTTACATAGTACATAAAAAACCCATATAAAGCAAAATAGACATCAATTTCATATACTGTCCCCTTAAATTAAATAAAAAGAGCAGCTTCCGTATAGTTTGTTCAATCTGGGCGTGTGATCAATATTGTTGAATAGTATACTAATACGCTGACTTTGATATTCGTTCCTTTTGTTCAGTGGCGTATTTATTACATACTCTATTAGATAGTTAGATTGTGTCTAGAGATGAACGAAAACCTGGAAGTTCGGGTTCGGGAAGTTCGGCCGAACTTCCCGAAAATGTTCGGGTTCGGGATCCGAACTCGACCCGAACTTTCTCCCGAACCCGAACCCCATTGAAGTCAATGGGGACCCAAACTTTTAGGCACTAAAAAGGCTGTAAAATAGTCCAGGAAAGGGCTAGAGGGCTGCAAAGGCAGCAAAATGTAGTTAAATCCCCTGCAAACAAATGTGGATAGGGAAATGAATTAAAATAAAATAAAATAAATAAAATCTAACCAATATCAATTGGAGAGAGGTCCCACAGCTAGGAATCATGCGTCATATCACCCACCACTGGAGAAGGCCACTTTCAGTTATTTCGGCCCCAGCACCCAGATAGAGGAGAGAGGTCCCACAGCAAGGAATCATGAGTCATATCACCCACCACTGGAGAAGGCCATTTTCAGTTATTTAGGCCCCAGCACCCAGTCAGAGGAGAGAGGTCCCACAGCAAGAAATCATGCGTCATATCACCCACCACTGGAGAAGGCCACTTTCAGTTATTTAGGCCCCAGCACCCAGACAGAGGAGAGAGGACCCACAGCAAGGAATCATGAGTCATATCACCCACCACTGGAGAAGGCCACTTTCAGTTATTTAGACCCCAGCACCCAGACAGAGGAGAGAGGTCCCACAGCAAGGAATCATGTGTAGAGATTAGCGAACACCTGGATGTTCGGGTTCGAGAGGTTCGGCCGAACTTCCGGAAAATGTCCGGGTTCGTGATCCGAACTCAACCCGAACTTCATCCCGAACGCCATAGAAGTCAATGGGGACCCGAACTTTTGGGCACTAAAAAGGCTGTAAAAGACTCCCGGAAAGGGCTAGAGGGCTGCAAAAGGCAGCAAAATGTAGGTAAATCCCCTGCAAACAAATGTAGATAGGGAAATGAATTAAAATAAAATAAAATAAATAAAAATTAACCAATATCAATTGGAGAGAGGTCCCACAGCAAGGAATTATGCGTCATATCACCCACCACTGGAGAAGGCCACTCTCATTTATTTCGGACCAGCACCCAGACAGAGGATACAGGTCCCACAGCAAGGAATCATGCGTCATATCAACCACCACCGGAGAAGGCCACTCTCATTTATTTAGGACCAGCACCCAGACAGAGGAGAGAGGTCCCACAGCAAGGAATCATGCCTCATATCAACCACCACCGGAGAAGGCCACTCTCATTTATTTGGGACCAGCACCCAGACAGAGGATACAGGTCCCACAGCAAGGAATCATGCGTCATATCAACCACCACCGGAGAAGGCCACTCTCATTTATTTTGGACCAGCACCCAGACAGAGGATACAGGTCCCACAGCAAGGAATCATGCGTCATATCAACCACCACCGGAGAAGGCCACTCTCATGTATTTTGGACCAGCACCCAGACAGAGGAGAGAGGTCCCACATCAAGGAATCATGCGTCATATCAACCACCACCGGAGAAGGCCACTCTCATTTATTTTGGACCAGCACCCAGACAGAGGATACAGGTCCCACAGCAAGGAATCATGCCTCATATCAACCACCACCGGAGAAGGCCACTCTCATGTATTTTGGACCAGCACCCAGACAGAGGAGAGAGGTTCCACATCAAGGAATCATGCGTCATATCAACCACCACCGGAGAAGGCCACTCTCATTTATTTAGGACCAGCACCCAGACAGAGGATACAGGTCCCACAGCAAGGAATCATGCGTCATATAAACCACCACCGGAGAAGGGCACTCTCATTTATTTTGGACCAGCACCCAGACAGAGGATACAGGTCCCACAGCAAGGAATCATGCGTCATATCAACCACCACCGGAGAAGGCCACTCTCATGTATTTTGGACCAGCACCCAGACAGAGGAGAGAGGTCCCACATCAAGGAATCATGCGTCATATCAACCCCCACCGGAGAAGGCCACTCTCATTTATTTTGGACCAGCACCCAGACAGAGGATACAGGTCCCACAGCAAGGAATTATGCTTCATATCAACTACCACCGGAGAAGACCACTCTCATTTATTTCGGACCAGCACCCAGACAGAGGAGAGAGGTTTTCACAGCAGAGAATCGGGCATTTAGATCACCCACCACAGGAGTAGGCCATCATTTAATGGGACCCCGGCAACCATGTCAGATGGCACAAACATCAGTTTCACATCACCCAGCACAAGAGAAGGCCACTTTGAGAGACTTTGACCCCTGCACCCAGACGGAGGAGAGAGGTTTCACAGCAGAGAATCAGGCATTTAGATCACCCACCACAGGAGTAGGCCATCATTTAATGGGACCCTGGCACCCATGTCAGATGGCACAAACATCAGTTTCACATCACCCAGCACAAGAGAAGGCCACTTTGAGAGACTTTGACCCCTGCACCCAGACGGAGGAGAGAGGTTTCAAAGCAGAGAATCAGGCATTTAGATCACCCACCACAGGAGTAGGCCATCATTTAATGGGACCCCGGCAACCATGTCAGATGGCACAAACATCAGTTTCACATCAACCACCACAGGAGAAGGGCACTTTTAGAGACTTTGACCCCTGCACCCAGAAAGAGGAGAGAGGTCCCACAGCAGAGATTCAGGCATTTATATCAGCCAGCACAGGAGAAGGCCGCTTTCTGTGACTTAGGCCTTAGCAACGACACAGAGGAGACAGGTCAGATAGCACAAGCATCAGTTTTACATCAACCACCACAGGAGAAGGGCACTTTTAGAGATTTTGACCCCTGCAGCCACATGGAGGAGAGAGGTCCCACAGCAGAGAATCAGGCATCATGTCAACCACCACAGGAGTAGGCCACCTTTTGTTTCTTTGACCCCTGCACCCAGAAAGAGGAGAGAGGTCCCACAGCAGAGATTCAGGCATTTCGAGCACCCACCACAGGAGAAGGCCGCTTTCAGTGACTTTGTCCCCCTGCACCCACACAAAGGAGACATGTCAGACAGCACAAGTATAACATTCATATCACCCAGCACAGGAGAAGGACACTTTCATGTACTTTGGCCCCGGCACCCAGACAGAGGGAAGGTTCATTCAACTCTGGGTTGCACCCCAAGATCCTACTTAATTTCAAAAATTTATTTTTCAATGAAGAAGTGGCCAGGAGTACAAGACAACATGTTTTAAGGCAGTTATTAAGGACTACTCTGCACAAGGGAGGGTCAGGTCTTGTGGGATCCATGCCTGGTTCATTTTTATAAATGTCAGCTTGTCCACGTTGGCTGCGGACAGGCGGCTGCGTTTGTTAGTAATGACGCCCCCTGCCGTGCTGAATACACGTTCAGATAAAACGCTGGCCGCCGGGCAGGCCAGCACCTCCAAGGCATAACATGCTAATTCTGGCCACGTGGACAATTTGGAAACCCAGAAGTTGAATGGGGCCGAACCATCCGTCAGTACGTGGAGTTGTGTGCAGACGTACTG
The DNA here is from genome assembly GCA_033119425.1 of Bufotes viridis. Classification (NCBI taxonomy): domain Eukaryota; kingdom Metazoa; phylum Chordata; class Amphibia; order Anura; family Bufonidae; genus Bufotes; species Bufotes viridis. The sequence continues at coordinate 224,280,680 of CM065590.1, forward strand.
TTCAACCATGTTAGTGAAATGTTGCCTCCTGCTAACACGTTCCGTATCAGGTGGTGGGGCAGTTAGCTGTGGCGTGGAGACAAAACTTTTCCACATTTCTGCCATGCTAACCCTGCCCTCAGAGGAGCTGGCCGTGACACTGCTGCGTGGGCGACCTCTAGCTCCTCCTCTGCCTTGGCCTTGGCCTTCCACCTGTTCCCCTGTGACAGTTGGGAATGCTCTCAGGAGCGCGTCTACCAGTGTGCGCTTGTACTCGCGCATCTTCCTATCACGCTCCAGTGCAGGAAGTAAAGTGGGCACATTGTCTTTGTACCGTGGATCCAGCAGGGTGGCCACCCAGTAGTCAGCACACGTTAAAATGTGGGCAACTCTGCTGTCATTGCGCAGGCACTGCAGCATGTAATCGCTCATGTGTGCCAGGCTCCCCAGAGGTAAGGACAAGCTGTCCTCTGTGGGAGGCGTATCCTCATCATCCTCTGTATCCCCCCAGCCACGCACCAGGGATGTGCCTGCGCTGTGCTGGGTGCCACCCCGCTGTGAACCTGCTTCATCCTCATCCTCCTCCACCTCCTCCTCATCCTCCTCGTCCTCCAGTAGTGGTCCCTGGCTGGCCACATTCGTACCTGCCCTCTGCTGTTGCAAAAAACCTCCCTCTGAGCCACTTCTAACAGACTGGCCTGAAAGTGCTAAAAACGACCCGTCATCCTCCTCCTCCTCCTCCTGGCCCTGGCCCACCTCCTCTTCCATCATCGCCCTAAGCGTTTTCTCTAGGAGACATAGAATTAGTATCGTCATGCTGATAACAGTGGCATCGCCACTGGCCATGTTGGTGGCGTACTCTAAACAGCGCAACAGGGCACACAGGTCTCGCATAGAGGCCCAATTATTGGTGGGGAAGTGGTGCTGTTCCGCAGTGCGAATGACCCGTGCGTGCTGCAGCTGAAACTCCACTATGGCCTGCTGCTGCTCGCACAGTCTCTCCAGCATGTGTAAGGTGGAGTTCCACCGGGTGGGCACGTCGCATATTAGGCGGGGAGCGGGAAGGCCGAAGTTCCGCTGTAGTGCTGACAGGCGAGCAGCGGCAGGATGTGAACGCCGGAAGCGCGCACAGACGGCCCGCACTTTATGCAGCAGCTCTGACATGTCTGGGTAGTTGTGAATGAACTTTTGCACCACCAAATTCAGCACATGCGCCAGGCAAGGGATGTGTGTCAAACCGGCTAGTCCCAGAGCTGCCACGAGATTTCTCCCATTATCGCACACCACCAGGCCGGGCTTGAGGCCCACCGGCAGTAACCACTGGTCGGTCTGTTGTTCAATACCCTGCGCGGTGTGGGGCCTGTCCCCCAAACATATGAGTTTCAGAATGGCCTGCTGACGTTTACCCCGGGCTGTGCTGAAGTTGGTGGTGAAGGTGTGTGGCTGACTGGATGAGCTGGTGGAAGCAGAGGAGGAGGAAGCTGAGTAGGAGGAGGAGGCTACAGGAGGCACAGAATGATGCCCTGTGATCCTTGGCGGCGGAAGGATGTGCGCCAAGGAACTCTCCGCCTGGGGCCCAGCCGCCACTACATTTACCCAGTGTGCAGTTAGGGAGATATAGCGTCCCTGGCCATGCTTACTGGTCCACGTATCTGTGGTTAGGTGGACCTTGCCACAAATGGCGTTGCGCAGTGCACACTTGATTTTATCGGACACTTGCATGTGCAGGGAAGGCACGGCTGTCTTGGAGAAGTAGTGGCGGCTGGGAACCACATACTGGGGACAGCCATGGCCATCAGCTGTTTGAAGCTGTCTGTGTCCACCAGCCGGAATGACAGCATTTCAAAGGCCAGTAGTTTAGAAATGCTGGCATTCAGGCCAAGAGCTCGAGGGTGACTAGGTGGGAATTTGCGCTTCCTCTCAAAGGTTTGAGAGATGGAGAGCTGAACGCTGCTGTGTGAAATAGTGGAGACGCTAGGTGACGGTGGCGGTGGTGGTGGTGGTGTCGGTGGCACATCCTCTGTTTGCTGCTCGGCAGGTGGCAACATTCCTCTTGAGGCGGAAGCCGAGGCAGCAGCGGTAGAGGGAGCAGGGGGAGCCTGAGCGGGTTCCTTGTTTTTAAGGTGTGTACTCCACTGCAGTTCATGCTTTGCATGTAGATGCCTGATCATGCAGGTGGTGCTCAGGTTAAGAATGTTAATGCCTCGCCTCAGGGTCTGATGGCACAGCGTGCAAACCACTCTGGTCTTGTCCTCAGCACATTGTTTGAAGAAGTGCCATGCCAGGGAACTCCTTGAAGATGCCTTTGGGGTGCTGGGTCCCTGTTGGCGCTGGCCAATAGCAGGCGAACTCTCTGGACGGCGGCTGTTCTGCTTTTGCCCCCTGCTCCCTCTTTGGCTTCGCTGTTGTCTCAGTCTCACCACTGCCTCTTCCTCTGAACTATTTAAGTCAGCGGCACGACCTTCAGTCCATGTGGGGTCTAAGACCTCATCGTCCTCTGCATCGTTTTCCACCCAGTCTTCCTCCCTGACCTCCTCCTGTTCAGTCTGCACACTGCAATAAGACGCGGCAGTGGGCACCAGTGTTTCGTCATCATCAGAGACTCGGTCACTCTGCTGTGGTGGTATTCCCATGTCCTCATCATCTGGATACATAAGTGGTTGTGCGTCAGTGCATGGAATGTCTTCCACCGCTGGGGAAGGGCTAGGTGGACGCCCCTGGAAAACCGTGGGAGCAGAGTCTTCAAACAGAATAAGAGACTGCTGCATAACTTGAGGCTCAGCCAGTTTCCCTGATATGCATGGGGGTGATGTGACAGACTGATGGGCTTGGTTTTCAGGTGCCACCTGTGCGCTTTCCGCAGAAGACTGGGCGGAAGACAATGTGGTGAACGTGCTGGAAGCACTGTCGGCCACCCAATCGACTAATGCCTGTACCTGCTCAGGCCTTACCATCCTCATAACGGCATTGGGCCTCACCAAATATCGCTTTAAATTCTGCCGGCTACTTGAGGGAGTTGGTTCACTACATTGTGCGCCTGAGGCCGAACGGCCACGTCCTCTGCCAGCAACAGAGGCTCCACGGACACCACCACGACCGCGTCCTCGTCCCTTAATAGAATGTTTCCTCATTGTTGCGATTCAACTCGCACCACAATAAAATATATTATTTTTTAGCCCCAAAATTCCCACACTGGAAGATATAATTCCTTTTTCCGGTATTAATTACAAGAAGACTGCTGCAAATTGGACACCAGAATTTTTAAAATGCTAGTTTTCGTACATAGATTCCCACACGGGGAGATATAATTCCTTTTTACAGGAGTGAAAACGTGAGGCCTACTGTTTCTGGACTGGTCTAACAAACACTAGATTGATTAAATTGGCCTTTTTTTCACCAAAATTACAACACTGGACAATAATGCCTTTTGGCGGTATTATTTACAAGAAAACTGCTGCAAATTGGACACCAGAATTTTTAAAATGCTAGTTTGTGTACATAAATTCCCACACTGGAATATATAATTCCTTTTTCCGGTATTAATTACAAGAAAACTGCTGCAAATTGGACACCAGAATTTTTAAAATGCTAGTTTTGGTACATAGATTCCCACACGGGGAGATATAATTCCTTTTTACAGGAGTAAAAACGTGAGGTCTAGTGTTTCTGGACTGGTCTTACAAACACTAGATTGATTAAATTGGCCTTTTTTTCACCAAAATTACAACACTGGACAATAATGCCTTTTGGCGGTATTATTTACAAGAAAACTGCTGCAAATTGGACACCAGAATTTTTAAAATGCTAGTTTTGGTACATAGATTCCCACACGGGGAGATATAATTCCTTTTTACAGGAGTGAAAACGTGAGGCCTACTGTTTCTGGTCTAACAAACACCAGATTGATTAAATTGGCCTTTTTTTCACCAAAATTACAACACTGGACAATAATGCCCTTTGACGGTATTATTTACAAGAAAACTGCTGCTAATTGGACACCAGAATTTTTAAAATGCTAGTTTGTGTACATAAATTCCCACACTGGAATATATAATTCCTTTTTCCGGTATTAATTACAAGAAAACTGCTGCAAATTGGACATCTGAATTTTTAAAATGCTAGTTTTGGTACATAGATTCCCACACGGGGAGATATAATTCCTTTTTACAGGAGTAAAAACGTGAGGCCTAGTGTTTCTGGTCTAACAAACACCAGATTGATTAAATTGGCCTTTTTTTCACCAAAATTACAACACTGGACGATATAATGCCTTTTGGCGGTATTATTTACAAGAAAACTGCTGCAAATTGGACATCTGAATTTTTAAATGCTAGTTTTGGTACATAGATTCCCACACGGGAGATATAATTCCTTTTACAGGAGTAAAAACGTGAGGCCTAGTGTTTCTGGTCTAACAAACACCAGATTGATTAAATTGGCCTTTTTTCACCAAAATTACAACACTGGACGATATAATGCCTTTTGGCGGTATTAATTACAAGAGGACTGCTGGTATTTCAGAACACCGGAATTTTTAAAATGCTAGTTTTGCTAGATAAATTTCCCACACTGGGAGAAATATTGCCTAAGCCTTTTTACAGTATTAATTACAACAGGAGTGCTTCTTCTGGTCTAACACCAGAATAATTTTATTATTACGGTGAAAGCTTCTTCTAATTTATATTTCTGGCACATAAAAAAAAAAAATATTTCTGGCTGACAGTATTGGACTTGGCTGTAGTGCCACTGGCTAGCCTAGCTGGAACAGCACATTCATGGAATTTGCTATCCAAGTGGGTTACTTTCAGTTTCACCACTGATATATTAAATATATTTGCAGTTAGTATGGGTGACACAAGCACAGCCAAACCCCTGATGTAGTATATCTATGAAAAAATCTACTATTACATTAGATTAATGGACGTTGTGGCAGCTTTTGCTGTAGCACCACAAGTCCCAAAATGGCCGCCACCTATCAGCCCAGTAACATGTGCCAGAAAACGGTCTGCCCAGCCAGAAAAAAATAGACTTTGACTGAGCAGCTGAATCGCTGTTGTTCTGATTCACAGGTGTAGATTTTACACTTCTTTGGAGCTTTGGTTTAGACTCTGTGGCAGCTTGTGCTGGCGCACCACAAGTCCCAAAATGGCCACCGCCGGTCAGCCCAGTTACATGTGCCAGTAAAAATCGCTCTGGCCAGTCTCAACAAAATAGTGACTTTCAGTGAACAGCTCAGCTGAGTTGTTCTGATGCACAGGTGTAGAAAGGTAGATCATTCAATCACTTCTTTATCCCTGCCTATCTAGCCCTCACAGAAGCTGCATCCTCTCCCTACACTAGTCAGAGCAGTGTGACGTGCGGCGCTACGTGACTCCAGCTTAAATAGAGCCTGGGTCACATGCTGCACTTGGCCAATCACAGCCATCCTATTAGTAGGCATGGCTGTGATGGGCTCTTAGGGCAAGAAGTAAAACGCTAGCTGATTGGCTGCTGTGCAGCCCTTCAGAAAGCGGGAAGAAATCGACGAACACCGGACCCGAACCCGAACTTTTTTGAAAATGTCCGGGTTCGGGTCCGTGTCACGAACACCCCAAAATTCGGTACGGACCCGAACGATTCTCGAACTGTTCGCTCAACACTAATCATGTGTCATATCACCCACCACTGGAGAAGGCCACTTTAATTTATTTAGGCCCAGCACCCAGACCGAGGAGAGAGGTCCCACAGCAAGGAATCCTGCGTCATATCACCCACCACTGGAGAAGGCCACTTTCAGTTATTTCGGCCCCAGCACCCAGACAGAGGAGAGGTTCATTCAACTTTGGGTTGCACCGCAAGATCATGGTAAAGTTAAAAAAATGAGGATTCAATAAAGAAGTGCCCTGGAGTACAAGAATACATGTTTGAGGGGGAGGCAGTTATAAATGTCTATCCTGCACAAGGAAGGCACAGGTCCTGTGGAATCCATGCCTGGTTCATTTTTATAAACGTCAGCTTGTCCACGTTGGCTGTGGACAGGCGGCTGCATTTGTCAGTAATGACGCCCCCTGCTATGCTGAATACACGTTCAGACAAAGCTCTGGCCGCCGGGCAGGCCAGCACCTCCAAGGCATAAAATGCTAACTCTGGCCATGTGGACAATTTGGAGACCCAGAAGTTGAATGGGGCCGAACCATCAGTCAGTACGTGGAGGGGTGTGCAGACGTATTGTTCAACCATGATAGTGAAATGCTGCCTCCTGCTAAAACGTTCCGTATCAGGTGGTGGTGCAGTTAGCTGTGGCGTGGAGACAAACCTTTTCCACATTTCTGCCATGCTAACCCTGCCCTCAGAGGAGCTGGCCGTGACACAGCTGCGTGGGCGACCTCTTGCTCCTCCTCTGCCTTCGCCATGGGCTTCCACCTGTTCCCCTGTGATATTTGGGAATGCTCTCAGGAGCGCGTCTACCAGTGTGCGCTTGTACTCGCGCATCTTCCTATCACGCTCCAGTGCAGGAAGTAAGGTAGGCACATTGTCTTTGTACCGGGGATCCAGCAGGGTGGCAACCCAGTAATCCGCACACGTTAAAATGTGGGCAACTCTGCTGTCGTTGCGCAGGCACTGCAGCATGTAGTCGCTCATGTGTGCCAGGCTCCCCAGAGGTAAGGACAAGCTGTCCTCTGTGGGAGGCGTATCTTCATCGTCCTCCGTATCCCCCCCCAGCCACGCGGCAGGATGTGAACGCCGGAAGCGCGCACAGACGGCCCGCACTTTATGCAGCAGCTCTGAAATGTCGGGGTAGTTGTGAATGAACTACTGCACCACCAAATTCAGCACATGCGCCAGGCAAGGGATGTGCGTCAAACCGGCTAGTCCCAGAGCTGCGATGAGATTTCGCCCATTATCGCACACCACCAGGCCAGGCTTGAGGCCCACCGGCCGAAACCACTCGTCGGTCTGTTGTTCAATACCCCGCCACAACTCCTGCGCTGTGTGGGGCCTGTCCCCCAAACATATGAGTTTTAGAATGGCCTGCTGACGTTTACCCCGGCTTGTGGTGAAGGTGTGTGGCTGACTGGATGAGCTGGTGGAAGCAGAGGAGGAGGAAGCCGAGTAGGAGGAGGAGGCTACAGGAGGCAAAGAATGATGCCCTGCGATCCTTGGCGGCGGAAGGATGTGCGCCAAGGAACTCTCCACCTGGGGCTCAGCCGCCACTACATTTACCCAGTGTGCAGTTAGGGAGATATAGTGTCCCTGGCCGTGCTTACTGGTCCACGTATCAGTGGTTAGGTGGACCTTGCCACAGATGGCGTTGCGCAGTGCACACTTGATTTTATCGGATACTTGGTTGTGCAGGGAAGGTACAGCTGTCTTGGAGAAGTAGTGGCGGCTGGGAACAACATACTGTGGGACAGCCATGGACATCAGCTGTTTGAAGCTGTCTGTGTCCACCAGCCTGAATGACAGCATTTCAGAGGCCAGTAGTTTAGAAATGCTGGCATTCAGGCCCAGGGCTCGAGGGTGGCTAGGTGGGAATTTACGTTTTCTCTCCAAGGTTTGTGAGATGGAGAGCTGAACGCTGCCGTGTGACATGGTGGAGATGCTTGGTGACGCAGGTGGTGTTGTCGGTGGCACATCCTCTGTTTGTTGGGCGGCAGGTGCCAACATTCCTCCCGAGGCGGAGGAAGAGGCCGAGGCAGCAGCAGAAGAGGGAGCAGGGGGAGCCAGAGTGAGTTCCTTGCTTTTAACGTGTTTACTCTACTGCAGTTCATGCTTTGCATGTAGATGCCTGGTCATGCAGGTTGTGCTAAGGTTCAGAACGTTAATGCCTCGCTTCAGGCTCTGATGGCACAGCGTGCAAACCACTTGGGTCTTGTCGTCAGCACATTGTTTAAAGAAGTGCCATGCCAGGGAACTCCTTGAAGCTGCCTTTGGGGTGCTCGGTCCCTGGTGGCGGTGGCCAGTAGCAGGCGAACTCTCTTGGAGGCGGCTGTTCTGCTTTTGCCCCCTGCTCTCTCTTTTGCTACGCTGTTGGCTCGGTCTCACCACTGCCTCTTCCTCTGAACTATGAAAGTCAGTGGCACGACCTTCATTCCACGTGGGGTCTAGGACCTCATCGTCCCCTGCATCGTCTTCCACACAGTCTTCCTCCCTGACCTCCTGTTCGGTTTGCACACTGCAAAAAGACGCAGCAGTTAGCATCTGTGTTTCATCATCATCAGAGACGTGCGGACTCCGATGAGGTGGTATTCCCATGTCCTCATCATCAGGAAACATCAGTGGTTGTGCATCAGTGCATTCTATGTCTTCCACCACTGGGGAAGGGCTAGGTGGATTCCCCTGGGAAACCCTGCCAGCAGAGTCTTCAAACAGCATAAGAGACTGCTGCATAACTTGAGGCTCAGACAGTTTCCCTGATATGCATGGGGGTGATGTGACAGACTGATGGGCTTGGTTTTCAGGTGCCACCTGTGCGCTTTCTGCAGAAAACTGGGTGGGAGATAATGTTGTGAACATGCTGGATCCACTGTCGGCCACCCAATTGACTAGCGCCTGTACCTGCTCAGGCCTTACCATCCTTAGAACGGCATTGGGCCCCACCAAATATCGCTGTAAATTCTGGCTGGTACTGGAACCTGAGGTAGTTGGTTCACTAGGACGTGTGGCTGTGGCAGAATGGCCACGTCCTCTCCCAGCACAAGAGGGTACACTAACACCACCACGACCGCGTCCGCGTCCCTTACTAGATGTTTTCATCATTGTTACCGTTCACCAAGCAACACAATAAGAAAAAAAATATTTGGCCCAATGTATTGATTTCAAATTCAGGCCTTTTTTTACAGGCACATAACACTATCTGCCTATTTATTTATGTAGCGTATTACACTAATCCAGGCACAGTAGTAACCACAGATTTAGGGGAATATCTCATTTAGGCCCTGGATGAAAGGTATCCTTTTATGGACAGATTTACACTTGGCCTGCAACAGCTCGAACACCAGATTCAGGGTATTGCTATTTTGGCAATTGAATTTCACCCCAGAACAAAATATACCCTTTTACGGACAGATTATCACTTTTCCTGCAACAGCTGGGACACCAGATTAAGGGTATTGCTATTTTGGCAATTGAATTTCACCCCACAACAAAATATATGTTTTTGTGGACACTATGAAACTTGGCCAGCCACAGCTGAAACCACAGATTTTATGGTATTGCTATTTTGGCAATTGAATTTCACCCCAGAACAAAATATACCCTTTTACGGACAGATTATCACTTTTCCTGCAACAGCTGGGACACCAGATTAAGGGTATTGCTATTTTTGCAATTGAATTTCACCCCACAACAAAATATATGTTTTTGCGGATACTATGAAACTTGGCCAGCTACAACTGAAACCACTGATTTATGGTATTGCTATTTTAGCAATTGAATTTCACCGCAGAACAAAATATACCCTTTTACGGACAGATTAACACTTGGCCTGCAACAGCTGGGACACCAGATTCAGGGTATTGCTATTTTGGCAATTGAATTTCACCCCACAACAAAATATATGTTTTTGTGGACACTATGAAACTTGGCCAGCCACAGCTGAAACCACAGATTTTATGGTATTGCTATTTTGGCAATTGAATTTCACCGCAGAACAAAATATACCCTTTTACGGACAGATTAACACTTGGCCTGCAACAGCTGGGACACCAGATTCAGGGTATTGCTATTTTGGCAATTGAATTTCACCCCACAACAAAATATATGTTTTTGAGATCACTATGAAACTTGGCCAGCCACAGCTGAAACCACTGATTTATGGTATTGCTCTTTTGCCAATTGAATTTCACCGCAGAACAAAATATACCCTTTTACGGACAGATTAACACTTGGCCTGCAACAGCTGGGACACCAGATTCGGGGTATTGCTATTCTGGCAATTGAATTTCACCCCACAACAAAATATATGTTTTTGCAGACACTATGAAACTTGGCCAGCCACAGCTGAAACCACTGATTTATGGTATTGCTATTTTGGCAATTGAATTTCACCGCAGAACAAAATATACCCTTTTACGGACAAATTAACACTTGGCCTGCAACAGCTGGGACACCAGATTCAGGGTTTTGCTATTTTGGCAATTGAATTTCACCCCACAACAAAATATATGTTTTTGCGGACAGTATGAAGCTTGGCCAGCCACAGCTGAAACCACTGATTTATGGTATTGCTATTTTGGTAATTGAATTTCACCCCAGAACAAAATATACCCTTTTACGGACAGATTAACACTTGGCCTGCAATAGCTGGGACACCAGATTAAGGGTATTGCTATTTTGGCAATTGAATTTCACCCCAGAACAAAATATACCCTTTTACGGACAGATTATCACTTGGCCTGCAACAGCTGGGACACCAGATTAAGGGTATTGCTATTTTGGCAATTGAATTTCACCCCAGAACAAAATATATGTTTTGGCGGACACTATTATACTTTGCCAGCCACAGCTAAAACCATTGATTTATGGTATTGCTATTTTTGAAAATAATCTATCCTTTGCCAGACAGCAGACAGTATTATACTTGGCTAGCCAAAGCTGGAACACCAGATTTAGGGGATTGGTATTTGGGCAATTGTATTTAACCCCTTAATAAAATATAGAAATTGCTATCCTGAGTTTCTAGGGGTGACAATTAGCACAGCAAAGCCCCTGATGTAGGATATAGCAAAAAAAACTAGTATTGATGGTTTGATGGACTTGGTGGCAGCTTTTTCTGGTGCACAACAAGTCAGAAAATGGCCGCCGATCACCCCAGAAAATAAGTGACAGAAAAACGCTCTGTGCAGCCTAAAAACCAGTGAGCAAGTAACTAGCAGAAGTTCAATCATTCACAGCTGTAGATCGATCACTTCATTAGGTGCTGTTGCTGACTTTTCCCTGCCTAATCTCGCCCTCACAGAAGCTGCGTCCTCTCCCTACACTAATCAGAGCAGTGTGACATGCGGCGCTATGTGACTCCAGCTTAAATAGAGGCTGGGTCACATGCTGCACTTGGCCAATCACAGCCATGCCATTAGTAGGCATGGCTGTCATGGGCTCTTAGGGCAAGAAGTAAAACGCTAGCTGATTGGCTGCTGTGCAGCCCTTCAGAAAGCAGGAAGTAATCGCCGAACAACGAACCCGAACTTTTTTGAAAAAGTTCGGGTTCGCGTCCGTGTCCCGGACACCCTAAAATTCGGTACGAACCCGAACTATGCTCGAACTGTTCGCTCAACACTAATTGTTTCCATATGGACGGGCTAGTTGTTATGTTAGTTTGCGGTTAGGTAGACATGCATACATATAGACTTGATTAGTCACAGATTTAGTCAGTCAGCAACCAGTCCCCGCTGGTATATGCACTCACCATATGGTCTGCTTCCCATGCGGTTAAATGGACATGCATACATATAAACTTGATTAGTCACAAATTTAGTAAGTCTGCAGCTTTCACTGCTTCACGCTATCGCGTGCTATTCACGATCCCGGCTGATGTATGCACTCACTCTGTGGCCTGCCTCCTGTACTGTCGGTTCGGCTCTGCCGCTTCCCAGAGTGTATCTGCTAGCGCATGCGTAGTTTGTCTGCCAGGACGGCAACCTATTACTGGAGCCATTGTTCGCCACGGTATACGTCTGTTCACACTGTCCGTTCTTTCGCTGCTCACCAGACATCTTTTAAAACAGTTCCTTCCTCAGTGGTATAAAGAATGATTCATAAAAATAAGTCTTGAAATTGACGTCTATTTTGCTTGTATATGGGTTATTTATGTGAATGTTCTATGTAAATGTGAAATGTTTTTATAGAATAGTAAAAGCTGATGCAAATTACTGTGAGCCAGCCAATTTTTATATTATTTGTGTTTACAAATTCACTGAGGGGTGGGAAGTGGACTAGGCCCCAGTGTCACCAGTGAGCATCCCCTATAATTTTATAATTATATAAAAATTATGGTAATACTACTGGTAATAATGCACTATATAGCAAATATCCTTATTTTATAGAAAAAGCCATTTCAGAATTATGTTTGCATTTTTTTCAGTCATGTTTTATTTTTTAAAATGATTTATGCTAAAGTGGCCATTTTGTTTAGTACTACTGTGAAGCAACCATTAAAACCATAGGGTAACCAATTAATAAATCGTTGTAAAAGTCAGCTCTTTGTAGTGGATTTGTCCTTGCTAATGGAGGTGTCCACATACCCTAAGGCATATTTCCTGACTCCCCACTTAAATTATATCAAACATATACGTGTGTGTGTGTGTGTGTATATATATATATATATATATATTATATATATATTTATATAGTGGTGACTTTTACTAGAAAAGCATGAACACGGTACGATTACCTGTAGATACACAACATGCATGTATCACAGGAAAGTGGCTGCCATGATGGGACAACACCTTTAAGGATTAAATGGAAACATTATGATTTTATTTCTCATTTGTTCGGATATAAGAGTACCACCAAATGTCCTAAAAACTGAACTTGGCTTCTGTTAGATTATGGTGCTCACCAAATCAAAACTAAAATTTCATAACTCGGGAGCAGTGGTGCATCTCCAATGGGTGCAGGCCAACCAACTGCTATGGGGCCCATGGAGGAGGATATTAGAAAAAATGGATTTGTTACCACGCAGGGCAAGAAAATTCAGATTCTTGTGAATCAAAGTTTTCCTAAACTTCGGACCAAATTCCGCTTTAAATACTTTGCTTCGCTTAACACTACCTTTATACATTAGCATTATTTTAGATATTCTAATGAAATAGCTGTTTAAACTGAGTGTGATACTGCATCACAGCCCCATCACTAGCTACAACTCATGCATAGGTGTGGTGTTGTTTCTGAAGGAAAATAGCCATATTTCTCTAATCCCACACAACTTTTTCAACATGCTAGTTATATTATACAAGAGCTGCTGATAACATGTTATCATATTGTAAAATAGTTATGGATTATAACGTGCAGAAAATTGTTCTTAATCTGGCAGTAGACATTAGATTTATCTCTATAGATCAGCGACAATGTAATATCTATGTGGGCTGTCTGACAACACTACTACTGCTGAATATACATAGCATTGTTATTAGAGATAAGTGAATTTCTCGGTTCGTCAAATTTTTAAAAAAATTTGGTTCGATCCAAATTTATTAGTGGTGAATTGCGTTAAAAAATGCTATTTTCCGGCTGCAGAGAGCTTTTATAGTAGTGTAGAACACTGTGTCTTGCAGTAACACGCATAAGGAGTCTGCTGTGGTAGTGAAACAATACTGTGAGTCAGTATAACATGCAGATGACAGGCGTCGCGGGGCCAAACTGACCAAATAACTCAAGTGTGAACTCAGCCTTATAGGTCAATGTTAGCGTCAAGAAAAAGAGCACTCCTTTTATACCGTCAGCAGCTGATTCCACATAGATGTCTGTTATGGATTTCTCACACACGCTGAGTAAATCTGTACCGTGTCTCCCGAAATCCAAGTAAATCCAAAGGTGTGGTGATTCTAGCTCCCAGAGACAAGACTTCAAGAAGGGGTAAAACAATGTATTTATTGATGGCCACAGCTTAGCCTTTTATGCAAGTCCTCCAGCAAGGGCTACTCCCCCGGGGACCTGATAGAGGACAGGCGCACAACATACAGTAACCAATCAATACACAGCCAGATATATCCCACCCCCACATGGACAGTAACCTCTCACCTCTCTATTTTGGAGATGATTGGATTAAGGGGGCCAGGCATAGTTCCATGCGGACGACAACCAAGCCCTGTTGGGTGCTTCTTCAAGTTACAATGGCCCATTGTGCTCCTTAATCGCGTGACAGGCAATGTCCATTCTGTTTACTAATTGCGTCACAGGCAGAGGGGTGTGGTTGTGTATATTTAAAGGGCAAAAATAGGGCTAACTACACGAACAGCAGATGAAATACAACCGGCTGGGCATTCCTAAAACAGGGTTCTGTCACAATGTCTGCAGAAACTGTTCTAGTAAACGCTTATACATGTAGAGCCCCCCCCCCCACTGAGTGAAGAGAGTGTCAGAAGTAAGCTTGTGTTGATTTCACTGGTTATTTTGCTCTTCCTCTGATCCATCAGAACAATAACCCCCAAAAAACAGATCCTGTCTGTGGAGCATCCGCCTTCACTCAGTCAGCATTTAGTCAGTAATAAGTCAGTATTTCTAAAGCCAAAAAAGCCAGGAGTGGATCCAAAACAGAGATGACACGTGAAAGGAATATTTGCATTTCTTCTGTGTTTTATACCTACTCCTGCTTTTGGCTACCAAATCATAAGCCAATTCTGATGCAAAATAAGAACCATGTCATGCAGGCTTTACAGCTGTCACATAGTCAGGATCTGTTTTGCGTCTCATTTTTCCTTTCTTCTGACAGATCAGAAGAAGGGTCAAATAAATGATGATGTCAGCCAGCCCGAAAGGCAAAATAGTAGCCCAGTTATGAAGTGCTGATGACAGCAGCATCAGGAAGAGGCCACAGAGTAGCACAGTGACAGTGTGGAGGTGGCGGCAGCATCAGAAGGCCACAGAGTAGAACAATGACAGAGTGTGGAGGTGGCGGCAGCAACAGCATCAGGAGGAGGCTACAGAGTGTCACAATGATAGTATGGAGGTAGCAGCAGCATTATTAGGAGGCCAAAGAGTGGCACAATGACAGAGTGTGGGGGTGGCAGCAGCAGCATCAGGAGGAGGCCACAGGGTGGCACAATGACAGTGTAGAGGTGGCAGCAGCATCAGGAGGCCACAGAGTGGCTGTGACAGAGTGTGGGGGTGGCAGCAGCAGCATCAGGAGGAGGCCACAGGGTGGCACAATGACAGTGTAGAGGTGGCAGCAGCATCAGGAGGCCACAGAGTGGGAAGGTGACATAGTGTTGAGGTAGCAACAGCATCAGGAGACCACAGAATGGCAAGGTGACATAGTGTGGAGGTGGCAGCAGCATCAGGAGACCACAGAGCAGCAAGGTGACAGAGTGTGGAAGTGGCTGCAGCATCAGGAGACCACATAGTGGCAAGGTGACATAGTGGGGAGGTGGCAGCAGCATCAGGAGACCACAGAGTGGCAAGGTGACATAGTTTGCAGGTGCCAGCAGCATTAAGAGACCCCAGAGTGGCAAGGAGACATAGTGTGGAGGTGCCAGCAGCATCACGATACCACAGAGTGACCCGGTGACAGAGTGGGGAGGTGGGTGGCAATACCAGTACCAGCTGAAGATGGTGGGTTAAAGAAGGATCACTTGGCATCAGATGTGTGGCATCAGGCAGGTGGCAGTATCAGAATAGTAGCTGAGGTAGGTAGCCAGAAGAAACCGGTTTCTTTTGTCAAAGTGTTGGTGTGGCACCATGGATGATCTAGTCTGATGCATCAGGAATTGGTGGGTGGAAATCCTGGCTGATCCACGCCTGATTTATCTTGACAAAGGTCAGTCTCTCCACATAATGGGTGCACAGGTGAGTTCTTCTTGGGGTAACTATGGTCCCTGCCGCACTGATGCCACACTAATGGCAGGGCAAGACAGCTTTTCCATGGGAAAACTCTGCCAGTTGGGGCCGCAAATCCAGTTTGGCTGCCCAGTAGCACAGCGGATCTTCAATGTGGCAGGGTGCTGTCAAAGTATGCCACCACCTGCTGGTTCAGGTCCTGCTCCAGGTCTAGCTGCTGCTGGTGAGTACTTTCTTCACTATGCGGGTATGCGGGTAAATAAAGCTGCTCATTAGCGACTCTTACCTCAGGCTGCTGCAGATAGAGCTGGTACTGCTTCTGCCACCCCCACCCCTCCCCTCCCCAGCAACCATGGCACTGGAACGTGAGCGCAGAGGGCCCCCCTCCTAGTCGGACATGTGAGTGGATGGACGATAGGCAGTGGCTAACTGACTACATAGGATGTCCCTATAGTAGTTTAGTTTGCCCTCCCTCTCAGCGGGTGTAAAAAAGACCCCCAAATAAACTGGTAGCGAGGGTCCAACAAGGTGGAGAGCCAGAAGTCATCCCTCTGCCGAATGGAGAAAATATGTCTGTCTCTACATAAGCAAGTGAGCATGCATCGGGCTATTTGTGCAAGTGACTCGGAGGGACTCCTGTGTCACGACTGTGACTGATCCAGATAGGTCTGGGAAGAGAAGGTCGCAGCGACTTGCTACTCGCGATAGCTTGTGAGTTTGCTCCGTGGTTCAGGGTATGTCATCCGGGTTTTGCCTTGTGAACCTTTTGTCCTGACTGGGAGTTTGTAGGCATTCTTCTCAGGTGAGTCCTGTCTGCCACTCCCAGCAACTATATTAGTTTCAGTTTCACTTGCAGTCATTGCCAGATATAGTCCTTACTTCCAGTGCTATTCTGACCTTTGAAGGAGATCGTTTGACGGTATTGCTGTGGAGCTCTTGTCTGGCGTGGACTGTCGTTATTGGGATCATCTTCTCTGCTCGTGACTGGATAAGTCTATCTCTGCTGGAGATTGTTTGTTTGTTGCTGTCTTCCCCTGTTGTTCTCCTAGACATGAGTGATGGTGACTAGTGCTCCCATCTGCCTTTCCCTAGTCTAGTCTTCTGAGGTGGCTCAGGGTTTAGGCATCCTGCTCGCCGCATGGGTTCACACCCCGTCTAGGGTATCAGGGCAGACAGGTGCCAGCTTAGGGTTTGTCAGGGGTGGCCGTTCTATTTCCCATCCGTAGATAAGGGTCCCCCTTCCCTCCGTCTGGTGCGACATGACTGCTGCTGGGATAGCGGTCGTGACAGTATATCTGGTCTTTAAAAAAGGCTTTTCTGATAGGTTCTCAGGAGGAAGAGACCAATTTGTAACCTTCAGAGAAGCTTGTAAGTTGTTCTTCAGGTTACGCCCTAGATCCTCCGCGGTGAGGAACAACGGGTGGGCATTGTAATTTCTCTCCTGCAAGGAGATCCATGAGCTTGGGCTTTCTCCTTAACATCAGAATCTCCGGCCTTACGATCAGTGGAGGAGTTTTTGAAGCCTTGGGTCTCGTATATGATGACCGGACAGGATCTCACTGGCTGAGTCTAGCTACGTAGACTCGGCAGGAGAACCGATCAGCTGAACTATATTGTTCTGAATTCCGTAGGTGGGCTACTGATACATTATGGAGCGACTCGGCCCTTAGGAGTCAGTTCTGCCAGGGTTGTCTGAAAAATTAAAAGACGCTGGCGGTATACGAGGTCCCTGGGTCTCTTGAGGCTGCTATGTCTCTGTCCATAAGAATCGACAGAAGACTCAGGGAGAGACTATTAAATTCTACAGAGGCCTCTATAGGGCAGGGATCGGTTTGTTGTGATCCAGTCGAAACCAATGCAAATAGGAGCGCCACTAGACGGGTGAATCCTCCTAAGGTCCGCCATAGGTCAGAGGTTTGTTTTCGTTGTGGGGAGGGGTCATTTGTAAAGGTATGTCCCTCAGAACCCAAGAGATCACAAACAAAGGAGCCGCGGAAAACTAGAGTCCCCAGATTGTGCGGAGGATAACAGTCTGGGCGTATTCGTTCCTCCATACGCATGTCTCAGTTTTGTTGTCCGCTACCGTTGTGGCAGGCAATAAGACTGAGATCTGTTCCGTCTTTTGGACAGTGGGGCGGGGGTCAACTTGGTGGATTCACGGTTTGCTCAGGCTCTGGGTTTTACTCCGGAACCAGTGCGTAGAACTATTCCTGTTTTTGCCATTGACTCCTCCCTCTTACTCAGAGAGAGTTAACTCAGATCATCCATAATATCCATCTGCAGGTAGGGGACCTCCATAAAGAGCATATCTCTTGTTATGTCCTGGACGGTCTTCCGGCTCCTATGGTATTGGGGCTTCCTGGCTGGTGACTCACAATCAGTGGTGGATTGGCAGGCCGAGGAGATTGTGGAGTGGAGTGAACATTGTAAGGACAACTGCTTGAGTAGTAGGTGCTCAACACTCTCTGTAACATCTCTACCTTCCTTTCTGTCGGATTTTATGGATGTGTTCTCTGAGAAGGGTTGTCAGGGGTTACCACCTCATCGTCCATATGATTGCCCAATTAATCTGTTACCTGGGGCAAAACTACCTAAAACCGGTTATACAATCTTTCCGGCCCGGAGAGGAAGGCTATGAAAGATTATATTTCAGAGAGTTTGGCTAAGGGACACATCAGACCTTCTTCTTCACCCGTGGCTGCAGGGTTCTTTTTCGTTAAAAAGAAAGATGGGGGCCTGCGTCCTTGCCTGGATTTCGGGAATTAAACCGGATAACTATCCGAGATCCCTATCCTCTTCCTCTCATTCCCGACCTCTTTAATCAGGTTGCTGGTGCTAAATGGTTCTCAAAATGGATCTCAGAGGAGCCTATAACCTGGTTCGCATCAAAGAGGGGATGAGTGGAAGACAGCTCTAATACTCCGGAAGGGCATTATGAAAATCTGGTCATGCCATTTGGTCTTACTAATGCGCCTGCGGTGTTCCAACATTTTGTCAACGATATTTTTAGTCACCTTATCGGGATATTTGTTGTGATATATCTTGATGACATCCTGGTCTATTCTCCGGATCTGGATACACAAATCGGATTGCGATTTCAACTTAGCATTGCTAAATAATTCCATCCATATCGTTAACTTACTGAGTCAGTAAGTTAACGAATATGGATGGAATTATTTAGCAATGCTAAGTTGAAACGACAATGCGATTAAGCAGATATATAATAATCGCATTGCGATTTCAACTTAATTCTCACATCCGACAGTACATTCTACTGGAGGAGGCGTTCCCATGGTGATCGGTAGCTCAAAGTTGTAATCGCAATGCGATTAAGCAAATACATAAGAATCGCATTGCGATTCCAACTTTAGTACTCAACTTTTAAAATCGTACACCACTTTAAGTTCCAAAGTTGCAATCGCGTTCGAATAGAACTTAAAGCTGTCTCTTAGTCAGTTTTAGTATTGGTGTGCTGTAATAGAAGTTACATTCGTACGCGAATATAACTTAGAGCAATACAGTCAACTTTACACTGTTAGTTTTATTATCGCGATAATACAACTATTCAAGAATCGATGTACGTGCGTCTGTACGTGTGTGCGTTACCTCGGACACTATTCTATTTTGCCAGCCACAGCTGAAACCACTGATTTATGGTATTGCTATTTTGGCAATTGAATTTAACCCCAGAAAATAATCTATCCTTTGCCAGACAGCAGACAGTATTATACTTGTCTAGCCAAAGCTGGAACACCAGATTTAGGGGATTGGTATTTGGGCAATTGTATTTAACCCCTTAATAAAATATAGAAATTTCTTTCCTGAGTTTCTAGGGGTGACAATTAGCACAGCCAAGCCCCTGATGTAGAATATAGCAAAAAAAAAAAAACTAGTATTGATGGATTGATGGACTTGGTGGCAGCTTCTTCTGGCGCACCACAAGTCACAAAATGGCCGCCCGATCAACCCAGAAAATAAGTGACAGAAAAACGCTCTGTGCAGCCTAAAAACCAGCGAGCAAGTAACTAGCAGAAGTTCAATGATTCTCAGCTGTAAATTGATCCGTTCATTAGGTGCTGTTGCTGACTTTAACCTGCCTAATCTCGCCCTGACAGAAGCTGCGTCCTCTCCCTACACTAATCAGAGCAGTGTGACGTGCGGCGCTACGTGACTCCAGCTTAAATAGAGGCTGGGTCACATGCTGCACTGGCCAATCACAGCCATGCCATTAGTAGGCATGGCTGTGATGAGCTCTTAGGAGCAGAAGTAAAATGCTAGCTGATTGGCTGCTGTGCAGCCCTTCAGAAAGCGGGAAGTAATCGGCGAACACCGAACCCGAACCCGAACTTTTTGAAAATGTCCGGGTTCGGGTCAGATCCCGGACACCCCAAAATTCGGTACGAACCCGAACTATTCTCGAACTGTTCGCTCAACACTATCCATAATGTCTTCCACAGATCTCTGCTTAAGAGATATGTAGAACCTCCTGAACCATTGCCACTACCGCCTCCACCGGTGGTTGTTGATGGCAGTCTTGAGTTTCAGGTAGAAAAGATTGTTGATTCATGATATGTTCTCCGCTCTCTTCAGTACCTGGTGCACTGGAAAGGTTATGGTTCCGAAGAGAGAATGTAGGTGCCAGCATCAGAGATAAAGGCGGACAGACTCATTCGGGCTTTTCATAGGTCCCACTCGGAGAGCGTCTGGTCTTGAGGGTCCGGTGGCCCCTCGTAGAAAGAGGATACTGTCACGACTGTGACTGATCCAGATAGGTCTGGGAAGAGAAGGTCGCAGCGACTTGCTACTCGCGATAGCTTGTGAGTTTGCTCCGTGGTTCAGGGTATGTCATCCGGTTTTTGCCTTGTGAACCTTTTTGTCCTGACTGGGAGTTTGTAGGCATTCTTCTCAGGTGAGAGCTGTCTGCCACTCCCAGCTACTATATTAGTTTCAGTTTCACTTGCAGTCATTGCCAGATATAGACCTTACTTCCAGTGCTATTCTGACCTTTGAAGGAGATCGTTTGGCGGTATTGCTGTGGAGCTCTTGTCTGGCGTGGACTGTCGTTATTGGGATCATCTTCTCTGCTCGTGACTGGATAAGTCTATCTCTGCTGGAGATTGTTTGTTTTGTTGCTGTCTTCCCCTGTTGTTCTCCTAGACATGAGTGATGGTGACTAGTGCTCCCATCTGCCTTTCCCTAGTCTAGTCTTCTGAGGGTGACTCAGGGTTTAGGCATCCTGCTCGCCGCACGGGTTCACACCCCGTCTAGGGTATCAGGGCAGACAGGTGCCAGCTTAGGGTTTGTCAGGGTGGCCATTCTATTTCCCATCCGTAGATAAGGGTCCCCCTTCCCCTCCGTCTGGTGCGACACGACTGCTGCTGGGATAGCGGTCGTGACACCCTGCCTCCATCTCCACTGCATACTGCCATACTGTGTCTGGGTCCTCTGCCTCATCTTCCTTATTGCCCTGAAGCTCCTCTGGTTTCACCTGATCCTCCTCTTCTGTCACCTGTGTAGAAAAACTACCCATTTCGCTACACATTGCTTGTGCTCCAATGTTCTCCTCCTCCTCCAGTTCAGCTCCCACATGGCTAATGTGCCTGTGAGATCTAGACGCCATGTCTCCAGTCCCCTGCCAGCCAGATTTATCAGCATCTGCTCCAGGACATGAAGCAGTGGAATGACGTTGTTTATCCCGTAGTCCTGGCGACAGACAAACAACATGGCCTCCTCAAAGGGCCTGAGGAAACGGCAGGTGTCACGCATGAGCTGCCACTGGCTGACATCGGAGTGACACAGGGGAGTACTCAGCCTATGTTTGGGGGATGTCGTTCTGCCACTGCAGCTCAAGGAGGGTTTGCTTTGCAGTGTATGAGTGGCTGAAGTGCATGCAAAGTTTCCTGGCCATTTCTAGCATGCCTTGCAGATGGGAAGAAGACTTCAGGAACCGCTTGACAACCAGAATGAACACGTTTGCCATGCACGGCGCATGGCTCAGCCCTCCTTGAATCATCGCCGACACCATGTTCTTGCCGTTGTTGGTCACCATGGTTCCGATTTTAAGTTGTCGTGGAGAAAGCCATGATTTGATTTCTTGACGAAGGACACGGAGCAGTTCCTCCCCTGTGTGAATCCATTCGCCCTGGCAAACGAGGTGCAGAACAGCGTGACACCGCCATGCCCTGCACATGTGGTATGCTGGAGGGGCACTGTAAATTGTCCCTGCAGTGGAGGCTGAGGACACGGTGGAGGATGAAAAGGCAGAGGTGGACATTGTCGCAGGACCAACGGTGTGAGAATGTGAAGACATAAGCAGCGTCACCTGGCCAAGTTGCTGGTGTGGCTTGGCAGGAACCACATGACTGCTACCACAGCTGCTTCCATGAACCCCTGCACCACTACTTTCCGGGCAGGTAGGCTCCTGCAAAGGTCGGTGTTCAGGCTTTTAATAAAGCTTGTTATACTGTGGTGACCAATAGTCATTTTTTTGTGGGTGCAATGCACCATCTTTCGACCCCTAACACTTAAATATAATGGATAATCCATCTGTTGCATTGGTGGGTGACATATACCAATTGTTTGTGTGGAGTACACCTGCACTACATACGTGACGGGGAAATAAATCTAGTTAATCCATTTGTTACATCAGTGGGTGACATATACCAATTGTTTGTGTGGGGTACGCCTGCACTGCATACGTGACAGGGAAATAAATCTAGTTAATCCATCTGTTACATCAGTGGCTGACATATACCAATTGTTTGTGTGGGGTACCCCTGCACTGCATACATAACAGGGAAATATATCTAGTTAATCCATCTGTTACATCGGTGGGTGACATATACCAATTGTGTGTAGGGTTGAGCGAACCCAAACTGTATAGGGTTTGTACCGTATTTTGGGGTGTTCGTGACACGGACCCGAACCCGAACATTTATTTAAAAGTTCGGGTTCGGGTTCGGTGTTCAGAGATTTCTATGGCGCATTTTGAAAGCCTGCAAAGCAGCCAATCAACAAGCGTCATACTACTTGCCCAAAGAGGCCATCACAGCCATGCCTACTATCGGCATGGCTGTGATTGGTGAAGTGCAGCATGTGACCCAGCCTCTATTTAAGCTGGAGTCACGTAGCGCCGCACGTCACTGTGCTCTGATTAGTGTAGGGATAGGATGCAGCTGCTGTGAGCGCGAGATTAGGCAGGGGAGACTCAGCAAAACCACTTAATGAAGTGATCGATCTACAGCTGGGAATCATTCAACTTCTGCTAGTTAATTGCTCACTGGTTTTTAGGCTGCCCAGAGCGTTTTTCTGTCACTTTTTTCTGGGGTGATTGGCGGCCATTTTGTGTCTTGTGGTGCACCAGCACAAGCTGCCACCAAATCCATCAATCCATCAATACTAGTTTTTTTGTTTTTTGTTGCTATATCGTACATCAGGGGCTTGGCTGTGCTTATTGTCACCCCTAGAAACTCAGGATAGAAATTTCTATATTTTATTGAGGGGTGAAATTCACTTGCCAAAATACCAATCCCCTAAATCTGGTGTTCCAGCTGTGGCTAGCCAAGTGTAATACTGTCTGCTGTCTGGCAAAGGATAGATTTTGTTCTGGGGTGAAATTCAATTGCCAAAATATCAATCCCCTAATTCTGGTGTTCCAGCTGTGGCTCGCTAAATTTAATACTGTCGGGCAAAGGATAGATTTTTTTCTGGGGTGAAATTCAATTGCCAAAATATCAATACCGTAAATCAGTGGTTTCAGCTGTGGCAGGCCAAGTTTAATAGTGTCCAGCAAAGGATAGATTTTGTTCTGGGGTGAAATTCAATTGCCAAAATAGCAATACTGTAAAGGAGTGGTTTCAGCTGTGGCTGGCCAAGTTTAATAGTGTCCGGCAAAGGATAGATTTTGCTCTGGGGTTAAATTAAATTGCCAAAATAGCAATCCCCTAAATCTGCTGTTCCAGCTGTGGCAGGCTAAATTTAATGCTATCCGTCAAATGATAGATTGTGTTCTGGGGTGAAATTCAATTGCCAAAATAGCAATACCGCAAAACGGTGGTTTCAGCTGTGGCAGGCCAAATTTAATAGTGTCCGGCAAAGGATAGATTTTGTTCTGGGGTGAAATTCAATTGCCAAAATAGCAATTCCCTAAATCTGTTGTTCGAGCAGTGGATGGCCGGGTTTAATAGTGTCCAGCAGAGGATAGATTTTGTTCTGGGGTGAAATTCAATTGCCAAAATAGCAATACCAAAAATTAGTGGTTTCAGCTGTGGCTGGCCAAGTTTAATAGTGTCCGGCAAAGGATAGATTTTGTTTTGGGGTTAAATCAAATTGCCAAAATAGCAATCCCCTAAATCTGCTGTTCCAGCTGTGGCTGGCTAAGTTTAATACTATCCGTCAAAGGATAGATTGTGTTCTGGGGTGAAATTCAATTGCCAAAATAGCAATACTGTAAATCGGTGGTTTCAGCTGTGGCTGGCCAAATTTAATAGTGGCTGGCAAAGGATAGATTTTGTTCTGGGGTGAAATTCAATTGCCAAAATAGCAATACCGGAAATCATTATAAAGTGAAAGTAAGATGCCCCAGAATGAGATCTGACCCATAATGCCATCCCCTGTGATATCACAACCCTCTTAATCCCTCATCTCGAGCAGGCGTTGCCATTTTACTGTGAGCTGAGCATAGTGAGAGACAGGGCAAGTGCTAGGGACTTTTTTTTTTTAGCAATCTTTTAATTGTATTTCATTGGATAGGGACAGTGCAGGAAAGTGTAGGGAGATCATACAAAAAGTTTTCATACACGGCAGGGAGAGAACGGGAGAACATAGGAAGACTGCTGGGACAGTGCAGGGACAGTGCAGGTTCAGTATAATCACCCTGTGCATCTTGTTCATCTACTGCGCCATTTATTCTTAATCTGTTTTGTTATACATTGACTATGCGTCAGACTCATTGTCAACAGGGGTCTAAAATATAGGTGTGTTTACCTATTTCATCTGCTGTGTCATTAATAATTAACAATCTCTGTGCCCTCACCTGTCCTTCAACTGCCTCTTTCTTTTGCTGCTCCTTTCTTTTTCTGCTCTAATTGGAGGAGAGGTTTGCTGCGTCCTCCCTTAGGTGTGCAACTAGCAATGATGACAGTCGGATGAGAGCACGTGTTGCTGGTGAGGGTGACATAAGTAATGACCAGACAGTAGTGGATGATTATGTAGCCGATCGCACGTTGGAGCTTGGCAGCGAGGGGGCATCATCATCATCAGGGGGTGAGGGTTGCAGCAGGGCCATCAGATAGCAGCAGAAGGGTTGCAGCTTGCTGAGTAGCCAACAGCGATTAACTAATGAGAGATCTGGAGCCAAACAAGTCGGAGATAGACCGTTTTGCGACTCATGAGCCAGAAAACAACTAGCAGAACACAGGTTCAAAAGGGTAGCGCTCGGCAGTCAGCACAGAGTGTTGGGGGTAAAATGCTGTACTCGGCATTTTACCCCCAAAGTCTCTGGAGGACATTAGTGTGGCAGCATTCCGAAATATGTGGGCAGAAGGTGAGGCACGGTCAGGGTGCTAAGCTGACACCACGGCACTGTGTCAACACATGGAGTGGCCTGTAAAATCATGGCACTAATGTAGTGGTTAGTGTTGGTCGAATTGAATCATCTAAAGTGGAATTCAGTCCAAAATTTAGGAAAAATTTGATACGCAACAAATCTGAATTTTTCCAGGCTCTTCGGAGTAACAGATTTTTTCTTGAAAT
Organism: Bufotes viridis; assembly: GCA_033119425.1. Classification (NCBI taxonomy): domain Eukaryota; kingdom Metazoa; phylum Chordata; class Amphibia; order Anura; family Bufonidae; genus Bufotes; species Bufotes viridis. Next base: position 224,305,889 of record CM065590.1, read on the forward strand.
GAAGGCTACATGTGTTACAAAATGAAAGTAAGAAGCCTGGGAACAAGTGATCATCCTTAATGCAGTGCAGCCAGCCAATCTGCACATGGCCAACTGCCGTGATGTCATAGCCCTATAAAAATCCTAATCCCAATCCGGTTTCAGCTATTTTACAGTGAACTGAGCATAAGGACATATGTGTCAGGTGCTAGGGACAATGTTTAACAAAGCTTAAATTGTAGAATCCTAGATAGGGAGACTGCAGGGACAATGTAGGCTGTGTAATCTGAAGTTGAAGGGATCCATAGGATACAGCTCAGTTTGCATCAATTCATGCACAGAGCTATCAAATTGAACAGTGTCCCCCCTTTTTAATAGACCCGCATCTACTACACCTTGATTCTCAATTTGGGGTGAATAAGTAGTGTAATTTAACTGTTATTGGGGTGTCATCCTAGTTAAATAGATAAGCAGATGTCTTGATTCTGAAATTGGGGTGAATAAGCTTTGTACTGTCACTGTTATTATTGGGGTATTCTCCTTGTTAAAAAAAAATAAGCAATTCTATTACACCTTGATTCTTAAATTGGGGTGAATAAGTAGTGTAATTTAATTGTTATTAGGGTGTCAACCTTGTTTCATAGATAAGTAATAATTTGATTCTCAAATTGGGGTGAATAATCTGATTATTTCTACTCTTATTGGGGTGCCCTCCTTGTTAAATAGATAAGCAGATGTATTACGCCTTGATTCTCAAACTGGTGTGTAATTTAATTGTTTTGTAATTTAATTGTTATTGTTTTATAGACAAGTAATTCCATTAGACCGTGATTCACAAAATGGAGTGAATAAGCTATTTTACTGTTATTGGGGTGCCCATCTTGTTTCTTAGATAATCATTCCCATTAGTCCTTGATTCTCAAATTATGGTGAATAATCTGTCTAATACTACTGTTATTGGGGTGTCCACATTGACATTGAATAACTTATTTTACATATACAGTTACTGTTACTGTACAGTATGTTCAACAGACAGGTGCCAGGGCCCTTCAATGCAACGGACAGTGGCAAAAATGTTGCTGGAGATAGCAGAAGTAGCAGCAGAAGAAGAGGGAAAGGAGGGGGGTAACAACAGCTGCATCAGTAGGCCAGAGATGCCAGTGTCATCCACTGTTTGTGTTTTGATCAGCAATCCAGCTGTCCTGTCACGCTCTAGTGTAAGAGGGAAAACCCCACACCGAACATAGGAGGGAAAGGGAGAGGAAATAAGGCCTTAAAACTAGGGAAGGAAAATGGACACCATCTAGTGAAAACCCTAATCAAAACCCTGACTAACTACCAGTATGAACAGACTCCAGAGGTAGGTGAGTTCATACACAGGAATACCTAATGTCCTATCTAACCCTAAAGGACCCTGGTACTAATGACAGGAATGAGGCATCCTGTTCCTACAAAAGGAAGCATGAACATGAGTCTCCCTAAGGCCTCATACAAAACAACAAAGAAATGCAAAACACAGAAAAGCCAAAATACAAAGGAAAGGTAACACTTCACTTCCAAGAACCTATGGCAGCACCAGGAACTCAGCCGAAATCCAAACACCAGCTATCCACAGGTCCAACTGAAGCTATAAACCGCACAGAATTGTGGGAGAAACAACTATAAATAGGGAAAATTAAATCACCACAATAGCAACACCTGGAGGTTAAGGGTGTGCCCAGTACCAGAAACAACACAGATGCATATTGATCCACAAGGTAAACATGTAAAACCAAGCCACATGTTGCCAGTCTCAAAGATCTCCTTCCACTCACTGTCGCGGGAACGTCCGCATGTCTCGGTACATCCATGACAGTACCCCTCCTTCTACAAGTGACCTCCAGGCATCTAGGACCGACCTTATCCCGGTGAGACCTGTGAAAAGCTTTCACCAAACGACTGGCATTCACATCAGATGCCAGTACCCACATCCTCTCCTCAGGTCCATAACCCTTCCAGTGAACAAGATACTGAAGAGATCTACGGAGAGCTTGAAAGTCACAGGAGTGGGTGGCAAGGAAAACTGCTCCAAAGGTTCAACATATCTCTTCAACAAAGATTTATGAAACACATTATATATTTTCAGAACCTGAGGAAGTTTAAGACGAAAAGCTAGAGAATTAATAATGGCCGTGATCTTATATGGACCAATAAACCTTGGACCCAACTTTCAAGAAGGTACCTTCAACTTAATGTTTCTTGTGGACATCCACACCAAATCACCTACTCTTCATACATCAGCCACACGTTTGTACTTGTTGCCCATATTCATCAAGTTATTTTGAAGTTTCCTCCATATAGATGATAATGATGACGAAAAACGTTCCTCTTCAGGAATTCCAGAAGTATCTGAACAAGAAAAAGTGCCAAACTACGGGTGAAACCCATATGCCCCAAAATATGGTGACTTACCAGTGGACTCCTGTCTATGATTATTTAGGGCAAACTCTGCGAAAGACAAAAAAAAAAAACACTCTTCCTGGTCTTATCTTAAGTCTCCAGGCTCTGGTTAGCACATGACGTTACGTCTGTCCGTTCGACTGAGGATGAAAAGCCGAAGTAAAAGACAGTTGTACTCCCAGCCGAGTACAGAACGCCTTACAGAATATGGACACAAACTGAGTCCCACGATCTGAAGCCACATCAGAGGGAATGCCATGGAGTTTCACAATGTTTTCAATGAACACTTGAGCAAGTGTTTTAGCATTAGGTAGGCCAGACAACGCTATAAAGTGCACCATTTTACTAAAACGATCAACCACCACCAAAATTACTGTCTTAATTCTAATGAATTATGCAGATAAGTGATAAAATCCATAGATAATGGAGTCCATGATCTGGATGGGATAGGCAATGAAAGTAGGGATCCGGAAGGCCGAGTATGTGTCACCTTAATGCGTGCACAGACACTACGGGCCAACACATAATCCTCAACACAAACAAGCAACCATAGCCACCAGAATCTATGAGAGATGAGGTCAGCAGTGGATCTGCTCCCAGGGTGTCCCGTAAGAACTGTACAGTGATATTCCTCAAACACCTTGCAACCCAATTCCGATGGCACAATTTCCCAGAGGGGCAAGAATCCAGTGCATCTCCTTGGGTATCTCCTTCTAACACCTTCACCTCTAGGTCAGGGAATAGGGCGGATATCACCACCCCTTCCGATAGAATTGGACTCGAATTTTCAAAATCACCACCTCCAAGAAAACTACATGACAAGGCATCTGCCTTGACGTTCTTAACCCCAGGATGATAAGTAACAGTGAAATTGAATCTGGTGAAAAACAAAGACCATCTTTCCTGTCTCGGGTTCAGTTGTTTAGCCGACTCCAGGTAAGCCAGGTTTTTGGGATCTGTGAACACCATGATCGGATGAATCGCCCCTTCCAACCAATGACACCATTCCTCCAAAGCCAACTTAATAGCCAGTAACTCTTTGTTACCCACATTGTAATTTCTCTATGCGGAAGAGTTTTTTTTAGAGAAAAAAGCACATGGTCGCCATTTACCATGTGATGGGTCCTGCAATAAAACTGCTCCTACTCCCACATCGGATGCTTCCACTTCCACAATGAAAGGTTGTGATACATCCAGCTGCACCAATATAGGGGCAGAAGAGAAGCCCTCCTTAGCCGCAGAAAAAGCTTGCAACGCCGAATCAGACCACATTGAGACATCCGTTCTATTTTTAGTCATGTCAGTGGTTTCACCACTGTCGAATAGTTCTGAATACATTTTCAGTAATAATTGGTGAACACCTAAAACCGCATAAGAGCCTTCAGATTTTCGGGTCAATCCCAGTCCAATACAGCACAGTCCAGACTTTCTCTGGATCCATTAGAAAACCCGAAGACGACAATAGGTATCCCAAAAATTGCACCTCGTGTACAGCAAAAACACACTTTGCGTAAACATAAATTTTGCATACAATTTATTATTATCCCTTAGGATCTGCAACACCTGTCTAACGTGATCCTAATGTATCTCCATTTCAGGAGAATAAATTAGTATGTCATCCAAATACATGACTACAAACTGCCCCACCAAGTGATGAAAAATGTTATTCACAAAATGCTGGAAAACCGCAGGAGCATTAGTCAACCCAAAAGGCATGATCAGGTTCTCAAAGTAACCCTCAGGAGTATTGAAAGCCGTCTTCCATTCATCCCCTTCCTTGATCCTTACCAGATTATATGCCCACTTAAGTCCAACTTGGAGAACACCTTGGCACCAACAATCTGGTTAAAAAATCAGGAATCAAAGGGGGTAAGGATCACGGACAGTCACATAAATCCAGACATGGCCGAATACCCTGCTGCCACTTGAGATTCGGAAGGTCTTATGTGTCCTTTAGCAAAATCACGGAAATATACTCTCTCATGGACAGTCTTTCAGGTCCAGAAGGGTTATAAAACCTAGATTTGGGCAACTTAGCTCCAGGAATAAGGTCGATAGGACAATCATATTCCCAATGTGGAGGTAAATCCTGGCATCCACTCTCAGAAAATATGTCTGCAAAATCAGATATAAATGAAGGCAATGTCTTAGTAGTTAAAACAGAAAAAAGATGTATTAAGACAATTGTCAATGCAATAATGACCCCAATCCAGAATATGTCTAGTTTGCCAATCGATTTTATTGGATTGTCCTTGCTCAACCACGGCAAACCCAAAACCACCGGAGCAGGGAGACCCTCCAATACAAAACACGAGATAAATTCCTGATGAAAGTCACCCATTCTTAATCTAATATCATGCACCATATGCGATAAACACTTCTGAGCTAGAGGGGCATAATCAGTAGCAAAAATAGAAATAATTATTCTAATGCACTTGGTGACAAGCAGTGCATACGGACGAACTGAGCATCAATTAGGTACAGCCCTTCCTCGCTGTCGATAAACACCTCAATCCCCACAGTTTTTTACTTTAGCGCCAGCTCAGCAGTTAGGAGAAATTGGGTACTATCACTCAAAGATAAATGCATATTTTCTGAGTCTCCTCTCACCCCTCCAAGAGTCAGATGGTAATTAAATGTCCTTTTTTTACGCTGAATTTTTGGACATACTCCGGTAAAATGTCCTTCCTGTCTGCAGAAAAAACACACTCCCTTCTTACGACTAGTATGCTTAAAAGCGGATCCAGGAGTAGCCCCCCTAACTGCATGGGTTCGTCCCCAGACCTAAACTCAGGAGTATCTTCACCCAAAGTGTTAGAGGAGGACGATATATCATGTGATAGTACATCCTGAGAGTGGGGACTCCTAGATCTTTCTCTCAGGCATCTATCAATGCATATGTCAAAAGTAGAAAAACAGGGATGAAAAGCACTCCTTGGTTCCTGTGAGCAGCGGGTGCTCGCCTCCAGGGGGTGGTAAAAGTCCCCTTGTACGTCAATAGTCCAAACAAGATTTTGAAAAATAAAAAATGGAGACAGCACGTCCAAAATGTGTGATTTATGTGTGATTTATTCCGGATGCAACGTTTCGGCGGGTAACAAAGGCTTACCTGCTTGACAAAGGCTTACCCGCCGAAACGTTGCATCCGGAATAAATCACACATTTTGGACGTGCTGTCTCCATTTTTTATTTTTCAAAATCTTGTTTGCATATGTCAAAAGACATAGCAGCCTCCAGAGACATAGGAGTTTCATAAAAGACCAAAGCTTCCTTCAGCTTCCCTGATAAACCCTGACAAAACTGGCTACGGAGTTTCCGTAGCCCACCTCCTAAACTCGGAGCAATAAATTTCAGCAGAATGATCTCCCTGACAAAGGCAACGCAGCTTGGATGTCCGATCCGGATCGTCATAGATAAGACCCAAAGCTTCGAAAAATTAATCAACTGACCAGAGAGACTGTGATCCGGTCGGCAGAGAAGAAGCCCATGACTGCGTTACCCCCTATGAAATGAAATAACCACACCAACTTGCTGTTTCTTATCCCCAGATAAGTGTGGACATAGCCTAAAATACAGTTTGCAGGCCTCCCTAAACAAAATGAAATTATTACATCCCCAGAGAATCTGTCCGGGAGGGCAACTTTAGGCTCCAGGTAGACCTGGCTTCCACCAACACCACCAGGACCAACAGCCTGTGGTCTCTGAATCTGCAAGACGGTTGTGCGGAGATCGGCTACTTCCAAACACAGCCCTTGCAACTATCCTGCCAGTTCAGCAATTGGATCCATGGCTGCACTCGAACAAACGAAAAAAAATTATGGTTTTGGCAGTTTATAATGTCATGCTCTAGTGTAGGAGAGTAACCCCCCCACTGAATATAGGAGGGGAAGGGAAAAGGAAATAAGAAGGGATGAACTAGCATGCTGGGTAGAGTATTGGTTCGACTCGAGCTTTGCTATGCTCGGCGCTCGGCTTTACCCGGCCGAGCACCACGTGTATTCGTCACATTGCTTGAGTCTCCTCCCCGCACGTTTGGCACCTTTTAAGCAGCGAATCAAGGTCCAGGGAAGTAATTCCCCTCAGTGTAAGGTCATAGCAATGTTAGCTGTAAGCCTTAAACTGATTGGCTGGCCGGAACATGTGATACCATTTCATATAGGTGCTGAGGTCCGGCGCTTGGCTCATTCAGCGTCAGGGAGAGCAGACAGTAGGCAGGGACAGATAGCGTTTTGCTCTAAACTTGCTTATTTCACTCCAAAAACCTTATTGAAATACCTAACAGTCCTTTTAAGGACTAGAGTGTGTGTTTGACAGCAGTTCAGCACCTTTTTTTTAAGAAGGGGGTTAATTCAGCACTATCAGGGACAGGCGTCACCAGGAAAGGACAGTTAAGTGCAGGGCTTGAAAATCACTTTGATAACTTTGATAAGACAGAAAGATTTCCGATTAGTGACATCTGCAAAACTCCATCATTAAGCAGTGTGTTGGGCAGATATTATCAAATGGGGCTTATTCACTACAGTGTTCCTTGGTACTGAGATATACACTGCACCTTCATAAAGCAGTGTGTTGGGCAGACATTATTAAAAGGGGCTTATTCACTACAGTGTTCTTTGGTACTAAAATATACACTGCACCATCATCAAGCAGTGTGTTGGGCAGACATTATTAAAAGGGGCTTACTCACTACAGAGTGCCTGGTACTGAGATATTCACTGCACCACTATAAAGCAGTGTGTTGGGCAGACATTATTAAAAGGGGCTTATTCACTACAGTGTTCCTGCTACCGAGATATACACTGTACCATCAGAGAATTTATTTGTTCCGGAGAGATTAACTTGTGCCACATCTGTGTGTGCGATCAATCCGCAACCGTTATATTAATTACTCCAGCAGACAATGATTTATATTTTGGCCATAGTTAACAAGTTTCGGGTGACACCTGTGTGTGCGTTTAGGCCGCAACCGTATATACAGTATTCCAGCAGAGAATACATTTTATTTGGGACAAATTTGTATCCAATATAGATTTACATCCGAATAAAATGTGTGTATTGTCAAAATTACATTATTCCTGGCCTTGTGTAGTGCCAAGAAATTGTATTCCTCTGTCTCCTGTACATTACAGAAAGAAAATACAGTGTTTACTGTAAAAATTATACTATCTGTGGCCTAGTGTGGTGGGAAAAAATTGTATTTCTCTGTCTCCTGTACATTACAGAAAGCAAATACAGTGTGTACTGTAGAAATTACATTATCTGTGGCCTAGTGTGGTGGGAAAAAAAATTATTTCTCTGTCTTCTGTACATTACAGAAAGCAAATACAGTGTGTACTGTAAAAATTACATTATCTATGGCCTAGTGTCGTGCCACAAAATTGTATTTCTCTGTCTCCTGTTCATTACAGCCAGCAAATACAGTGTGTACAGAAAAAAAATCATTATCTGTGGCCTAGTGTACTCCTGAAAATCTTTATTTTTCTGTGTTCAGTACATTACAGCAAGCCAATACAGTGCATACTGTAAAAATAACATAAAATATTATCTCTGGGCTAGTGTAGTGCCGAAAATCAGTATTTTTCTGTATCCAGTACTGTGCTGCATCAGAAAACTGTGTCTTTAGCGGACAGTAAAACAATCTGTGCCACATCTACAGAAAAAAACATTAATATGAAGAAGGGAAGCACAAAGGGAGGGAGAAGTGGGCGTGATCCTGATGGTGCAAGCAGAGGCCGTGGCCCTGGGCGTGATGCTGATGGTGCAAGCTGAGGCTGTGGCCCTGGGCGTGATGCTGATGGTGCAAGCAGAGGCCGTGGCCCTAGGCATGATGCTGATGGTGCAAGCAGAGGCCGTGGCCCTAGGCGCAATGAAACTGTGATTGCTGCCAGTGCACCAGAAAAAACAAAAAACTCCGCCTTATCCAGCTTCATGTCCAACTTAGCTGGGCGGTGCAGGACAACACTGTCCAAGTCGGACCAGTGCGAACAGGTGGTCGGTTGGATTGCAGAAGATAATGCTTCCAGTCGGTTAAGCACAACCTTCTCTTCCACGAAGTCCAGTCTCTGTAGTCAAGAGTCTGGTCAACCGAATCCTCACTCTGATCCTCCTTTCTCCCACCATGTCGCGTCTGGGCAAACAAATGATCCCACACTCTGATATTCACATGACCTCTTTTCATCGCCAGTACTTGGTTTGGCTCTCTCGCCAAGCACGCTTGAACCTTAGGTACCTAAGATATTGTGCCCTGATTCCCAACCTCTTGAGCCTTGACAGTCTCAAGAAGATGACGGTGGTGAACCACAATCATTCGTTCATGAGGTGGATGATGAGACACAGTTTTCAATCACTGTGGTGGTTAGGTCAAGTCAGGAGGATGAGCAGAGTGAGGAAGTGGAAGAGGAGGTGGTGGACGATGAGGTCACTGACCCAACATGGTAATGTGAAAAGCCGAACGAGGACAGCAGTCCCCAGCCACCACTAATTTTCACGGTGTGCCCGCCCTACACCAGCATGTGTCCCAGAATATCACCCGTGGCCCTGACCAACTCACTTACTGGGAAGGTCCACCTCACCACGGACACATGGACAAGTGCTGGTGGCCAGGGATGCCACATTTCCCTGACCGCACACTGGGTGAATGTTGTGGAGGCCGGGAGTGAGTCGGACCCTGGGAGGGCACAGGTGCTACCCACGCCCAGGATTGCAGGCCCTACGTCCATCAGGGTCTCTGCCAGCAGCTATGCTACTGGCTCCAAACCCCACATCTCCTCCTCCTCCTCCGCCTCCGCCGCCTCCTCCTCCACTTCCACCTCCAACAGCAGTCAGCCATCAGTCGCTAGCTGGAAGCAGTGTAGCACTGCTGTGGGTAAGCGTCAACAGGCCATGCTGAAGCTGATCTGCTTAGGGGACAAGGGTATGGAGAGTCATCCTCAAGTTGATATCGACGTCTTGCCCGTTGGTACTCTGGCACACATGGCTGACTTCATGTTAGGCTGCCTTTCCCACGACCCTCACGTTATACGCATTTTAGGTAACACAGATTACTGGGTGTTCATCCTTCTCGACCCCCACTACAAAAAGAACTTCTCATCTCTGATTCCTGTGATGGAGAGGACGAGTAAAAGCATGCAATACCAGAAGGTACTTGTTGACAGATTGCTACAATATTTTCCATCTGACAATGCGGCCGCCAGAGTCTGTACTTCCTTAGGCAACCGTGGAAGGGAGACAAGGGGGACACACAGTAGTTCTAACAGAGGCAGGGCAACACTTTCCAAGGCATGGGACACTTTCATGACACCTCGCCAGCAACCTCACCCTGAATCGCGACCTAGTGCTACAAGGAGGAAAAAGTTTTGGAAGATGGTGAAGGAATACATTGCAAACCGTGTCAGCGACCTAAATGATCCCTCAGTGCCTTACAACTACTGGGTGTCCAAGTTGGACACGTGGCACGAGCTTGCTCTCTACGCCTTGGAGGTGCTGGCCTGCCCTGCTGCCAGCGTATTGTCTGAGCGTGTATTTAGTGCTGCTGGTGGCATAATAACATATAAGCGTATCCGCTTGTCCACTGACAATGCTGACAGGTTGACTCAGATAAAAATGAACAAGGTCTGGATTGCCCCTGACTTCTCCACTCTACCAGAGGAAAACTGAGCTAATGAGGAACAAAAATGCAATTTAAATGTATGCTTTATAATGTACTACTTTCACCGCAAAAAAAAAGGGTTTATGTTTGAATCTTGTTTTCTCATCCGCCTCCTCCTCCAACTCCTCTTCCATACAGAATATATATGCCCTCACTACAATATTTTGTAGGGTTCGCTAGGCTTCAGGCCCTCACCTCCAATGCTTTATACTGTCTGCTCACCTGTAGGCCATCACTGCAAAGTTTTATGGCGTTCGCTAGGCTTCAGGCCCTCCTCTCCAATGCTTTATAAGGTCTGCTCACCTGTAGCCTATCAATGCAATATTTTAAGGGGTTCGCTAGGCTTCAGGCCCTCACCTCCAATTCTTTATACCGTCTGCTCACCTATAGGCCATCACTGCAATGTTTTATTGGGTTCACTAGGCTTCTGGCCCTCTCCTCCAATGCTTTATACCGTCTGCTCACCTAACAATTTTACCTCTAAAAAATTTTTTTTGGAGGGGGCGGGATTTTGTCGCTATGTAAAAGTGGCGGACAATATGGTTCCCAGCTGCTACTTTGGAGTCCAAGATGCACCCAGATATGATCCCTATGCTGTTTCAGATCCATTTCAGTGGTGTTTCTGTCATTTTCTGACCTTTTCCAATGTACCAGGCACCCTCTCCTCATCCGAGCAGGGGGTACCTGGTTGTCTCCCTTTTACTTCCATTATACTCGGGTGCTCGGCCGAGCGCATGAATATCGCTATGTGTTCGGACCGAGTACTCGAACACCTGAACACTTTGGTGCTCACTCATCACTAGAAATAAGGCCTGAAAACTAGAGAAGGAAGCTGGACACCTCCTAGTGAAAACCTTAATCAAAGCCCTGGCTGACTACCAGTATAAACAGACCCCAGAGGTAGGTGAGTTCATACACAGGAATACCTAATGTCCTATCTAACCCTAAAGGACCCTGGTACTAATGACAGGAATGAGACATCCTGTTCCTCCAAAAAGAAGGATGAACAGGAGTCTCCCTAAGGCCTAATACAAAACAACAAAGAAATGCAACACACAGAAAAGATAAAATACAAAGGAAAAGGTAACACTTAACTTCCTAGAAGCTATGGCAGCACCAGGAACCCAGTCGAGATCCAAACACCAGCTATCCACAGGTTCAACTAAAGCTATAAACTGCACAGCATTGTGTGAGAGACAACTAGTTAAATGACCACAATAGCAACACCCGGAGGTTAAGGGTGTGGCCAGTACCAGTACCAGGAGTTATCTGTTACAACACAGCCTATTGATCCACAAGGTAAACATGTCAAACCAAACCACGTGTTGCCAGTCTTAAAGATCTCCTGCTACACACTCCTGCCACCTCCGTATGTCTCGGTACATCGGTGACATGTCCTTGAATGGTTCACTCGGTCTTCAGCATCATCTCAACTGACATAAGATATCCACAGCCAGGAGTTGGTGGGTTCCTCTGACACCACACTTAGTTGGCATGGCCCAGGAACAAGCTCTGTGCCCTCACCTAAGAAGCCTTCCTGACCGGAAACAACTAGCTGTGCATGGCTTCATAGAGGCAGCGGCAGTCAATCAGCACGCAGTTGTGGGGGTAAACTGCCATACTTGCCAATGTGGGAATTTGTTATTAAGTCGCCAAAGAATGTCAGCGTGGCATATGTAGGATTTGCTCGCAAAAGGTGAAGGTAAAGCGCGTCCAGGGTGCCAATGTTGGCACCACGGCCCTGCATCAGCACATGAAGAATTACCATAAAGTGGCCTGGGAAAACCGTGGCACTATTTTAGTGGTACAGCCTAACACAGCAACCGCTGCATCGCCCAGTGGCCCACACCCCTTCTCTAGCAGTAAAGGCTTCACCATCTCAGCAGAAGGGAGCTGTGCCTACTCCTATTCCTCATCACACATTTCACCAGCAATTGATCACTGAGGCGATTGCAAAAAGACAACAGTATGCATGCAATCATCCAAAGGCGCTGAAGCTGAACATGCTCCTGGCCAAGTTACTGGCACTACAGTCATACCTTTTCCATCAGGTTGAGTCTGCCCATTTCAAAGAACTGATGGCCTTTGCCGAGCCAATGTGTAGAGTAAATGTGATTCCTGCCCAGCCACACCATCAACTTGGCCAGGTGATGGCAATGACATCCCCTGCATTCTCATGCTGTGATTCCATCGCTAATGTCCTTCTCTGCCTCCTCATTCTCAACCTTTTCCTGAGCTCCACTGCACAGTTCTGAGTGGTCTTCCAACATATACAAACAAACTGACAATGCGAAGTGGTCTCAAGAGGCAGAGAAATGCTCAAAACCCCAAATGCTGTTGCGCTTTTCTAACTAGGGGAGCAGATCCTGCACACGTGATCTTTTGCCAACAGCAATCCCCTGAAAAAATGCATACAATGTAGGATGCCTGCAATGGACAACATGTACCACAAGAACATCCTACACAGGATAGCTAAATGTGTGGATGTGATTGATTATGTAAAACAAAACACTGCAAAGATTGGTGCATTACAATGGTAAATGCAATTGACAATATATGGCGAAACTCTCCCTCTGATGTTAAAAATGAGACTTTCGCCAATATATTCTTATATCAAGAACACAGGGCCGGCGTAAGAATCCGGCATACACGGGCAAGTGCCAGGGCCCACTGTAAGTTAGGAGGCCCACTCGTTTCCACGGCACGGCCCCTTTAAAATGTTTACATACTGTTGATGCTGCGCACCGTGCGCAGCGCTGCTGCTTGCTGCCCTCAGGATCTCCAGGTGCAGCGTGAGCTTCAGTGCGGTGCGTGGCCCCAGCGTGAGTACAGTTGGGCAGCGGCACTGCGCACAGACTGACAGCGTGCCTCAGGACTCATCTCTGAAGACACAGGGGCGGAGCTAATCAGCAGGCGCAGCTGCAGAACATTCAAGACGCAGCCGCCAGCCGAGCCGAGCCCAAGAGGAAACCAAACAGTCCTGGAGTGGAGCTGGAGTCAGATTTATTTGTATTCAGGTGAACTGTTCAACTGCTGTAACTAAGTCTTCTAAAGTGCTGTGCAGCATGTATTGTACACCAAATTCCAGTAACATGAGGGGAGTCAAGTGAAGTCAGTATGTGATTTGAGTCATTTGAGTTGTGACCGCACTGACCAGTGTAACATGAGGGGGCGGTATAATGTCCCCCCCCCCCAGCCTCTCCACTAATAGGAAATGAATAATGAATTGAGCAACAAACCTCTTTGTGGGGAATTCTTTAGGCCCCCAGTATACCTAACATCTCACGAAGGACAAGAAATGCACAGCAAGCAGTAAAGCAAATATTCCTAAAGTCTCAATCAGCAGCAGCCTCAGTCAGCAGTGAGTAGTAGTGGTTATCAGTAATGACAGGCTACTCACTGCTGACTGAGACTGCTGCTAACTGAGACTTTACGAATATTTGCTTTACTGCTTGCTGTGCATTTGTTTTCCTCATCCATATACATGTATGCACATTAAGGTATGTGGTAGCCTGAGGTATAGAAGGTTGTCTAAGGAATGCCCCCACAAAGTTTTTTTTTTGCTCATTATCCTCCTATTAGTGGAGGCTGGGGGATACTTCCCCAAAAACACCCCATCATGGAGCACCGGCTTTTGGTAGCACAGACACACAGACCATGCAAATTCCTCGATGAGTCTGTTCTGGGGTCCTAATAATGTATCTGTATTCTGCCCCCACCCTCTACAGAAAATAAATTCTGCCTGCTGAGTACCTAAATACATGGAAACACCAACTTAGACACCTACATTCAGACCCCAGATTAGACCCCTAAGGCTTCATTCATATTACCATTCAGCCTTTCCATTACTGGAAAGGACGGATTTGGCACATGACTGAGCCGAACGGAGCCTAAGGACCCCATAGTCTATAATGATACAATCAGGTTTCCGATCAGAAGATGATTTTTGAAGCAGAGAGAAAAGTTGTGCATGCAAGACTTTTGTCTCTGCTTGAAAAATCTTCCTCTGACGGACCCCATTATAGTCTAGGGAGTCCTAAGGGCTCAGTTTGGCTCAGTTTAGCGTCAGTTATATGCCGAATCCATCCTTTCCGTTCCCCTGCTCCGTTTAGAAAGGCTGAACGGTGATGTGAATGAAGCCTAAATTAGTTTAGGCGCCAGACTAGATCCTAAATAAAATCAGAGCCCCAGACTAGACTCCAAATTTTTGAACTTTGACCAGAACTCCCTAAATTAACTCTTACCCCAGTCTTCTAAATTCAGACTCCAAGACCATGTATAAGGGTACTTTCACACTTCCGTTAGAGGAATCCGGCAGGCAGTTCTATCGCCGGATCCGTCAATCTGTATGCAAATGAACAGCTTTTGTAGACGATCTGGATCCGTCTTACAAATGCATTGTAATACCAGATCTGTTCTGTTTCAGCATCTTGCATTGTCTATTGGTATGCTCCTCTCTTCTCCTCCCCCCTCTGTTTTAGCTTCTAGTTGGTTCAGTCTAGCCACTTCCTGTTTTCCCTGTCATGCATTGCTGTTTTGTGTGCTCTGACTCTGAGGAGAATCTGTGTAGTATCTCATCTTCTTATCAAGGAGAATATTAGAGTCATAATTCTTTTACCATCTGGATTCCCTGCATATCTTGTAATACAATCTCTGGATTAAAAGACTACTTGATTAACTCCTGGGTGTCTGATGCGTAAACTGTAAGTGGAGAATGTCTGATTCAACAAGTCACCTCACAGATGCGTGATTGTATAAGGCTGACATTTCGAAACGCCACAGGATCCGTCTCTCAAGTTGTCATCCAGAAAAACATATCTGGTATATATATATTTTTATATATTTTTTAAGGTCTGTGCATGCACAGAAGACCGGATCCAGCAATGCGGATTAAACACTGGGGAGATAAAAATTAAGTAGGGACATAAAGATTGATTCACATACATCCACGCTGTAGCGTGTTTTGTCTATTTGCCACCATATATAATACATGCAGTTTTCTTGCCTCGTGTGTGGTGCAAAATGCCACAAGGGGGCCCACTGAGGCTTTATCGCCCAAGGGCCCACATGAACCTGGAGCCGGCCCTTCAAGAACATATCAGAGCCTGTGTCAAGGTCTGTCATAGTAGCACGTGACCTAACGCTAACACAGGGCTATTACAGAGGCCGTATGGGCTATTACAGGAGCATAAGGTCCGACACACAGCAAACAACTCAGTGAACTGACATGCAAACTGACTCACAGCGTCCTCCCTCCTCCCATTGTATGTGTGATTTCACACTGGAGGTAACCTGGGACCTATATCTTCCTCCCTCCTCCCATTCTATGTGTGATTTCACGCTGGAGGTAACTGGGAGTTGTTTGCTGTGTGTCGCACCTTATGCTCCTGTAATAGCACATACGGCCCCTGTAATTGTCCATACAGCACAGATAGGTTAGCGTTAGGTCCCGTGCCACTATGAGAGACCTTGATGAGGTGTGCAGGCTCCGGTTTGTTCTCGATATAAGAATATATTGGCAAAAGTCTAATTTTCAACATCAGAGTGAGGGTTTAGCCATATATTGTCAATTACATTTACCATTTTAGTGCACAAATTTTTGCAGTGTTTTGGTCTTTGAACATAACAACTATGCAGAGCATGGCAGTGTCACATTGTTCTTCACCTGGCTAGACTGGGCGAACTGAGACACACGGGGGTGGAGGGTGGACTGCTCCACGTCATCTACCAAGAAATTGAATCCTAGCTGTCTCCTCGCCAACTGAAGATCCGAACCATGGTCACCGATATTGGGAGGAACATTCTATCTGTGATGCATCATAGAGGGCTGCATGGTGCACATTTTTAATCTGGTTTTTGTAACTCAATTCCTGACGTTTTCCACCCAGCTGCAAGTCGTCTTGAAAATGGCCAGGAAACTGTGCATGCACTTCAGTCATTCTTACCGTGCAAAACACGCCACCTTGAGCTGCAAAGGCAGAATAGTGTTCCCCAACGTCCGCTCATATGCAACGTTTCCACATATTGGACCAACAATATAAACAGAGGAAGGCCATGAACCATCTCTTGATGATGCAGGTGGACAGGGGTACTCCCCTATGTAACTTCGACATTAGACAGTGGCAGCTCATGTATGACACCTGCCGTTTGCTCAGTCCATTTGAGGAGGCCACTTTATTTGTCGCCAGAATTATGGGATGAATGAAGTCATTCCACTCCTTCATGTCCTGTAGCAGATGCTGATAAATCTGGCTGGCCAGGGGACAGGAAACGTGATGCCTAAATCTCACAGTCACCTGAGTCCTATGGTGGCTCAGGTGAGGACGAGGAGGACATTAACACCCATAAAATAGCAACTAGGTGGTTTATCTGCACAAGTGATAAGGAAGATCAGGAAGATGACCCTGACAGAACGTGACAGAGGGATAACTACTGGCACTCCATGATGTTAGACCCTCGCTTCTGGGCAAAATGCGGTCTTTTTTTTTACACACTGAGAGGGATGATAAACTTAACTACTATAGAGACATACTATGTAGTGAGTTGGTTGCTGCCTATGTATGCCCTCACCTATCCTCACAAAGGTCTGAACGGGGGGACCCTCAGCGCTCACGCTCAGCTGCCATGACTGCTAAAGGGGGAGGCAGAAGCAGCACCAGCTTTGTCAGTCAGTAACTTGAGTCTCCAATCTCTCATAAGCACGTTTCTTCACCCGCCTATTGAAGAAATCAGCCAGCAACAGCAGGACATGGAGCAGAGCCTGAACCGGCAGTTGGTGGCTAGAGATGAGCGAGTTTCTTGGTCGGTTCACCGAATTTAGCAAAAAGATTTGATTCAATCAGAATTTATTCGTAGCGAATCTCGTTAAAGAGCCTGTATAGTAGTGCAGAACACTTTACCTTGCAGAAACACGCACAGGGAGTCTGCTGTGGTAGTGAAACAATACTGTGAATCAGTATGACACACAGATGACAGGCATCACTCTTACAATCACTTCATACTTCACTAATTTGGGGCCAAAACTGACCAAATAAATCAAGTGTGAAGTTAGCCATACATTTCAATGTTAGTGCCAGGTATAAAGAACCATGCAGAGGCTCAAGATCCTACTATAGCGTGAAAGAGTGTACTCCCTTTACACCGATTCACTGATTCCACATAGATTTGTACAGAACCTGTTCTATTAAACGCTGATACAAGTAGAGCCCCCTGACAGAGTGGAGTGGGTGTCAGCAGTAAGATTGTGTTGAAGTCACTGATTATTTTTCCCTTCCTCTGATCCGTCAGAACAATAACCCCTAAAAGCGGATTCTCTCTGTTGAGTTCCGCCTTAACATGGTCAGTATTTTGTCAGTAATCCATCAGTATTGCTAAGGCCAAAAAAACAGGAGAGAATCCAAAACCGAGATGACATATGAATGGAGTATTTGCATGTCTTCTGTGTTTTGTACCCACTAATGCTTTTGGCTACCAAATCATAAGTCAATTCTGATGCAAAATAGGGACCGTGTAATACAGGCCCTATAGCTCTTACATAGACAGGATCCATTGTTTGTCTAATGTTTCCTTCCGTCTGACAAATAAAAAAAAAAGGTCAAATAAATGGTGATGTCCTCCAGGTCAAAAAGGTAAGATAGAGGACCAGTCATGGACTGGGGAGGGTGGGAAAAACATGAGAAGTCCACAGAGTGGCCCAGTGACAGAGTGTTGACTTGGCATCAGCATGAATTAACAGCAGCATGAGGAGACCACAGAGTGTTGCGTTGACAGCAGCATGAGGAGACCATAGAGTGGTGAGGTGGCAGCAGCATGAGGAGACCACAAAGTGGTGAGTTGGTAGCAGCATGAGGAGACCACAGAGTGACATATTGGTGTAGAGTGACATATTGGTGTAGAGATGTACCGAACTATTCGCTGGCGCACAGTTCCCAGCAAACATTGCATGTTCGCTTTCGCCGCGACGGGCGAACATATGCAATGTTCGGTCCGCCCCTATACATCATCATTGAGCAAACTTTGACCCTGTACCTCACAGTCAGCAGACACATTCCAGCCATATCCTCCCTTCCAGACCCTCCCACCTCCTATCAAAAAGCAAGGACAGCATTCATCTTAGATTCATTCTAAAGCTGCAGTGTTAGTTAGAGCAGGGAGTGTGCTGCTGCTGAATTAATATAGGGATTCTAGGGAAAGCATTACCTACTAGTGTTCTGTGTCCACTCCAGTCCTCAAAGACTCATCTGCTATAAGGACGCTGTCCTTACAGCACCCAAAAAAGCCCTTTTTAGGGCTGGTACATCAGTCTGCTTTTTTTCTTCTTCTTTATATATTATATTGTAGTTGCCTGCCCGTGTGTGAGAGGCCGCAGGCCCACAGACTGTACTGTGTGCACACTACTCGTATAGAGTGGCACAGTACCTTGCAGATGAAAAAAGTCATTTAATTTTTACCATTTAATATAATTTCAGTTGCCTGCCAGTGTGTGTCAGGCCCACACAGACTGTACTGTGCCCACGGCCAGTGCCCACCACTCATATAGGGTGGCACAGTACCTTGCACGCATAGTACCAATAATCAAAAAAAAATGACAGGCAGAGGCAGGCCACCCCGCAGGGGCTGTCATGGTGCTGTGATTTCCTTTAGCTCTAGAATAATGCCTAGTGTTCAGAGGCCACATATCCTGAACTCGAAAAATTCTGAGGACATAGTTGACTGGCTTACACAGGACACCCAATCTTCTACAGCTTCCGCTCGGAACCTTGACGCACCATCCACCTCCAGCTCAGCTTCGGGCACCTCACAAGTTACCACTCGCCCGCCCGCCGCCACCACCAACACTAGCACCACAGCCGCTTCATTTGATCTGTCAGAGGATTTATTTACACATCAGTTGGAAGAAATTAGTGATGCGCAACCATTATTGCCAGAGGATGTAGATAACAGGGATATGTCTCAGTCAGGCAGCATTTTACACACATGGTCGTACAGTGTGATGATGATAATGTTGTACCCACTGCTATTTCCTTTGCTGAGTTGTCAGATACAAGTGAAGCAGTTGATGATGATGATATGTCCGTGGATGTCACGTGGGTACCCGCTCGAAGAGAAGAAGAACAGGGGGAAAGTTCAGATGGGGAGACAGAGAGGAGGAGGAGACTATTTGGAAGCAGGGGGAGGTTGTCGCAAGGAGCTAGTGGCACAGTCATACAGCATGTATCAACACGCTTGCTCAGACAGACAGCACGCCAATCAACGCATGCTGTTGCCACCACCAGAATGCCGTCATTGCAAAGCTCAGCAGTGTGGTACTTTTTCAAATTTCAAATTCAAATTCAAATTTATTTGTCACATGCGAAATCATACAGTATGACATGCAGTGAAATGCTTTTTATGACTGTCTTACCATTTCAGTAAAAGTAGAATAAAATGAAAATAATAAAATATAAAAATATAAAATATATGCATATCTATTTTTATATATATCTATATTATATACACTGTATATATGACTGATATGCATAGTGCAAACAATTGTGCAAACAATGTGATTGTGCAAATGACGGATGAGGTAGTGACGTTGAATGATAAATGTATTGGGGTAGTTGTGTGGAGGGGTAAGTCCAGAAGACCAGTACTAATTGTGTTGGTTAAGGGCCCGAATGGCCTGCGGGAAGAAGCTCCTCCTCATTCTCTCTGTGTTCGCCTTCAGGGAACGGAAACGTTTCCCTGACCTTAACATAGAGAACAGTCCATTGTTGGGATGGTTGAGATCTTTCATTATCTTCCTGGCTTTGGTCCAGCACCTCTTGCTGTATATAGAGTCCAGGTCAGGAAGCTCGGTGCGGATGGTTCGTTCGGCCGAGCACACCACCCTCTAAAGAGTTCGTCTGTCCTGTTTAGTGCAGTTCCCAAACCAGGCTGTGATGCTTCCCATCAGGATGCTCTCAATGGTGCAGGTATAGAAGGACTCTAACACCTTTGAGGGCAGTTTGAAGTCCTTCAGGCGTCTGAGATGGGAAAGACGCTGCCGGCCCTTCTTCACCAGGGTGTCCACTGATCCTGCGTGATGAAGACACCTAGGTACCGGATCCTGTCCACTCTCTCCACTGGGGACCCATTGATAGTGAGGGGCTGGTAGTTCCTCTCCTGCTTCGTACAAAAGTCCACTATCAACTCCTTAGTCTTACTGACGTTTAAGAGGAGATTGTTGACCTTGCACCAAGTCGTCAGGTTCCTAATCTCCTGTATGTAGGAGATTTTTTTCTATGTCTGCCTCTGAAAGCAGAGATGCCATTTGCAACCTGTGCCAAAAGAAAATGAGTCGTGGGAAGTCCAACACCCACCTAGGTACAACTGCTTTGCGAAGGCAGATGATCTCACATCACATACGCCTATGGGATCAACACATGAGTACAAGCAGCACACAAACTCAAAGCCACCATCCTCCTCCCGGTACAGCATCTTCAGCCACGTCAACCACTGCTGTCCTCCATGCCCCCTCTCAACCACCCGCCACTCCGCCTCTCACCTTCAGCAGTTCCTGCTCATCTGCCCACAGTCAGGTGTCTGTCAAGGAAATATTTGAGCGTAAGAAGCCAATCTCACACCCTTGCCCGGCGTCTGACAGCTGGCTTGACGTAACTCTTAGCCCGCCAACTTTTACCATACAAGCTGGTGGAGTCTGAGGTCTTCAAAAAATTTTTAGCTATTGGGACACCCCAGTGGAAGGTACACGGCCGAAATTATTTTTCACAAAAGGCTATCCCCAACCTGTACTATATTGTGGAAAAGGAAGTCATGACATGTCTGGCACACAGTGTTGGGGCAAGGGTCCATCTGACCACCGATACCTGGTCTGCAAAGCAAGGTCAGGGCAGGTATATCACGTACACTGCGAATTGGGTAAACCTGCTGATGGCTGCCAAGCATGGAATGCCTGGCTCTGCAGCAGAGTTGGTGACACCGCCACGACTTTCAGGCAGGCCTGCTGCCACCTCCTCTACTCCTCCTACTCCATCCTCTTCGCTAACCTCCTCGGCTGAGTCCTCTTCTGCTGCTGCGTCTTGCTCCAGATCAACTGCACCCCCTCAGCTCCCCAGGGGTTATTCCACATCCCGGATACGACAGTGTCACGCCATCTTGGGGTTGACTTGCCTGAAAGCAGAGAGTCACACTGAACCAGCACTCCTGTCCGCCCTGAACGCACAGGTAGATCAGTGGCTGACCCCGCACCAACTGAAGATCGGAAAAGTGGTGTGTGACAACGGAAGCAATCTTTTGGCGGCATTGAATTTGGGAAAGTTGACACATGTGCGGTGCATGTCACAGGTGTTGAATCTGATCGTACAACGCTTTGTGTGTAAGTACACAGGACGTCCTTAAGCAGGCCAGGAAGGTGTGTGGCCATTTCAGGCATTCCTACACGGCCATGGCGCACTTTTCCGATATTCAGTGGCGAAACAACATGCCAGTGAGGCGCTTGATTTGCGACAGCCCGACAAGTTGGAATTCAACACTCCTAAGGTTCGACCGCCTGCTTCAACGAAAGAAAAAGCCGTCAACGAGCATTTGTATGACCGGGGTGCTAAGACAGCCTCTGCGGAGCTGAACATTTTTTTGCCATGTTACTGGACGCTCATGCGCAATGCCTGTAGGCTCATGCGTCTGTTTGAGGAGGTGACAAACCTAGTCAGTTGCATAGAAGGCACCATCAGCGACCTCATCCGATTTGTTTTCTTCCTGGAGCGTGCCCTGCGAAGAGTGCTGGAAAAGGCCGTAGATGAGCGTGAAGAGGAAGAGTTGTGGTCACCATCACCACCAGAAACAGCCTTATCATCATCGCTTGCTGGACCTGCGGCAACGCTGGAAGAGGAGTCTGAGGAAGAGGAGTCAGAGGAGGAATGTGGCTTTGAGGAGGAGGAAGACCAACCACAGCAGGCATCCCACGGTGCTCGTTGTTGTCACCTATCTGGGACCCGTGGTGTTGTACGTGGCTGGGGGGAAGAACAGACCGTCAATGACATCAGTGAGGACGAGGAACGAGAGATGAGTAGCTCGGCATCCAACCTTGTGCAAATGGGGTCTTTCATGCTGTCATGCCTGTTGAGGGACCCTCGTATAAAAAGGCTGAAGGAGAACGATCTGTATTGGGTGAACACGCTACTAGACCCCCAGTATAAGCAGAAAGTGGCTGAAATGTTACTAAATTACCGGAAGTCAGAAAGGATGCAGCAGTTCCAAAACAAGTTAAAAAGTATGCTTTACACAGCGTATAAGTGTGATGTCAAAGCACAACGGGAATCTAACAGGGGAAGAGGTGAAAGTAATCCTCCTCCTACCACGACCACACCGGCAAGGACAGGACGCTTTACAGACATGTTGTTGATTGAGGACATGCGGAGCTTTTTAACAGAGTGTTTTGGTAGCAGCAGCATGAGAAGACCACAGAGTCGTGAGGTGGCAGTAGCATTAGGAGACCGCAGAGTGGTGAGTTGGCAGCAGAATGAGGAGACCACAGAGTAGCCCAGTGACATAGTGGTGATGTGGCAAAATCATCAGGAGACCACAGAGTGGTGATGTGGCACCAGCATGAGGAGACCACAGAGTGGCCCACTGACAGAGTGTTGAGTTGGCAGCAGCATGAGGAGACCACAAAGTGGTAAATTGGCAGCATTATGAGGAAACCACAGAGTTGCTCAGTGGAAGAGAGTTGAGGTGGCAGTAGCAAGAGAAGACCACAGAGTGGTGCAATGACAGAGTGTTAAGGTAGCAGCAGCATGAGGAAACCACACGGAGTGGTGAGGTGGCAGCAGCATGGGGAGACCACCGACTGGTTAGTTGGCAGCAGCATGAGGAGACCACAGAGTGGCCCAGTAAAAGAGTGTTGAATTGGCAGCAGCATAAGGAGACCACAGAGTGGCCAATGACAGAGTGTTAAGGTAGCAGCAGCATGAGGAAACCACAGAGTGGTGAGGTGGCAGCAGCATTAGGAAACCCCAGGGTGGTGAGTTGGCAGCAGAAGGGGGAGACTACCATATAGCCCAGTGACAGAGTGTTAAGGTAGCACCAGCATGAAGAGACCACATAGTGGCCCAATGACATAGTGGTGAGGTGGCAGCCGCATGAGGAGACTACAGAGTGGCCCAGTGATAGACTGTTTTGGTAGCAGTAGCATGAGGAGACCACAAAGTTGTGAGATGGCAGCATGATGAGGAGACCACAGAGTGGTTCAGTGGCAGAGTGTTGAGGTAGCAGCAGCACGAAGAGACCACAGAGTGGTGAGGTGGCAGCAGCATGCAAAGACCACAGAGTAGCACAATGACAGAGTGTTAAGGTAGCAGCAGCATGAGCAGACCAGAGAGTGGTGAGATGGCAGCAGCATGAGGAAACCATCGATTGGTGAGTTGGCAGCAGCATGAGGAGACCACAGCGTGGCCCAGTAAAAGAGTGTTGAATTGGTTGCAGCATAAGGAGACCACATAGTGGCCAATGACATAGTGTTGTGGTAGCAGCAGCATGAGGAGACCACAAAGTGGTGAGGTTTTAAGCAGCATGAGGAGACCCCAGAGTGTTAAGGTAGCAGCAGCATGAGGAGACCACAGAGTGGTGAGGTGGCAGTAGAATGAGGAGACCACAGAATGGTGAGTGGCTCAATGACAGAGTTTTGTAGTAGCAGCAGTGTGTGAAGACCAGCAGAGTGGCCCTGTGACAGAGTGGGAAGGTTGGGGGGAATACCAGTACCAGCTGAAGATGTTGGGTGGCAGTAGGAGCACCTGGCAGCAGGTGTGTTGCAACAGGCGGGTGGCAGCATCAGAACAGTAGCTGAAGCAGGTAGCCAGAAGAATCAGGTCTCTTTTGACAAAGTTTAGGTGTGGCACCATGGATGATCTAGTCTGATGTATTAGGCACTGGTGTGTGGAAATTCTGGCTGATCCACGCCTGATTCATTTTCACAAAGGTCAGTTTCTCCACATTTTGGGTGAACAGATGAGTTCTCCTTGGGGTAACTATGGCCCTTGCCGAACTAAACACCCGCTCTGATGCCACACTGCTGGTAGGTCAGGAAAGCTTGTCCAGGACAAACTCGGACAGTTGCGGCCACAAATCGAGTTTGGCTGCCAGTAGTCCTGAAGATCTTCGATCTGGGGCGTCAGGGTGTAGTCCAAGTATGCCACAACCTGCTGGTTCAGGTTCTGCTCTATGTCTACGTGCTACTGCTCATGAGTAGTTTCTTCAGTAGTCAGGTGAATAAAACTGCTCATCAGCGACTCTAGACTTAAGTTGCTGCTGATGGAGCTGGTACTGCTCCTGCCCCCCCAACCCCCTTCCCACTCAGCAGCCATGGCAGTGGAACGTGAGCGCAGAGGGCCTCCCCGGTCAGACCTGTGTAAGGAGGGGTGATGGCGCACATATGCAGTGGCCAACTAACTACCTAGCATATCTCGATAGTAGTTCAGTTTTTCCTGCCTCTCATCGGGTGGAAAAAAGGCCCCCATTTTCGACCGGTAGTGAGGGTCTAATATGGTAGAGAGCCAGTAGTCATTCCTCTGCCAAATGGTGACCAGCTGTCACTACACACAAGCAAGTGAGCATGCATCGGGCCATTTGCGCAATGGACATCTCCACTGTATACTGCCATGGTGTGTCTGGGTCATCGCCCTGTAGCCCCAGCTGCTCCTGCTCCTCCTCTCCTGTCACCTGTGTAGAAAAACCACCCATTTCTCTATGCATTGCTTGCCCTCATTCTCCTCTAGTTCAGCCCCCACAGGGCTCATGTGGCCATGAGATGTAGTTGCCACGTCTCCTGTCCCCTGGCCAGCCTGATTTAGCAGTATGTCTTCCAGGACATGAATCAGTGGAATGACATTGTTCATCCTGTAGTCCTGGCAACTGACAAAAAAAAGTGGCCTCCTCAAAGGGCTCGAGCAAACGGCAGGTGTCATGCATGAGCTGCTACTGGCTAACATCGGTGTTACATAAGGGAGTACCTCTCTCCACCTGTATCTTAAAGAAATCGTTTATGGCCTTTCTCTGTTCATATAAGCGGTTCTTAACGCTTTACAACCAGATTGAACAGGGTGCATGGCTCATCCCTCCTTAACGCAGCGCTGACACCATGATCTGCACCTTGTCAGTCACAATGGTTCCAATTTTAAGTTGTCGAGGAAAAAGCCATGATTCGATTTCTTGATGAACGACAAAGAGCAGTTCCTCTGCTGTGTGACTCCGTTCACCCAGGCAAACTAGGTGCAGAACAGCGTGACACCACTGTGCCCTTGACATGTGGTATGTTGGAGGAGCACTATGAATTGTCCCTGCAGTGGGGGCTGAGCAGTGAGCACATAGTGGAGGATGAGGACCAACAGCGTGAGAACGTGGAGGCTGAAGCGGCATCACCTTTCCAAGTTGCTGATCTGGCTGGGCAAGAACCACATTTACCCAGTGGGCTGTAAAGGACATATATTGTCCTTGACCGTAGTTACAGCTCCACATGTCGACACTGCCGCAAACTTTAGCAGACGCCGACAGGCTTAAGGATTGGCCCAAATTCTGTTCAACATACTGGTGCAGGGTACTGCCTTTTTCACAAAGAAATTATGGCTTGAGACTCTCCACCTCGGCTCGGCACAAGCCATCAATTTTCTGAAAGGTGCAGAGTCCACCACTTGGGAAGGGAAGGACTGTAGCACCAACAACTTAGCCAGGGGCACGTTCAGCTTCTGCGCCGTTGGATGAGTGCATGCATACTGTTGTCTCTTGGCAATCGCTTTGGTGATTGATTGCTGACGAAATGACTGATGAGGAGGAAGAGGAGGATAATCAGGACCAGTAGATGATGGAAAGGACAAAAAGCTTCCTTCGGCTGAGGTGGTGGAGCCTTGACTGCATTAAATCAGGTTGGTGCGGCAGGCTGGACCACCACATCAGAAAATCACCACAGAAAGGCTAATGGGATGTACATATATTTCCTATTAATACACCCCATAAATGGCTGTAGTACAATGTAACTTAACCGCAGAACAGCAATTAAGAAGTATTTTTTTCCTATTAATACACCACCCAAAAAAATGTAAAACAATGTAAAATCACCGCAGAACTGCTAATAGGACGTATGTATATTTCCTATTAATACACCTGTAAATGGCTGTATAGCAATCTAAATTCACCGCGGAACGGCTAATAAGAAGTAAGTATATTTCCTATTAATGCACCCCATAAATGGCTGTATCACACAGAATTTGCGCCCCAATAACAAGCAAGGTTTGCTAGAATTACTGAGCTATCTTATAATGCAAACAACTTAAAAGCAGCAGTATAACAGCAATTTGGATCCCCAATAAGTACAGCAAGGTGTAATAGTAATCACTTCTATTACCCAGGCTGTACACTCTCCTATTGTACCCTGTTCTCCTTTCATAGTGTAGTTGATGCCTTCTCATCCTTTCCCTACACCTTAAATAATCTTTTCCTGAACTTCTAAATCGATTTTTCAGCACAATAAAGTCTTTCCTAGCACTGCCCCTAGCACCTGCTCACGTCTCTCCCTGCACTAAATTCACTGGAAAATGGCAGCATCCAAGATGGCTGACGCTATTTATAGGGCTGTGACATCACAGGGTCTGGCTGCTGATTGGCTGCATGCATGGCATTGTGGGTGATTCCTCATTCCCAGAGTTCTTTGCTCCATGTCCTAACATGTGCAGCAGCCATTTTAGGAAAAAATGCAATTCGTTACCACGAAGCGTGAGGAAATTCGACTTTGGTGCAAATCAAATTTTTCCTGAAATTCAGATCGGATTCCACTTCGTCAACTTTGATTTGCTCATCTCTAGTGGTGGCATACTTTGAGTGCACCCTGTCATCCCAGATCCACCCCGGCCGGTCCTGAGCCATTTATTTTTTTTATTGTGGCCGCTGGCCCTGGGGCTCATGGCTCCCCCCCCTCTTCCTTCCGTGGCCCGTCCCTTACCTCCCCGGCCCGCCTGCCACTCAGCTGATCGATGTCAGGCAGGCTTTCCACTGCGTGTCCAGGGTACCTCCAGGCAGTGCTGGGGAGCGAGCTGATCGGGATCAGCGACACAAGTACAAGGGGGGGGGGCAATAATGGAGAGCTGTCTGTGGGCAAAATTACCTAGTGGGGGCAAATTACATAATGTAGGGCTGTCTGGGGGTAAAATTAACTTGTTTGGGGGCAAATTAGTCAGTGGGGGGCAAGGTGATGGGCAAACGACATAATGGAGGGCCATGTGGGGGCAAAATTACTTAGTGTGGGGGCAAAATGACTTAGTTTGGGGGCAAATTACTTAGTGGGGGAAACTTACATAATGCAGGGCTGTCTGGGGCAAAATTAACTTGTGAGGGGGGGCAAATTAGTCAGTGGGGGCAGTGTGGCGGGCAAACTACATAATGGAGGACCATGTGGGGGCAAAATTACTTAGTGTGGGGGCAAATAACATAATGCAGGGCTGTCTGGGGGCAAAATTATCTTGTGTGGGGGCAAAATTAACTTGTGTGGGGCCAAATTACCCAGTGGGGGCAGTGTGGTGGGCGAACTAATAATGGAGGGACGTGTGGGAGATGTCCCTGGATGTACGAGGTATGGGAGTGATATATGGGTGGGGCTGTGTGTGGGTGTGGCTTGAGGGTGGACGGGGACACAGGGGCCCCATGATCTCCTATTCCTGGGGGAAGTGATTCTCCAAAGACCAGGCTCTGGATCCGCCACTAGGGCAGTGTCGGGGAAGGTGCGGGGCCCAGCGGCAGGGGGGGCCCAGGCCTTGAGCTGTGTAAGGGACCCCAAAATTTCTGATGGCAGCCCTGACAGGGGGGGCATAGTTACCCCAAATAAAACTCCTCTTTCAACACAAAATGTCAAGAAACGTGCTGTCTCCATTTTTTATTTTTCAAAATCTTGTTTGGACTATTGACGTACAAGGGGACTTTTACCACCCCCTGGAGGCGAGCACCCACTGCTCACAGGAACCAAGGAGTGCTGTTCATCCCTGTTTTTCTACCTCACTACTCTGTGACTGGGCCACTGTGTTGACGCCTCATGCTGTTACCACCATCCCCACTAAGTGACTGGGCCACTGTGTTGACTCCTCATGCTGTTGCCACCCATATCAGTCTGTTCTGGGGACACTAGTGTGCCTGTTTGGCCATGTTGACATCAAAGTTTATTTTACTGTTCTCATGATCCATCAGAAGAACTGAAAAATGAAAAACATAACAGATCCTGTCTTAGGAGAACCTATAAGGCCTGTATCACACGGTCAGAATATTGCACCAGAATTTGATCATGATTTGGAATCCAAAAGCAGGAGTCGGTCCAAAACACAGAAGACATGTAAATATTTCCATTCCATGTTATCTCTGTTTTGGACCAACTCCTGTTTTTGCCTTACCAATACTTATCAAATACTGTTGCAAAAAACTGAACAAAAACTGACTGTGTAATAGAGGACATTAAAGTCCTGCATGAATTTCTTTTCCATCTGAATAAAACTGATTTTCAGATGCAAATTGCCAAAACTCATTCAAATTGACCATGAGACATCTATCACGCGGTCAGTATTTTACATCCAGAGTTGATCATGATTTGGAAGCCAAAAGCAGGAGTGAGTCCAAAACACACAACAGATGCAAATATTTCCATCAGATTTGATCTCTGTTTTGGACCCACTCCTGTTTTTGCCTTACAAATACTAATAAAATGCTGACTAAATACTGACCGTTTAAAGGCAATTGCTCAAAATACAGGATCCGCTTTTTTAGGCTGCTCATCTGATGGATCAGGAGAACGGAAAAATAAACAGTTATGTGAACAGAGCCTTACTGCTGACACCCTCCTGTCACGGAGCCACTACTTGAATTTTGAACGGCTAAAGAGTAACTAACCTTTTGAATACATTTGTGTTAACATGTCTCTAATGCCCTAATAACACTTTTTGTAAAATACTTTATTAATTTATTTTGTATTTTTAATAGACTTACCATCCCTCAAAGTGCACCTTTCCCTGCGCACTTGACTTCTCAGCGGTGTACGGAGCTGACAGTTTATCAATAGGGCCACAGCACAGGGAGTACGGGCAGAAGAACAAATTGCTGCTACTGCACGCGCCCCCACAGAAGTTTACTAAATCCTGGCATAGCACATGGGTACCCTGTTTTGCGTTTTTCTACCTAAATAATAAGAAATAACATAGAAATTTATGGCCTATCCTCAGGATTATTTACATATATATTACTCTATATAGTAAATTTTTTGACTTTTGCAATCTTAAGGGGCATCACACCATAATTTCCATTTACATAATAGCTTACATTACATATATTTCATATATGATCATATTTTATAAGCTGATGAACTGGCTTCCAATATAAATAATTAAACTGTAAAACATATATCAGTCAGATTAAAGATTTAAAGTTGTCACAAGGAGAGCTCTAAGACTGCACTAAGATTTACAATTATGGTTCCTTGAAGCTATAGCACTCTAGATTATGAGTCTTAGGGTTTTTATTTCTTTTTTAATTTATGCACAGTATCCTATTAATGGTAATTATTAATGCATTTAGGTGCAGATGTCTTATGGAAATGATATAATGCAGCCATTTTGAAAAATTGCACAATAGTATGGAATATTAATTCATTCTAACACTGTCTATTACTGCAGTTTTATGCTTTGTATGCTAGTTATCTTTAAGGGGTTAAAATAGCTATAATAATTTTAATTCAAAAGAAGTCCACATTCCTTTCCATGGTATATGGATCTGCACACACATTCATTAGAGGCTGCAAGTTAACAACTACTTTTGTATGCAGGCCTTTCTTACTTATGTTAGTCACACTTCATTTTAACACATATACAAAAAGACGTTCTAAAATATTATAAGCTGTAGCTATAAAAAACAAATGATTAGTGTACAAAGTGTGAAATATGGGTGAGGAAAAAAATGATAATTTTTAAAGCATTTAGGTGCAGATGTCTTATGGAAATAATATAATGCAGCCATTTTGAAAAGTTACATAACAGTATGAAATATTAATTCATGCTAACACTGTCTATTACTACAGTTCTATTCTTTGTATGCTAGTTATTTTTAAGGGGTTAAAATAGCTATAATAATTTTAATACAAAAGAAGTCCACATTCCTTTCCATGGTATATAGATCTGCACACACATTAGAGGCTGCAAGTTAACAACTACTTTTGTATGCAGGCCTTTCTCACTTATGTTAGTCACACTTTATTTTAACACATATACAAATATACGTTCTAAAATATTATTAGCCATAGCTTTAAAAAACAAATGATTAGTGTACAAAATGTGAAATATGGGTGAGGAAAAAAAAAACATTTTCAAATGGCAGATTCCCCAAGAACTACATCCCTTTCTGTACCCCAAAAAATCCAAAAATGGACTGTAGCAGTGGGAGAACACTTACAGTGATAGTTAGTTTAGGGGAAATTATATAAACTCATAAGTAGGGAAAATACAGTAGGAGACCAACAAGGCTGTAGCCTCATGAGAGCCCACATTCAACACAACCTTCTTGGTCTTGAATTAACAAACATTAAAGGGGTATCAGACAGTCAGTTCCCACTTCTGGGACCCACTTCTATCTCCAGAAGGGCCACCCCGAAGTGAAGGAAAGCACACCGCACATGCACTCTCCATTGTGCTCTATTGAAGTTTTAAAAATAGCCAAGCGAACGTGTTTGGCTACTTTCAGAGGTCCCAAAGTGGTCGATGGAAATCATACCATGCATGTGTGGTGTGCTTTCCTTCACTTTGGAGGTCCCCATTCTGAAGATGGGGTGGACCTCAGAGGAGGGACCCACACCTGCCTGACAGTGATAACATTATTACGGCCACCTCTCCATTCACCAATATGTGACTGCTAGGAATAGCTAAGCCGGAGCTTGACTATTTTTGGAACTCCCATAGTGGTGAACGGAGGGTGGCTTTGCATGTATGGCTGCTCTCCCTCTCTGACATTGAAGGGATATCCTTGGGATAAGCCATCAGTGTCTGAGAAGAAAATATTCCTTTAAAGGCCCGTACATTTACGAATTTGGTCAGACTTTTTTTCAGTAATTTTTTCATACCGTATGAGGTTTTTATGGTGTTTTTATAACAGTGCTTTTTTTCTAAACAATTCTGTAAACCAAATCCATTTTTTTTATCTATAAAGAAGATTGCAATATGCCCTTTTTTAAAAAGAAACACCAGGGACCCAAAAAAAACCACCTAATGATCAAAATTGCCATTTGCAAAAAAAACACCTTATTTTACCCATCTTATTTTCCATACACTTTCAGCTAATATCTAGAGCTGGCGCTTTACCACAAGCAATGAAAAATGCGTGAGCAAAAACCACCACTAAAGCCGCAAGTGTGCACAAAAACATCCATAAAATGTTATATGCGAACCCACCATAACAGATGAGAAATACAGTGAAACGCTGGAGAAATAAACATTATATATATATATATATATATATATATATACAGAGCAATAGCCTCAGTATTGCCAGCAACATACAATCTGTAATGTTGTGCAAATGGACACTTAGACTCGGCAACATGGCAAATTTTGGTCATCCACAAGTCTCAGTAAAATCTGTGACATCTCCTTTAGGGCTCATGCACACCACCGTTGTTGCTTTGCGGTCTGTTATTCACGGATCCGTTGTTCCGCATCTAAGTTTTTTTTTTTCTCTGATCCTCTTCCGTTCCGTTATTGCACAAAACATATCCGTTTGGTTTCCGTATTTGATCCTTTTTTTGCGGATCGTATATGGACGAAAAAATGACCAAATAAAGAGTTACAGATTTTAGGCAGTTCCTATTTTTAACTCCTCCTATATTAGATGGTCATGTGATTTTATTGACAGCATTTTCTTCAGTTTGTTTCAGCATTGAGAGCGATTTGTTGGAATACTGTGGTTGGCTGGCATTGTTTTCTCGCTACTGCTATCTGTTGGATCATGTCTGACGATTCGGAGGAAGCGGTTCTTCTGTGCTGGCTTTTTACTCGGAATTTCAGACAGCAGCCAACTATGCAGACTGAGGAACCGAGGAGGAGGCATTGGGTTCACCCAATTGTCTCTCAGCGGTGCATGAAGGGCCACTTCCACACGCTGTAAATGGATCTGCGACAGCATTCTAAAAAATGTAATGGATTCTGTCGTATGTCTGTGAGCAGCTTTGACATTTTGTTAGTGGCTCTGCGTCCTGGCCTCACATACCAGGACACAAATATGATGTGCTGCATTTTACCAGAGAAACGGCTCATCGTGAAGTTGAGGTAGGTACTTTAAAGGACTTTGTGTTGTAATTTTTTGTAAACTTTTATACTGTCAATTTATATATATTTCATGTTGGCGATGTGTAAATATATGATTTTTTTTCTTTTACAATTTTGTCCAGCCAGCAATTCTTTTGCTTCACTGCATTTTGAGTTCCTGCTGGGCATCTCAACTATTTCTAGAATTGTTCGTCAAACGTGTGAAGTTATTTGGCAGCAACTCCAGAACACGGTGATGCCGGAGCCCAAGGTAGATGATTGGATGCGAATCGCTGAGGGCTTTGAACTTGATGCGCAGTTCTCAAACTTCATTGGGGCAATGGATGGCAAACACAATCCTTGTGAAGAAGCCGCCTCACTCAGGGTCGCAATTCTACAATTATAAACAATATTTTTCCGTAGTGCTTTTAGCTTTGGCTGACAGTACCTACAAGTTTATCATTGTGGATATATGGCCTATAGGAACATTGCAAATGTGCGCATTTTTGGTGCTTCTAGAATGGGTCACTGCCTTCAAGCCAACAAACTTGTCCTCCCAGAGCCCAGACAGCCGCCACGATCTGCAGGAACACCGGCTCCTTTTGTAATAGTGGCTGATGAAGGGTTTGCTTTCGCAACCTGAATGACAGCAGACGTATATTCAACTATCAGCTGAGTAGAGCCCGCCGTTTCCTTCAGATCCTGAAGTGGATCACAATCTGACAGCTACATCTGTTGGATATGATCGTAGCCAGCATAGACAACCTGGAACACCTGGAATGGCTGTTCGTGAAATGTATGGCGACTATTTCTCCAGCTCTGAAGGGGCATTGCCATGGCAAATGGATGCAGTTAGTGGCAGACATTGATTACATTCTGGACTTTGGGAATCTTAGATTTTTTATTTTTTAGTCAGGTCCTTATTTTTTTTTATTTTGGGTAGATAGTGTAGGGACTCGCAAGACAATCAGGACCCTTGACATGGGGTTGCGGGCTGGGGTACATAGTAGGCAAATAGCATGGTTAATTAATGTAATCATTCCTGGGTAGCGACTGTTAGTCCCTCTGACAACTGGGCCTCTGGGGAGTGTGGGCCTGCTGCCTCATCTTGATTGGAGGATGAGTCACCACCAGCCTCTGGCTGAAGGTTGTATACAGTACTAAAAGGAGAATGACAAAGGGTTAAATATCATAATAACTAATAAATAGAAATAATTTTTGCATATACATATATGTTCATAATAACATAGAATTCTACTTAAACAAAATAACCTTTTCACTTACGTCCTTAGCTCCAGAACTGGAATCAGAAACTGCAACTGTGCCGTATATAAATATGGCTTTTTCTTTAGGCCACCATCCCCTACTTGGTACATGAGAGAACATGCAGTGAATAGAAAACACATGGCTGCTATCATACTGTTAATGATACAATGCGTTCTAAAACACAGGGTCAGACTATGATGGCAATTTTCATGGTCTGTAAGGGTTGGCTTACCAAGAGTTGTTCTTTTGGGTTTAGGGCAAGCTTCCCACTCTGAGCCGAATATGGTTTTAGTCACCTCCACCCATGCCCTGTCCTTCTGGACACGGTCGTGATAATTATCTGACCGTGTGTCCCACAGTTCTGGCCTTTCCTGTACTAAAGAAATAAGCTCCTCAACATCCATGCAAGGCATGCTTGTATCTTTGCACTGGCCTACTCCACACTGCACATGTGAACAAATCTTTATTTACAAACTACAAGCACATCGCTATTGTGGGCTGTCCCTAAGAATCTACAGCATGGATCCGCAAAAATAATTATCCTACTTCTACCTTGGGGTGTCTTCTTTCTAAAATGGGGTCACTTGTGGGATATTTATACAGCCCTGGCATTTTAGGGGCTTCTAAAGCGTGAGAAGTCGTTTGAAATCCAAATGCGTAAAAATGCCCTGTGAAATCCTAAAGGTACTCATTTTTCTTGGCTGCAAAAAAGTGTCACTCATGTCATATCGCCGTACTCAGGAGAAGTAGGGCAATGTGTTTCGGGGTGTATTTTTACATATACCAATGCTGGGCGTGAGAAATATCTCTGTAAATTACAACTTTTTTTCTTTTTTTTATACAAAGTTGTCATTTTACAGAGATATTTCTCTTACCCAGCATGGGTATATGTAAAAATACACCCCAAAACACATTGCCCTACTTCTTCTGAGTACGGCGATACCACATGTGTGCCACTTTTTTGCAGCCTAGGTGCGTAAAGGGGCGTAAAGTCCAGCGAGTACCTTTAGGCCCCTTTTTTTCACGTTCGAGTTTTCCGCACGGGTACAATGCGTGAGGTGAACGCATTGCACCCGCACTGAATACGGACCTATTCATTTCTATGGGGCTGTGCACATGAGCTGTGATTTTCACGCATCACTTCTGCGTTGCGTGAAAATCGCAGCATGCTCTATATTGTGTGTTTTTCACGCAACGCCATAGAAGTGATGAAGTGATGAAGTCCAGGTTCGGGTCTGGGTACCAAACATGCCGATTTTTCACACTCGCGCGCAAAACGCATTACAAGAGTTTGCATGCGCACGGAAAAATTGCGCATTTTCCCGCAACGCACCCACCTCTTATCTGGGCGTCAAACGTGATGCCCGTGTGAAAGAGGCCTAAGGCTTTGCAGGGTTGCTCACAATTTAGCCCCACCCAAAATGCCAGAACAGTAAACACACCCCACAAATGACCCCATTTCGGAAAGTAGACACCCCAAGGTATTCACTGAGGGGCATAGTGAATCTGTGGAAGAATTTTTTATTTTTTTTGCCAGAAGTTAGCAGAAATGGAAACTTTATTATTATTATTTTTTTCCTCAGAAAGTGTCATTTTCCTCTAACTTTTGAAAAAAAATGAAATCATACATGAACTCACCATGCCCCTCTGCGAATACTTTGGGGTGTCTTCTTTCTAAAATGGTGTAATTTGGGGGGTATTTATACTATCCTGGCATTCTAGCACCTGAAGAAACATGACAGAAACAAGTCAGAGCTGCTTCAAAATGCGGAAATTCACTTTTTTGCACCATAGTTTGTAAACGCTATAACTTTTACCCAAACCAATAAATATACACTTATTGCATTTTTTTTTATCAATGACATGTAGAACAATAAATTTAGAGAAAAATTTATATAGAAATGTATTTTTATTTGAAAAATTTTACAACAGAAAGCGAAAAATGTAATTTTTTAGCAAAAATGTCGGTAATTTTTTATTAATATCAAAAAAAGTAAAAATGTCAGCAACAATGAAATACCACCAAATAAAAGCTCTATTAGTGAGAAAAAAAGGAGGTGAAATTCATTTGGGTGGTAAGTTGTATGACGGAGCAATAAACGGTGAAAGTAGTGTAGTGCAGAATTGTAAAGAGTGGTCTGGTCATTTAGGGTGTTTAAGCTAGGGAGGCTGATGTGGTTAAATAAACAATAAATAATAAAATAAAAAAATGGGTGATGGAGCAAACTTTATTGGGGTGGGGAAGGTGTGTGGTGAAATGTAACTAAAATTAAGGGACCAAAAGCCTTAAACTAAAATAATAAAAACTATAAACTAACTTATAATTTTTTTAGTTTTTTTCTACAAAAAACAGACACTAACACAAAAAGACTCAGACAATCAGACGCGGACAAGACAGACAATAAACTGAACTCTAAATCACTACTTTTTTTGTTTTTACACTAACACAAAGACAATGAGACGCACAAACTACACTAAATAAATAAAGTTGTAACAAAGGAGAACTTGCAGACAGTAAGACACAGACAAGACAGCTAAAACTAAACAGATAACAGTAAAGTTTTTTTTTTTTCCTTTTTAATAAACTACTACACTAACAAAAAAAAAAAAAAACGCAGACAGTAAGACACAGACAAGACAGCTAAAACTAAGGCCTCATGCACACGACCGTTGCCTGCCTCCGCGTCCGCTCCTCCTTGAAATTTCGCGTCCGTCAAAAAAAACGGATGACGGACCGTTTTTTTTGACGGATCCGATTTTTATGGCAGATCCATTGTAAAAATGCCTATCCTTGTCCGCGACCGTGAAAAAAATAGGACATGCACTATTTTTTTGACGGAATGAAACCACGGATCACGGAAGCGGAACAAAAACGGTTGACCATCCGCATTTTTTGACGGACCCATTGAAATGAATGGGGAAGCATCCTATCCGTGAAAAAAAACGGAACGGACGCGGAAACAAACAACGGTCGTGTGCATGGGGCCTAAACAGGTAAGGGTACTTTCACACTTACGTTGGTGCGGATCCGTCTGTTTATTTGCACAGACGGATCCGCACCTATAATGCAAACGTTTGTATCCGTTCAGAACGGATCCGTTTGCATTAGTTAAAAGAAAAATGACAAAGTCCAAAACGGATCCGTTTTGAATTACATTAAAAGTCAATGGGGAACAGATCCATTTTCAAATGCACCATATTGTGTCATTGAAAACGGATCCGTCCCCATTGACTTACATTGTAATTCAAAACGGATCCGTTAGGCTCCGCCTCTTCAGACGGACACCAAAATGCTGCATGCTGCGTTTTGGTGTCCGCCTCCAAAACAGAAAAGAAGCGGAACGGAGCCTAACTGATGCATTCTGAACGGATCCTTATCCATTCAGAATGCATTGGGGCTTAACTGATTCGTTTTGGACCCGTTTTGGATTCGTTTTGAGAGCCCTGAAACGGATCTCACAAACTGAATCCAAAACGCTAGTGTGAAGTGTGAAAGTACCCTTACAGTTATTTTTTTCTTTTTATTACACTAAAAACACTAAGGGACAAAGACAATAAGATGCGGACAGTACAGATAAAACTAACAGTTAACACTCAATTACCATTTATTTTTTATTTTTTTAAACTAAATTACAGACAGAGACAAGACAGACTAAGACAACAAACAAAAACAGACAGGCTATACACTAAGACCCTAAATCCCTGACCAACCTAATGCTAACTATCTAAGATGAGAATATGACAGCCCTACCACTAACCTACACTAATATTCTATCTCTGTAGTTGGTATTCCCTACCACTAAAGCCCTACACTGATCCCTGCTTTAAACCTCTAATCAGCCCTAACTAACTCCGTCTTTCACCTAACTAAATTAACCTATCACTGATAATTTTGACCCTAACAGCTAATCCCTAAAACCTAACACTAACTAGCTAATAATTTGAATTTAGAGATGAATTGGGGATGCGAAATTGGGATATCGCCCCATTTTCAAAGCACCAACAACACCACAGCTCCTCTCTCTGCCACAAATACAACACCACAAAATGACTGCCATGTGTGCCTTAATTTATATAGTGAGAGGGTAGGCTTCTTTATGATTGGTTGCTAGGTTTGTTACTAGGCATTCTCATTGGCTAATCTTAGTAAAGTAGGCAGGGTTTAGGATCAAGTCACCTAGAATGAAAAAAAAAAAAAAAAGACGAATATTCGAACTGCGAATATTTAATTATATTCGAGATATTTAGCTATTCTTCTAGTACTTCAAATAACACAAGGTCCAAACGCTGGATCGAGTATAGAATGCTGCAATTAGACTTGGGAGATGATTTTCCACGTTTAAACAGCTTTACATGTATTGAAAGCTTGAAATGGGGGGAGTCATTTGTGCGAATGGAAAGGTGCGAAAAAGACATATACGAATTTTTGCAATACATGCAGCGTACTGGAGTCTGACACAACCTGTTGGTAGTAAAGGGAATACAAACCGCGAATAGATTTATGCGAATATTCAAGTGACGAACATTCGCAGGACAGTTTTTACCTATTAAGTGTTTACTCTGACAGGAGTATTTAAACCATTTATTAGATTTGTATATTGAGATCGGAGACGGGGAAATGTTATAAAATTTGGGACAGAAATTGGCATATGCGATTATTCGGTAGTTGATATTCGCACTAATCACTTCGCAGCATGAGGCATTTCACAGCCTTGACACGAGACGGCAATAGCATTTAGAAATTGACGAATATGGCGAATATCGTGCTATATTCGAAATTGAGCGCTATTTCTACTAGTTATGAATGAATTACTAACAGTCTGTAGTAAGGATACATAGGGCTGAAACCTGCCTGTATCTTTTGCTACTCCTTCTGCAATCCAAGTAATGATAGCAGCTGGCTCTGCTCCAATTTTCAGCGGCGATGAACTTTGAGAGGACAGTTAGCAGTTAAATGCCAGTGCCGACTTGGAGGAGAGGTCCACTGCGGACTACTTTAAGTGTGCAACTACCTATGATGACAATCAGGTGGTAGCATGTTGCGAGAGGTCCGGGATATGCGCAAGAGACAGGTAAGGATGACACAAGTTTATAGATTATGATATAAGTGATCACAAGTAGGGACCTGGTGAAGAGGGGTCATCGTCATTACTAGGGGTGAGAGTGGCAGTGTGCCTGTGAGACAGGAGGGTGGAAACGTGCCTGTGAGACACTAGGATGGAAGCGTGCACGTGAGAACACAGAGTGGAAGCAGTCAGAGATCTGCAGCCAAATGCGCGATATTCCATCTGCTACTCATGAGACTATCTGTGGGGAACACTAGCAGTCCACCATTTCATAAAAGCAGCTGCAGACAGGAACCATGCAGTGATGGAGGGAAAATGCCATACTTGGCATTTACTATATAGGAAACTCCCCAGCAGCCATATTCTGCTGTGTTTTGCAGTTCTGAGAGAGAGAGCAGTGTCATTGCTGTGCTCTGTACTTTGCAGACTCATATAGATCCTTATTTAATTACATTAGATTAGTTAGTTAGCTCATATATATAATACAGATAGTTAGTGGGAGATAGTCAGTGTAGGTTAGATAGTGATATACTCAAACTAAACAATAGCTAATCTCAAGGAGACCAGCTACAGAAAACACTGTGTAGCCTCAACACAGCAATCCAAAGTGCAAAGCTCCCTGGGAAACAGGAATATACAAAATAAATGTGGAGCCCCAGTATTGGGTCTACAACACAGTGAAAGCCAGAGGCTCCATGGTGTTTTCTGTAGCTGATCTCCTTGAGATTAGCTATTGTTTTGTTTGAGTAGTCTCCAAGGCATTGCTCCCGGTCAGCCAGAATCCTACTCCACACTGATGAGGGGCAACACCCTGAAACAGCTGTCTGAGGATGGATAACTGGCTTATGTTTTCCCTGTCACATCCTTAAAGCTTGTAAAAAAGCTGGATCTTGACATAGGGGCCACTTAATATGGTGGATTTGGTGATCTCTGTAATGGAGACACCCCTTTGCACTGGTTTTCCTTCTTTTGAGGGATATCTGGCTTTCATTGTGTTGTAGACCCAATACTGGGGCTCCACATTTATTTTGCATATTCCTGTTTCCCAGGGAGCTTTGCACTTCGGATTGCTGTGTTGTTTGTAGCTGGTCTCCCTGAGATCAGCTATTGGTGTGTTTGCGTAGTCTCCGAGGCATTGCTCCCGTTAGCCAGAATCCTACTCCACACTGATGAGGGGCAACACCCCGAAACAGCTGTCTGTGGATGGATAACTGTCTTAGGTTTTCCCCGTCACATCCTTAAAGCTTGTAAAAAAGTGGGATCTTGACATAGGGACCACTTAATATGGTGGATTTGGTGATCTCTGTAATGGGGACTCCCCTTTGCTCGGTTTTCCTTCCTTTGAGGGATATCTGGCTTTCACTGTGTTGTTGACCCAATACTGGGCTCCACAGTTATTTTGAATAGATAGTGATATAGTGTAGCAGGTTCCAGTGCAGGGTGTTAGGTAGTGTGATAGGAATTACTGTGCTGTGATAGGGATTAGTGTCTCTGTTAGACACAGTGCTGTGATGTCACAACAATACTTAGTGCACCAATCAGTAATATCTACTCAGACCTGATAAAATGTGAAGTTGCACGTATTGTGGAAAAAAAAATGCACATCATTAGTGCCGACTTGCGCAATTGCGAAAATAATGACTGGAGATCGCGAATTCTAGAATTCACGAATTTATTGCGAATATTATGTGAAAAATTTACGAAATTTCGTGAAAACGAATATTGTCTATGCCTCTCATCACTAGTCACTTCTACTGCCACTGCTGCTGCCACACTCACCACTCTGTCATGGCGCCACTATTGTCACTGCTACTGCCACTGCTGCCACCCTCCCCACTCTGTCATGGGGCAACTACTGTCACTGTTACTGCCACTGCTGCTCCTGCCTTCCTCTCCACTCATGGGGCCAAATATTGGTGCACTTTACAGTTATGTACATGGTGATAAATTGTAGCAAAGTCTGTAGTTCAGCAGTCCCCTACGCTCTCCCTGAACTCTCCCTGTTTTTTAATTTCCAAGTCTGAGATTAGGCCACCAAGTGGGATGAATGTGATTAGTCAGATTGGGCTGGGTATACGAGATTTATGTGATGAATTAATTCGGAACAAATGGAATTTCTTGGCAAACTTCGGCGAAGCTGCCAAATAGAATTTTTCAAAACTTCGCTCATCTCTAAATATAAGGTCACAGCCACACAGTCAGGTTTCTGCATGCAGTTTTGGAAGCCGAAATCAGGAGTGGATCATAAGGGGATAGAAAGTATAAAGGGCAGATACGACTTCTCTTTTTTTTATTCACTCCTGTGTGGGCGTACACTAACAATTTTAAGCTTTAAGTATGCATTTTACAGTCATATTGGCACAACTAAATTTGGGTGGTATACATTATGGCCAAGAAAGCTAATACATAGATTAAGCAGGTTCATGCTGCAGCAATAAATGTCAAGGGAAATTAATTATCACAGTCCAGATAGCAAGTGTCATAAAACAAATTCAGCTGAAAAGATGGAAATAATAAACTATTCAGGTACTGGATTCCTGTCAAACAAAATAAGAAGACTCATCTGGGAAATGCTAGATTGACAGATCCATACCTACCCTGGCAAGATTTATTGCAATGAAATGTGTTATCTCATCATTTTCAGAATTTTATATTTTGTGCTCATTTACAGTGGGTACTGATGAGGGCAGTTCAGTGGTTGTCCCAAGCAACGTTAACACCTGGCAAATGTCAAAGGGAAAATAAATATTTATGATATCGCTACTTCTTGACCATACAGTCATGAACCGTAATTTTATATTTCATAGTCCCTCAGCTATAGTCATAACTAGTGTTGAGCAATCATGCTCGGTCGAGTACCGGTTCGGCTCGAGCATCGCTATGCTCTGCAGACCCAAGCACTCGGCTGAGTAACACATGTGCTCGAGCCCCATGCTCGAGTCTCCTCCATGCACGTTTGGCGCTTCCTAAGCAGCCAATAAACATGCAGGTAAGTATTGCCATCACTGTAATACCATTAGACATGTTTTCTACTGGCATTACAGCGATTGGCTGGCCTGAACACGCCATCGGGTGCTATATAGCACCCTGGTCACGTGGGTTCGGCTCATTGCGAGTCAGGGAGAGCTGCTGTTAGGAAGGGACAATCAGTGTAGGGCGAATTTCATCTAAAAATTATCACTGAGAAGACATTTCAAAGAACTAACAGTCCTTTTAAGGACTATTGTTAGAGGTGGCAGGCAGCCAAAATTGTTTTGGAGGAATTTAATTTTTTTTGTCAGGGCGACACTTATATCTAGACTGTGTGTGGCCTATATTCAATTCAAAAATACCAGTGACAGACAGTAATTTTCTGTATTACACAAACTCTGCTTGCTGTGAGCAGTGAGATGCAAATATACACTTATATCTAGACTGTGTGTGGCCCATATTTAATTCAAATAACAGTGACAGTCATTTTCTGTATTCCACAAACTTTGCTTGCTGTGAGCAGTGAGACGCAAATCTACACTTGTATCTAGACTGTGTTCGGCCTATATTTCATTCAAATAACAGTGACAGACAGTCATTTTCTGTATTCCACAAACTCTGCTTGCTGTGAGCAGTGAGACGCAAATTTACACTTATATCTAGACTGTGTGCGGCCCATATTCAATTCAAATAACAGTGACAGTCATTTTCTGAATTCCACAAACTCTGCTTGCTGTGAGCAGTGAAACACAAATCTTCACTTATATCTAGACTGTGTTCGGCCTATATTTAATTCAAATACCAGTGACAGACAGTCATTTTCTGTATTCCACAAACTCTGCTTGTTGTGAGCAGTAAAACGCAAATCTACACTTATATCTAGACTGTGTGCGACCCATATTTAA
This sequence comes from Bufotes viridis, assembly GCA_033119425.1. Taxonomy (NCBI): domain Eukaryota; kingdom Metazoa; phylum Chordata; class Amphibia; order Anura; family Bufonidae; genus Bufotes; species Bufotes viridis. The sequence continues at coordinate 224,348,454 of CM065590.1, forward strand.
TTCAAATAACAGTGACAGTCATTTTCTGAATTCCACAAACTCTGCTTGCTGTGAGCAGTGAGACGCAAATCTACACTTATATCTAGACTGTGTTCGGCCTATATTTAATTCAAATACCAGTGACAGACAGTCATTTTCTGTATTCCACAAACTCTGCTTGTTGTGAGCAGTGAGACGCAAATCTACACTTATATCTAGACTGTGTTCGGCCTATATTTAATTCAAAAATACCAGTGACAGTCATTTTCTGTATTCCACAAACTCTGCTTGCTGTGAGCAGTGAGACGCAAATCTACACTTATATCTAGGCTGTGTGCGTCCTATATTTAATTAAAAAATACCAGTGACAGTAATTTTCTGTATTCCACAAACTCTGCTTGTTGTGAGCAGTGAGACGCAAATCTACACTTATATCTAGACTGTGTGCCTTTTATATTTAATTCAAAAATACCAGTGACAGACAGTCATTTTCTGTATTCCACAAACTCTGCTTGCTGTGAGCAGTGAGACGCAAATCTACACTTATATCTAGACTGTTTGTAGCCTATATTTAATTCAAATACCAGTGACAGACAGTCATTTTCTGTATTCCACAAACTCTGCTTGCTGTGAACAGTGAGACGCAAATCTACACTTATATCTAAACTTACATCTACACTTATATCTACACTTATATCTAGACTGTGTTCGGCCTATATTTAATTCAAATAACAGTGACAGTCATTTTCTGTAATCCACAAACTCTGCTTGCTGTGAGCAGTGAGATGCAAATCTATACTTATTTCTAGCGTTCAGCGTCCTCAGTGATCCCTCAGTGCCTTACAACTATTGGGTGTCTAAGCTGGACACGTGGCACTACGGGTGCTCTACGCCTTAGTGGTGCTGGCTTGCCCTGCCGCCAGCGTTTTAGCTTAGAAGTTATCTAGAGTTAACAAAGCGGCAGCATACCCTCACAATTTTTTACACGGTCAGCTCAATGTCCGTTCCTCTCACAAGTTGATTATCATTAGATGATAGTCTGGTCAACACAATCGAAGCCACCGGCCGTTCCTCTTAGTCATGGCCCCAGTTCCGAAAATCATGAACATTTTTGTCTGAACTTGCTATTTATATAAAAGTAAATATACAGGAAAGAATGTTTTCTAACAATTTTTCATCTAAAATCGCTTTTATCTTCGGTTTTGTGAGTTTTATGGTCAGTCTGTAAAAGTGACGTACAACTTGGACAACATCGTTCTCAGCAGTGACATTGTAGTCCAAGATGCATCTAGACATCCTCCCCATGCTGTCCCTGACCCATTTCGGTGGTGTTTCCATCAATTTCTGACCTTTTTCTATGAACCAGGCACCCTCCCCTCTTCAGGGCAGGGGGTGCCGGGTTTAATGCTTGGGTTCTCCCATAGACTTCTATAGGGCTCGGGTGCTCGGTAGAGCACCCGAGCATCCTGATGTGCTCGGGCAGAGCACCCGAGCATCCTGATGTGCTCGGGCAGAGCACCCGAGCATCAGGGTGCCCGATCATCACTAGTCATAACGGACATTGACAAGATGCAGTAATATGGATCTATTCTATGATTTATGCTTCTGTCTCAATATGTTATTCAGAGTTCCTCTCCTATTATTTCACACATGTGGCAGATTTTATTGGAGACGTTTTTTATGTGCATGAAAAAAAACCAGAAGAATTACAAACTACATCTCCTAGCAGCCATCAGTGAAAAACGCATTGCATCCGGATGCAATCCGTTTTTGTTTTTTTTCACGCAAGCCCCATTTCACTTTTATGGAGCCAGGGCTGCATGAAAAACACAGAATATACAACATGCTGTGATTTTTCCTGAATGCAGAAATAATGCGTGAAAAAAGGCACTCATACACAGACCTATTGAAATGAATGTGTCAGAATTCAGTCCAGATGCTATGCTTTTGCTTCACAAATCACACCCAGACAGAAAACTCGCTTGTGTGAAAGAGGCCTAAGGGTACCTGCTAGAGATGAGCGAATCAAAGTTGACAAAGTGGAATTCGATTTGAATTTCAGGAAAAATTTGATTCGCACTAAATCTGAATTTCCTCATGCTTCGTGGTAACAAATCGCATTTTTTCCTAAAATGGCTGCTGGACATGTTAGGACATGGAGCAAAGAACTCTGGGAATGAGGGATCACCAACACTGCATGCAGCCAATCAGTAGCCAGCCAGCCCTGTGATGTCACAGACCGATAAATAGCCTCAGCCATCTTGGATTCAGCCATTTTCCAGTGCACTTAGTGGAGAAATAGACGTCAGCAGGCACTAGGGGAAGTGCTAGGAAAGACTTGAAAACTATTATTTTGCTGAAAAGAAGTTCAGATAAAGAGCATTACAGCATAAAGAGCATTGTAGGGAAAGGATAGGGAGGAATTATTCCACAGTATTGAAGCAGAACAGGGTTTAATAGGGGAGTGTACAGCCTGGGTAATAGAAACAATTCTATTACACCTTGCTGCACTGACTGGTGATCAAAATTGCAATTATACTGCTGCTTTCAGGTTTGTAATAGATACCACTGTAATTCCAGCAAACCGTTCTTTTTATTGGGGTGAAAGTGCTGTGTGAACAGGGGGTATAGAAGGAAATATTTCTAAGTCTTATTAGCCCTTGTGCGCTGCAATTATATGTTCTAAATCCTTTTTTGGCGTGTATTAGTGGGAAAAAACGGCTTATTAGCCGTTGTGTGGTGAAGTGAGAAAATTACAGCCCTTTTTGGCATGTATTAGAGGGAAAAAAGGGCTTATTAGCCAATCTGTGGTGGTGACAAAGTTACAGCCCCTTTTGGCTTGTATTAGTGACAAAAAAAAGGATTATTTGCCGTTCAGCTGTGCAGTTATATGTTCTAAAGCCTTTTTTGGAATATATTAGTGTGAAAAAGGGCTTATTAGCCATTGTGTTGTAAAGTAGGAGAATTACAGCCATTTTTGTCATGTATTAGTGGCAAAAAAAAGCACTATTTGCCATTCAGCTGTGTAGTTATATGTTCTAAAGCCTTTTTTGGCATTTATTAGTGGCAAAAAAAATGCATTATTTGCCGCTTGGCTATGGAGTTATATGTTCTAAACCCTTTTTTTGGCATGTATTAGTGAGGAGGGGGGCTTATTAGCCGTTGTGTGGGGAAGTGAGAAAATTACAGCCCTTTTTGGTGTGTATTAGTGGCAAAAAAACAAGAAAAAAGACAGGGCTCCAGCTTCTCCGGTGCAGTAAAGAAATAATTTATTGAAGCGTACAGCTTTTCCAGTGCAGGTAAGAACAAATAGTCTACGCGTTTTGAACTTTTACATGTTAGTCCTTAACCCCTTAAGGACACGGCCCTATTTCACCTTAAGGACCAGGTAATTTTTTCAAAATCTGACCACTGTCACTTTAAGTGTGAATAACTTTAAAACGCTTTTACTTACCCAGGCCGTTCTGAGATTGTTTTTTCGTCACATATTGTACTTCACGACACTACTAAAATTGGGTCAAAAAAGTTAATTTTTTTGCATAAAAAAATACAAATTTTACAAAAAAGTTGGAAAATTTAGCAAATTTTAAAGCTTCAGCTTTTCTACTTCTATAATACATAGTAATACCCCCCAAAAAAGGGATGACTTTACATTCCCCATATGTCTCCTTCATGTTAGGAGCATTTGGGGAATGCCATTTTATTTTTTGGGGATGTTACATAGCTTAGAAGTTTAGAAGCAAATTTTGAAATTTTTCTGAAATTTTCAAAATCCCACTTTTTATGGACCAGTTCAGGTCTGAAGTCACTTTGTGAGGCTTACATAATAGAAACCACCCAAAAATGACCCCATTTTAGAAAGTACACCCCTCAAGGTATTCAAAACTGATTGTACAAACGTTGTTAACCCTTTAGGTGTTCCACAACAGTTCATGGAAAATGGAGATAAAATTTCAGAATTTCAATTTTTGGGAAAATTTTCCATTATAATCCATTTTTTCCAGTAATAAAGTAAGGGTTAACTGTCAAACAAAACTCAATGTGGGTTGCCCTGATTCTCTAGTTTACATAAACACCCCTTATATGGTCCTAAACTACTTTTTGGCCAAACGGGAGGACATTGAAGGAGGGGAACGCCATATGGGTTTTGAATAGCAGATTTTGCGGGACTGATTTTTTTTAACACCATGTCCTATTGCAAGCCCCCCTGATGCACCCTAGCATAGAAATTCCAAAAAAGTGACTCCATCTAAGAAAGTACACCCTCAAGGTATTCAAAGCTGGGTTTACAAACGTTGTTAACCCTTTAGGTGTTCCACAACAGTTCATGGAAGATGGAGAAACAATTTTGGAATTTAGAATTTTTGGAAAATTTTCCATTATAATCCATTTTTTTTTAGTAATAAAGTAAGAGTTAACTGCCAAACAAAACTCAATGTGGGTTTCCCTGATTCTCTATTTTACAGAAACACCCCATATGTGGTTCTAAACTACTGTTTGGCCAAACGGGAGGACATTGAAGGAGGGGAACGCCATATGGGTTTTGAATAGCAGATTTTGCGGGACTGATTTTTTTTAACACCATGTCCTATTGCAAGCCCCCCTGTAGCACCCTAGCATAGAAATTCCAAAAAAGTGACTCCATCTAAGAAAGTACACCCCTCAAGGTAAAGCTTGGTTTACAAACGTTGTTAACCCTTTAGGTGTTCCACAAAAGTTCATGGAAGATGGAGAAACAATTTTGGAATTTAGATTTTTTTGAAAATTTTCCATTTTAACCCTTACTTTATTACTGGGAGAAATGGGTTAACAGCCAAACAAAACTCAAAATGAGTTGCCCTGATTCTGTAGTTTGCAGAAACACCCCATATGTGGTCCTAAACTACTATATGGCTAAACGGCAGGACATTGAAGAAGGGAAGCGCCATATGGTTTTTGGAAGGCAGATTTTGCTGGACTGGTTTATTTACACCATGTACCCATTCAAGCCCCCTGCTGCACCCCTAGAGTAGAAACTCCATAAAAGTGACCCCATCTAGGAAACTACAGGATATAGTGGTTGTTGTTTTGGGTTTATTGTAGGGTAAATTTGATTTTTGGTTGCTCTATATTACACTTTTTTGAGGCAATATAACAAAAAATGGAAATTCTAAAATTGTTTCTACATTCGCCATTAAGTTTTGTGGAACACCTTCATTTTTATTCATTTATAAAAGATATTTTTTTTCATGGAGGACCAGACTCTTTCCAGTCCTCCAGTGGGAGACTCAATTATTAGGGGAACAGATAGGGCGATCTGTCACAAAGATCGTGATCGCCGAACAGTGTGCTGTCTTCCTGGCGCTAGAGTTCGACACATCGCAGATCGGGTTGACAGATTACTGGGAGGGGCTGGAGAAGATCCAGCGGTCATGGTCCATATCGGAACCAATGACAAAGTTAGAGGAAGGTGGAGCGTCCTTAAGAATGATTTCAGGGATTTAGGTCACAAGCTTAGGGCAAGGACCTCAAAGGTAGTATTTTCCAAAATACTGCCTGTACCACGGGCCACAGAAGAGAGGCAGCGGGAGCTTAGAGAGGTTAACAAGTGGCTCAAGAACTGGTGTAGGAAGCAGGGTTTTGGGTTCATGGAAAACTGGGCCGACTTTGCTATCGGCTACAGGCTCTATCGTAGGGACGGGCTGCACCTCAATGGGGAAGGGGCAGCCGTGTTGGGGAGAAAGATGGCTAGAAGGTTGGAGGAGTGTTTAAACTAGGGACTGGGGGGGAGGGAAATTACATTACAGGAGGGGAAGATAGTGCAGATAGAGACCGGGGGCAAGGTAGTGGGACTGGGGGAGAAATGGAAGGAGAAACTAGAAAAGTTCAGAAGGAAAGGTGTAGGGCAAAAAATATGCATAAACCTCTCAAATGTATGTATACTAATGCCAGAAGCCTGACTAATAAAACTGGGGAACTGGAATTAGTGATGTGTGAGGATGATTATGACATAGTGGGAATAACTAAGACATGGCTGGATGATAGCTATGACTGGGCTGTTAATGTACAAGGTTACAATCTGTTCAGAAAGAATCGTCAAAACCGGAGAGGGGGAGGGGTCTGCCTTTACATAAAGTCCTGTCTAAAGCCCACACTCCAGGAAGACATCTGTGAGGGACACGAAAATGTGGAGTCATTGTGGGTGGAGATAAATGGAGCCAAAAACAATAATAAATTACTAGTAGGAGTTTACTATAAACCACCTAATATACCAGAGTCCGCAGAAAATCTATTACTAAACGAGATAAACAAGGCGGCAAACCATAATCAGGTGGTTATTATGGGGGACTTCAACTACCCAGATATAGACTGGGAAACTGAGAGCTGTACATCCCATAAATGAAAAAAGGTTCTTGGCAATAGCCAAAGACAATTACCTTTCCCAAATGGTTCAGGACCCAACTAGAGGGACGGCCATACTGGACTTAGTATTAACCAATAGACCTGATAGAACAACAGACGTGCAGGTCGGGGGACACCTGGGAAATAGTGACCATAAAGTAATAACCTTCCAATTATCCTTCAAACGAGAGTTTCTACAGGGAGGAACAAGAATACCGGACTTCAAAAAAGCTAAATTTAGCCAACTAAGAGAGGCCATAGGCCCAATTAACTGGGACATAGTACTCAAAAATAAAAATACAACCACAAAATGGGAGATTTTTAAAAGCATTGTAACATCTAATTGTGATCGATGCATACCTTATAGAAATAAAAGGCTAAGAAATAAGAAGAAACCAATGTGGATAAATAGAACCGTAAAAAAGCAATAAATGACAAAAAGAAAGCATATAAATCACTAAAACAGGAGGAGAGCCAGGAAGCACTGATAAACTATAAGGAAAAAAATAGAATATGTAAAAACTAATAAAAACTGCCAAACTAGAGACCGAGAGATTAATTGCCAAAGAGAGCAAAACTAACCCTAAAATGTTTTTCAATTATATAAATGGTAAAAATATAAACCTGAAGGAGTCGGCCCTCTACATAGCAATGAGGGGAGTTGCAGAAAGCAACGAGGATAAAGCCAAGCTATTAAATATTTTCTTCACCACTGTTTTCACTGAGGAAAATAAACTGTCAGATGAAATGCAAAATGTAAAAGTAAATTCCCTTTAAAAGTGCCCTGTCTGACCCAGGAAGAAGTACAGCAGCGACTTAAAAAGATTAAAATAGACAAATCGCCAGGACCGGATGGCATACACCCCGTATCCTAAGGGAATTAAGTGATGTCCTAGCCAGACCCTTATTTTTGATATTCACGGACTCCATACTGACAGGGAATGTTCCACCAGACTGGCGTATAGCAAATGTGGTGCCAATATTCAAAAAGGGTCCAAAAACAGAGCCTGAAAATTATAGGCCGGTAAGTTTAACATCTGTTGTGGGTAAACTGTTTGAAGGTTTTGTAAGAGATGCTATCTTGGAGTATCTCAATGAAAATAAGCAAATTACACCATATCAGCATGGCTTCATGAGGGATCGGTCATGTCAAACTAATTTAATCAGTTTCTATGAGGAGGTAAGTTCTAGACTTGACAGCGGCGAATCAATGGATGTCGTATATCTGGACTTCTCCAAAGCATTTGACACTGTACCACATAAAAGGTTAGTATATAAAATGAGAACACTTGGACTAGGAGAAAATATCTGTATGTGGGTAAGTAACTGGCTCAGTAATAGAAAACAGAGGGTGGTTATTAATGGTACACACTCAGATTGGGTCACGGTCACTAGTGGGGTACCTCAGGGTTCAGTATTGGGCCCTATTCTCTTCAATATATTTATTAATGATCTTGTAGAAGGCTTGCACAGTAATATATCAATTTTTGCAGATGACACTAAACTGTGTAAAGTAATTAACACTAAAGAGGACAGTTTTCTGCTACAGAGGGATCTGGATAGATTGGGGGCTTGGGCAGAGAAATGGCAGATGAGGTTTAACACTGACAAATGTAAAGTTATGCACATGGGAAGGAATAATGCAAGTCACCTGTACATACTAAATGGTAAAACACTCAGTAACACTGACATGGAAAAGGATCTAGGAATTTTAATAAATAACAAACTAAGCTGTAAAAACCAGTGTCAGGCAGCTGCTGCTAAGGCCAATAATATAATGGGTTGCATCAAAAGGGGCATAGATGCCCGTGATGAAAATATAGTCTTACCACTTTACAAATCACTAGTCAGACCACGCATGGAGTACTGTGTACAGTTCTGGGCTCCCGTGAACAAGGCAGACATAGCAGAGCTAGAGAGGGTTCAGAGGAGGGCAACTAAAGTAATAACTGGAATGGGGCAACTACAGTACCCTGAAAGGGTATCAAAATTAGGGTTATTCACTCTAGAAAAAAGACGACTGAGGGGAGATCTAATAACTATGTATAAATATATCAGGGGTCAGTACAAAGATCTCTCTCATCATCTATTTATCCCCAGGACTGTGACTGTGACGAGGGGACATCCTCTGCGTCTGGAGGAAAGAAGGTTTGTACACAAACATAGAAAAGGGTTCTTCACGAGAAGAGCAGTGAGACTATGGAACTCTCTGCCTGAGGAGGTGGTGATGGTGAGTACAATAAAGGAAATCAAGAGGGGCCTGGATGTATTTCTGGAGCGTAATAATATTTCAGGCTATAGCTACTAAAGATGGGTCGTTGATCCAGGGAGTTATTCTGACTGCCTGATTGGAGTCGGGAAGGAATTTTTTCCCCTTAAGTGGGGAAAATTGGCTCTACCTCACAGGGGTTTTTTGCCTTCCTCTGGATCAACTTGCAGGAAACAGGTCGAACTGGATGGACAAAAGTCTTTTTTCGGCCTTATATACTATGTTACTATGTTACTATGTTACCTAAAGGGTTAACAAAGTTTGTAAAGTAATTTTTGAATACCTTAAGGGGTGTAGTTTTTTAGATGGGGTCACTTTTTTGGAGTTTCTAGTCTAGGCTACATCAGGGGGGCTTCTAATGGGCCATGTTGTAAATAAACCAGTCCATCAAAATCTGCCTTCCAGAAACCATATGGCGTTCCCTTCGTTCTATGTCCTGCCTTGTGGCTATATAGCCATTTACAACCACATATGGGGTGTTTCTGCAAACTACAGAATAAGGGCAATAAATATTTAGTTTTGTTTGACTGTTAACCCTTGCTTTATTACCGGAAAATATGGATTAAAATGCAAATTTTGCCAAAAAATGGGTATTTTGGCACTGTTTTTACTTTATTTTTTTAACACCGTTCATTCGAGGGGTTGGGTATAATGTTATTTTTATAGGGCAGATTATTACGGACGCGCCGATACCTAATATGTCTACTTTTTATTTATTTATTCAGATTTTACACTATATTATCATTTTAGGAACAAAAAATTTATAATTTTACTATCTCCATAGCCTGGCAGCTGCAGTTTTTTTTGGGGGGGAGGGACTATATAATGTGGGGGCTCAATTTTTGCGGGATGAGATGGCGGTTTTATTGGCACTATTTGGGGGTGCATACGGCTTTTTTATCGCTCGCTATTACACTTTTTGTAGTGTTAGGTGACATAAATGGCTTTTTTTTACACGGTTTTTATTTTTTATTTTTAACGCCGTTCATCCGAGGGGTTAGGTCTAATGTTATTTTTATAGGGCAGATTATTACGGATGCGCCGATACATAATATGTCTACTTTCTTTTATTTATTCAGATTTTACACTTTATTATCATTTTAGGAACAAAAAATTGATAATTTTACTATCTCCATAGCCTGGCAGCTGCAGTTTTTTTTTGGGGGGAGGGACTATATAATGTAGGAGCTCATTTTTTGTGGGATGAGATGGCGGTTTTATTGGCACTATTTGGGGGTGCATACGACTTTTTGATCGCTCGCTATTACACTTTTTTTGATGTTAGGTGACAATAAAAATGGCTTTTTGGACATAGTTTTTATTTTATTTTTTTAAAGTCGTTTTTCCAAGGGGTTGGGTCAAATATTATTTTTATAGAGCAGATTATTACGGACGCGGCGATGCCCAATACGTATGGCTCTCAGACTTAGGAGACACTAAAACAGGCATCCTCAAACTGCGGCCCTCCAGATGTTGTAAAACTAAAATTCCCACTGTGCCCTGCTGATAGCTGTAGCTGGGCATGCTGGGAGTTGTAGTATGACAACATCTGGACGGCCGCATTTTGAGGATGCCTGCACTAAAACTAATATCATTTTTGGAAAAAAAATTGTTTCTGTGCCTCCAAAGTCTGAGAGCCATAGTTTTTTATGTTCTCTAGGGGACTGCCGGGAATTATAAAAATTTAGTACTCCATGGAAGTGTGATACTCCCTGAAGCAATTGATAACGCAGAGGCCCGGATGATCGGGGCACGTGTCACATTGAGTGGTGGTGTCCTTCCGTATCCCCTTCTTGTGACACACTCTGCATCTTTTTGGGGTTCGTCCCTTTTTTCCAGTATGGTGGACCACACCTGGAAAATGTTGGCCAGGGACGACCCGGGCGCCTCCAATTCCCTAGGTACTCCAACCTGCTCTTTCCCGGTCTCAAAAGATCAGGTCCTTGAGGACTGCCTCATAGAACTGGAGGAACGTCTCTGCGCTGCCAGCGCTTCGGCATAGTACAAAAGCGTTGTACATGGCAACCTGCACCATGTAGACCGCAACTTTTTTGTACAATGCCCGGGTTTTCCGCATGGCATTATATGGTTGGAGAACTTGATCAGATAGATCAACTCCACCCATATACCGATTGTAGTCGACGATACAATTGGGCTTGAGGACCGTTGCCGTGGTACCTCGCACAGAGACTGGGGTGGTGCCGTTACCATGGATTGTGGTCAGCATAAGGACATCCCTCTTGTCCTTATACCTGACCAACAGCAGGTTTCCACAAGCAAGGGCACGGGTCTCACCCCTGGGGATAGGTACCTGGAGGGGGTGGGCAGGGAGGCAGCGCTGATTTTTCCGCACGGTCCCACAAGCGAACGTGGATCTGGCGTAGAGGGCCTGATACAAGGGAATACTGGTATAAAAGTTATCCACGTACAGGTGGTAACCCTTATCCAGTAGTGGGTACATAAGGTCCCACATGAGTTTCCCGCTAACACCCAGAGTGGGGGGACATTCTGGGGGTTCAAGACGGGAATCTCGCCCCTCGTACACACGAAATTTGTAAGTGTACCCTGAGGTACTCTCACAAATTTTGTACATTTTGACGCCATACCTCGCCCGCTTAGTGGGAATGTATTGGCGGAAACTGAGTCTCCCCTTGAAAGCCACGAGAGACTCATCAACCGCGACCTCCCTTCCAGGTACGTAGGCCTGTGCAAACTTGGCCTCGAAATGATCTATGACCGGCCGTATCTTGTACAGCCGGTCATAGGCAGGATCATCTCGGGGGGGACATGCTGAATTATCTACATAATGCAGGCATTTCCGAATGGCCTCAAACCGTGAGCGAGTCATGGCCGTACTGTACAGTGGGGTCTGGTAGAGGATGTCCCCACTCCAGTATTGCCTGATGCTCGGTTTTTGCACTAGACCCATATGCAGCACGAGGCCCCAAAACGTCCTCATCTCGGCTGCACTGACCGGGGTCCAGCCACCGGGTCTAGCCAAAAAGGAGCCTGGGTGCTGAGTGACGAACTGTTGGGCGTACAGATTCGTCTGCTCCACCATCAGATTCACCAGTGGGTCACTGAAAAAAAACTAAAAAAGTCAATTTCAGTAAATCCCACTGTGGGAATCTGGATTCCTGGATTGCCAACAAATTCAGGAATCACAGGCTCGTATTCCCCTGGGGTACACCAGACTCGTTCACCTGTAGGGGGCTCAGGTGGACTTCTCTGGTGGGCCGGAAAACTAGTACGAGCCCCAGGGCTGCTCGTACTAGTGCTGGCCACAGGGCATCAGCACCCCTCGGTGGGTTTAGGGTCTCACAGCTAAGTGCTGTGGACCCCAACCACCACAGGCAGCACTAAAATAAAAATTGTTTTTTTTCCCTAACAACTAACTGTCCCTTCTATCCCTGCCTAAAATACCTCTCCCTCGCTGACCCTAACCTACCTGATGGGTGCAGGAGGGTAATGGGAGCCGAAGGGGGAGGTCACAGGAGCGGTGCGGCGCGATCCTCACTCGGGGGCAGCAGCAGCAGGAAGAGGAGGGGAGAGAGGAGCTCCGGGAGTTTGAATCTCCCGCCTCTCTCCCCGGACCAATCAGATCCCAGCACCGCCACCACAGCCCCCAATTGAAGAACGGTGATTGGTGGTGTGATATCACACCACCGATCACCGTTCTTTTCCGGTTCATCGGGTCACCGGAGAACCGAATGGACCGGAAACGCAGCAAACCGCAGGTCTGAATTGACCTGCGGTTTTCTGCGATTGCCGATACGGGGGGGGTCACATGACCCCCCTCAGCATTGTGACAGGATGCCCGCTGAATGATTTCAGCGGACATCCTGTTTCTTTTAACCCCTTCAGCGCCCCACTCGCATTTTTTTCACATGACGTACCGGTACGTCATGTGTCCTTAAGGACTCGGGAAACATGCCGTACCGGTACGTCATCTGTCCTAAAGGGGTTAATCATGATTAAGGACTAACATGTAAAAGTCCGAAACGCGTAGACTATTTTTCCTTACCTGCACTGGAAAAGCTGTACGCTTCAATAAATTATTTTTTCACTGCACCGGAGAAGCTGGAGCCCTCTCTTTTTTTCTTGATTTTCTGCTATCAATTCAGCTGTTTCCAGAGGCTGTTGGTTCCGTGCTCACGGCAAAGCAGGAAGGTGAGAGCTGCCTTGCATCTGCTAATCCTTTGCAGTGGCAAAAAAAGTATTATTTGCCATTCAGCAGTGCAGTTATATATTCTAAAGCCTTTTTGTCATGTATTAGTGGCAAAAAAAAGTATTTTCGTTTAGTGGTGCAGTTATATGTTCTAAAGCCTTTTTTGGCATGTATGTTGGAAAAAAGGGCTTATTAGCTGTTTTGTGGTAAAGTGAGAAAATTATAGCCCTTTTTGGCGTGTATTAGTGGCAAAAAAAAAGTATTATTTACCGTTCAGCTGCGTAGTTATATGTTCTAAAGCCTTTTTTGTCATGTATTAGTGGCAAAAAAAGTATTATTTGCTGTTCAGCGGTGCAGGTATATGTTCTTAAGCCTTTTTTAGCGTGTATTAGTGGGGGGAAAAGGGCTTATTAGCTGTTGTGTGGTGAAGTGAAAAAATGATAGCCCTTTTTGGATTGTATTAGTGGGAAAAAAAGTATTATTTGCCATTCAGCGGTTCAGTTATATGTTCTAAAGCCATTTTTGTTGTGTATTAGTGGCAAAAAAGTATTATTTGTCGTTTAGTGGTGCAGATATATGTTCTAAAGTCTTTTTGGCGTGTATTAGTGGGGGGAAAAATGGGCTTATTAGCCGTTGTTAGGTGAAGTGAGAAAATTACAACCCTTTTTGGCATGTATTAGTGGCAAAAAAAAAGTATTATTTACCGTTCAGCTACGTAGTTATATGTTCTAAAGCCTTTTTTGTCATGTATTAGTGGCAAAAAAAGTATTATTTGCTGTTCAGCGGTGCAGGTATATGTTCTTAAGCCTTTTTTAGCGTGTATTAGTGGGGGGAAAAGGGCTTATTAGCTGTTGTGTGGTGAAGTGAAAAAATGATAGCCCTTTTTGGATTGTATTAGTGGGAAAAAAAGTATTATTTGCGATTCAGCGGTTCAGTTATATGTTCTAAAGCCATTTTTGTCATGTATTAGTGGCAAAAAAAGTATTATTTGTCGTTTAGTGGTGCAGATATATGTTCTAAAGCCTTTTTTGTCGTGTATAGTGGCCAAAAAAAGTATTATTTGCCATTCAGCTGTGCAGTTATATGTTCTAAAGCCTTTTTTGTTGTATATTAGTGGCAAAAAAAAAAATATTATTCGCCATTCAGCTATGCAGTTAAATGTTCTAAAGGCTTTTTGGTGTGTATAAGTCGGGAAGAAAGGGAATTATTAGCCATTGTGTGGTAAAGTGAGAAAATTACAGCCCTTTTTGGCGTGTATTAGTGGCAAAAAAAGTATTATTTGCCGTTTAGCGGTGCAATTATATGTTCTAAAGCCTTTTTTCTCATGTATTAGTGGCAAAAAAAAGTATTATTTGCGTTCAGCGGTGCAGTTGTATGTTCTAAATCCTTTTTTGGCGTGTATTGGTTGAAAAAAAAGGCTTATTAGCCATTGTGTGGTAAAGTGAGAGAATTACAGCCCTTTTTGGCATGTATTAGTGGCAAAAAAAGTATTATTTGCCATTCAGCGGTGCAGACTTATGTTCTAAAGCCTTTTTTGGCTCCCACTAACTATCTGTATTATATATATTAGCTAACTATGTAATGTAAATAAATAAGGATCCATATGAGTCTGCAAAGCACAGAGCACAGCAATGACAGTGCTTTTTCTCTCAGAACTGCAAAAAACAGCAGAAAATGGCTGCTGGGGAGTTTCTTATCTAGTAAAGGGGTAGGCAACTTTCTTATTGGTTGCTAGGGATGTTGCTAAGCTCTGACAAAGATATTGCAGCCTTCTCATTGGCCCACAAGCAAGAAGCAGTAATACTGATAAAAAAAAACTAGAATATTAGCGATTATGAATATATAGCACTATATTCTAGATTTTCGCGAATTCTCAAACTAGCGATATTTGCGATAAAAATTTGCAATGATAATATTCGCGACCAACACTACTTATTATCTGTTGTGTGGTAAAGTTAGAAAATTACAGCCATTTTTGGCATGTATTAGTGGCAAAAAAAAGTATTATTTGCCGTTTGGCTGTGCAGTTAGACGCCAAAAAAGGCTTTAGAACATATAACTGCACAGCTGAACGGCAAATAATACTTTTTTTGGACACTAATACACGCCAAAAAAGGCTTTAGAACATATATTAAGGCTCGTTCACATGAACTTGCTTTCCGTATACGGGCCGTTTTTTATGTTCTGTATATGGTCAGTATATGGAACCATTCATTTCAATGGGTCCGCAAAAAAAAACGAATGTACTCCATATGTATTCCATTTTTTCCGTTCTGCAACATTTTAAGTCAGGTCCTATTACTGTCCGCAAATCACGTTCAGTGGCTCCATTCAAGTCAATGGGTCCGTATAAAAAACGGAATGCATACCGAACACATGTCCGTATGTCATCTGTTTTTTGCGGATCCATGCTGTAGAAATGCTATGCCCAGCCCATTTTGCACATGTGTTTGGTGTTTCCAAAGCTTTGTGGAAAAACGGAACCGAAACGGAGCGGAAACAGAAACACAACGGATCCAAAAAATGGACCACAAAACCATACGGTCGTGTGAATAAGCCCTTAGTGGGGAAAAAAGGGCCTATAGGCCGTTGTGTGGTGAACTGAGAAAATAACAGCCCTTTTTGGCATGTATTAGTGGCAAAAAAAAGTATTATTTGCTGTTCAGTGGTGTAGTTATATGTTCTAAAGCCTTTTTTTGGCGTGCATTAGTGGCAAAAAAAAGTATTATTTGCTGTTCAGCTGTGCAGTTATATGTTCTAAAGCCTTTTTTGGTGTCTATTAGTAGGGGAAAAAAAGGGCTTATTAGCCAATGTGTGGTGAAGTGATAAAATTACATCCCTTTTTGGCGTGTATTAGTTGCAAAAAAAAGTATTATTTGCTGTTCAGCAGGGCAGTTATATGTTCTGAAGCCTTTTTTGGCATGTATTAGTGGCAAAAAAAAGTATTATTTGCCGTTCAGCTGTGCAGTTATATGTTCTAAAGCCTTTTTTGTCGTGTATTAGTGGGAAAAATAAAGGGCTTATTAGGTGTTGTGTGGTGAAGTGAGAAAATGACAGCCCTTTTTGGCTTGTATTATTGGCAAAAAAAGTATTATTTGCCGTTCAGCGGTGCAGTTATGTGTTCTAAAGCCTTTTTTGTCATGTATTAGTGGCAAAAAAAATAATTATTTGCCATTCAGCGGTGCAGTTAAATGTTCTGAAGCCTTTATTGGTGTGTATTAGTGGCAGAAAAAGTATTATTTGCCGCTGTATGGTGAAGTGACAAAATTACAGCCCTTTTTGGCGTTTATTAGTGGGAAAAAAAAGTATTATTTGCCGTTCAGCGGTGCAGTTATATGTTTTAAAGCCTTTTTGGTGTGTATAAATTGACAAAATTACAGCCTTTTTAGGGTTAATTATTTTCTTTTATTTACCTATTTGATCTAACAGTATGTCAGACAATGAAGTGACAGGCCCTGCACAGGGGAGGGGCAAATGCCTAAATATTTTTGGCGCAGGAACAATTCACAGCAGAGTGACATCAGACACCCCCAGCCAAGAGTCGGTGGGTTCGTCAGACACAACCCTTAGTTGGCATGGCCCGGGTGCAGGCCCTGTCTGCTCACCTGTCCTCAACCTACCTCTGTCCTTTTCTGTTCCCTTAGCCAGAAAAGTATTATATGCGCTGGGCTCAGCTCCACTATACAGCGAGGACGAGCTACTAGAGGACAGTCAGCAGCTATTGCCCAGCCAAGATCCGGTGGAGACATCCTCCACTTCCTCTGGTAGACGGGCAAGTAGTGATGAGGAGAGTGGCGTGGGAGCTGGTGTTGAGAGCGGTCATGCTCCTGGCTCAGAGACTGTTAAGGAGGACATCAGTGACGTGCAGACAGTACTCGATGATGATGTAGCCGATCTCAATTGGGAGCCGGGTGACGAAGGGCCTTCATCATCATCGGGAGAAGAGGGTGGCAGCTTGCGCGTGAGGCAGCGGCGGAGCCAGAAAGTCGGTAGAGTGGCTGGGATTTAGCAGGGCGGCAGCAGTGGAAGATCGGGAGACAAACGTGCCCAGGGTAGACCTCCCGCTTCACAGGAGCCCACCTGCCCGGAAAGTAGTGGTGCAGGGGTTCACAGGCAGCGGCAGTCTGCGTGAAATGTTGGGGGTAAAATACCCTACTCTGCAGTTTTTTGTTAAGCCGCCGGAGGAAGTGAACATGGCCATTTGCCGAATCTGTGGGCAGAAGTTGAAGCGTGTCCAGGGTGCCAATGTTTGCACCACGGCCTTGTGTCAACATATGCAGCGTCACCATAAAGTAGCTTGAGAAAACCGTGGCTCCAATGTGGTAGTCCAGCCTGCCACAGTAACTGCTGCATCACCCAGTGGCACTCACCCGATTTAAGGCAGTCAAGGCTCCACCACCTCAGCCGAAGGGAGCTGTCTGTCCTTCCCATCATCTACTGGTCCTGATGCTCCTGCTCCTCACCCTCCTTCTCCTTGTCAGTCATTCTTTCAGCAATCAATCACCCAAGCGATTGCCAAAAGACAACAGTATGCATGCACTCCAAAAAGCGCCAAAGCTGAAAGTGCTCCTGGCCAAGTTGCTGGTGCTCTAGTCCCTCCCTTTCCAAGTGGTGGACTCTGCACCTTTCAGAGAACTGATGGCTTGTGCCGAGCCGAGGTGAAGAGTCTCAAGCTGTCATTTCTTTGCCAAAAAGTCAGTACCAGCCCTGCACAAATATGTAGAACAGAAGGTGGGCCAGTCCTTGAGCCTGTCAGTGTCTGCCAAAGTGCACGGCAGCGCTGATGTGTGGAGCTGTAACTACAGTAAAGGACAATATATGTCCTTTATGGCTAACTGGGTAAATGTGGTTCCTGTCCAGCCAAACCAGCAACTTGGCCAGGTGACACGGCTTCTGCCTCCAGGTTCTCATGCCGTTGGTCCTGCGAGAATGTCTGCCTCTGCCTCCTCATCCTGCACCGTGTCCTCAGCCTCCACTGCAGGGACAATTTCCAGAGCTCCTCCAGCATACCACATGTGCAGGGCACGGCGGTTTCAAGCTGTTCTACACCTCGTTTGCCTAGGTGAACTGAGTCACACAGAGGAGGAACTGTTCCGTGTATTTCATCAAGAAATTGAATCCTGGCTTTTCCCGCGATAACTCAAAATCGGAACCATGGTGACTGACAACAGGAAGAACATGGTGTCGGCGCTGCGTCAAGGAGGGCTGAGCCATGTGCCCTGCATGGAGCACGTGTTGAATCTGGTTGTCAGGCGGTTCCTGAAGTCTTCCACCCATCTGCAAGACATCCTAAAAATGGCAAGGAAACTTTGCATGCACTTTAGCCACTCGTACACCGTCAAGCATATCCTCCTTGAGCTGCAGCGGCAGAACGGCTGATATGCAATGTTTCCATCCGTTGGAATTCCACCCTCCATATGTTGGACCTTAGAAAGGCCTTAAATGATTTCTTGATGATCCAAGCGGACAGGAGTACTCCCTGTGTAACTTTGATGTCAGCCAGTGGCAGCTCATGCATAATACTTGCTGTTTGCTCAGACCCTTTGAGGATGCCACGTTATTAGTCAGTCGCCAGGACTACAGGAGGAACAATGTCAGTCCACTGCTTCATATACTGAAACTCATGCTGCTGCTGCCACCTTCACACTCTGTCATTATGCTACTCTGTGTCCTCCTCATGCTGCTGCCACCTCCACACTATGTAACCTTGCCACTCTGTGGTCTCCTCATGCTTCTGCCAACTCACAACTATGTCTCTGGGCCAATCTGTGGTCTCCTGATGCTGCTGCTGCCTCCTCCACACTCTGTCATTATTTCACTCTGCGGTCTCCTCATGCTGCTGCCATTTCACCACTCTGTGGTCTCCTCTTGCTGCTGCCAAATCACCACTATGTGGTCTCCTCATGCTGCTGCCACCTCTACACTATGTCACCTTGCCATTATGTGGTCTGCTCATGCTGCTGACAACTCACAACTTTGTCTTTTGGCCACTCTGTGGTCTCCTCATGCTGCTGCCACCTCCACACTATGTAACCTTGCCACTCTGTGGTCTTCTCATGCTTCTGCCAACTCACAACTATTTCTCTGGGCCAATCTGTGGTCTCCTGATGCTGCTGCCGCCGCCTCTCTGTTATTGTTCTACTCTGCGGTCTCCTCATGCTGCTGCCATTTCACCACTCTGTGGTCTCCTCATGCTGCTGCCAAATCACCACTCTATGGTCTCCTCATGCTGCTGCCATCTCCACACTATGTCATTATGCCACTCCATGGCCTCCTCATGCTGTTTATGCCACCTCCACACTATGTCACTGGACCTCATGCTTCTGCTACTGCCACCTCCACATTTTGTCACCTTACCACTCTGTGGTTCTCTCATGCTGCTGCTAAATCAACACTTTGTCACCAGTGACATAGTGGACCAGTGACATAGTGTTGAGATAGCAGCAGCATGAGGAGGCCACAGAGTGGCCCACACTCTGTGGGCTCCTCATGCTGCTGCTATCTCAACACTATGTCACTGGTCCACTCTGAGGCCTCCTCATGCTATTGCTGCTGCTGCTGTCACCTCCACTCTATGCTACCTTGCCACTCTGTGGTCTCCTCATGCTGCTGCTGTCTCAACACTATGTCACTGGGCCACTCTGTGGCCTCCTCATGCTGCTGCTAACTCAACACTATGTCACTGGGCCACTCTGTGACCTCCTCATGCTGCTGCTGCCACCTCCACACTATGTTACCTTTCCAGTCTGTGGCCTCCTCATGCTGCTGCTAACTCAACACTATGTCACTGGGCCACTCTGTGGCTTCCTCATGCTTCAGCCACCTCAACACTCTATAAATTGGCCACTCTGTTGTCTTCTTATGCTGCTGCTAAGGCCACCTCCCTACTATGTCACTGGCCCACTCTGTGGTCTCCTCATGCTGCTGCTACCTCAACACTATGTCACTTTGCCACTCTGTGGACTTCTCAAGCTGTTCTCCCACCCTCCCCACTCCATGACTGAGTCACTATTTGCCTTTTGCCTAGTTGACATCATCAATTATTTTTCCCTTCTTCTGATCTGTCAGAAGGAAGGCAAAATTAGACGCACAATGGATCCTATCTGTGTAGCAGCTCCAAGGCCTGTATGGGCCCATAAGAATTGGGCTATGATTTGGTAGCCAAAAGCAGGAGTAGGTACAAAATACAGAAAACGTGCAAATATTTCATTTATGTGTCATTTCTGTTTTGGATCCACTCCTGTTTTTTTTTGGCTTTAGCTATACTGATGAAGTACTGACCAAATGCTGACTGAGTGAAGGCAGATGCTTAAGAGACAGGATCCGTTCTTTCGGGGGTTATTGCAGTGACGGATCAGAGGAAGGGCAAAATAATTAGTGATGTCAACACAAACTTACTGCTACCTCCAACAATTCGGGTTGTTGCCCGGGTTATATTTGTGCAGTAAAGTGGGGGTCAGGTGCCATCTATTCAGGATTTTATATCCACTCTCTTGCATCCTCACACACCGCGAGGTCCGTTTTGGGGCCGTGAGAAGCAATTTAATCTCTGCATCAGTAAACTTACGGGAGATATCTGTCTCCCATGCTGTAATAAAAGAGTATCTCAATTGTTCTGGTGGTGATGACAGTAGTTTGCTATATGTCGAGACTATTTTTTTGGGAGGTTTAATTTGAGCCAGGGAAGTTTCAAAGTGTGTCATAGAGCGTTGAAGATCAGCATGTTTGAGGAGTAGCCTGAAGGAATGAGTGAATTTATTATATATCATAGGTGGTATCAGGGAGCATTTGAGGTATTCCGTCAAACTGTCCCTCATGGGAATTATACCTGCGAGTAAGAGTGAGTCAATCTTTGAGTCATTAAGGCTAATATCTTTGTGGATAGAGGAATTATAGTTGTAGTCAGTGGTTAGTATAAGGTTTCTAACCTGTATTAGAGGTGAACGGTAGGGGGCACATCTCGATCGTACGTTTTTATGATTCCAGATTTTGCAAGTTTCGTCTGTAAGAGCATTGAAAACCTTAGATTGGGGGGGTGGGGTGGGGGGGGCGTTTTGTCTGAAAAAACAAGTTGCCGAAGCGGGAATTGGAGGATATCTTCTTCTATAAAAACCCACAGTTTATGCGGGGGCCTCCTCATCCAGTCAAGTATGCGATTTAAATGTATTGCTTGTACAAACGATTGGGGGGCCAGCATGTCAATTCTGCCATATTTTTGAGGCAGTTGAAGTATAGAGTATTTAACCCTAGGTTTTTTAGCGTTCCATATGTAGCGGGAAAGAATTCTATTTAACCGAGTGTAGAAGCTGGCTGGGATATGGATGGGAAGGGCTTGTAACAGGTAAGTCACTTTGGGCCAGATTAGACATTTTGCTATATTTTTTCTCCCAAACCAGAAGATATACGGTGTGGGCCATTCATCAAGAATTTTTGAGATATCTTTTAGCAAAGGGTGAATTGTTTTTCTAATAAAACAGCATAACGTCAACATACTGCATAAAAAAAAACAACAACAGAAGCATAGACCCGAAAAGCTCACCAAAATGGAAAAAAAATGCTACTAAAAAAAGAATAGGTGTGTCCTGCATTTCATGTTTCCTATAGACCAGGGGTAGGCAACCTCCGGCTCTCCAGGTGTTGTGACAGTACAACTCCCAGCATGCATACTTGCTCTACTCTTCTCAGAACTCCCATAGAAATGAATGGAGCATGCTGGGAATTGTAGTTTCACAACAGCTGGAGTGCCGAAGGTTGCTGCTATAGACTTTCAGCCAACATTTGGAAGAAATGCAGTAAAAATTCAGAAAGTCTGGAAAATGACACAGGAAAAAATAAAGGAGAAATGTATTAAGCTCTGCACTCCAAAATTCTCGCTTCTGAATGTCACAAAACTATTTAAAGATTTTAGCATTTTTACACCTATTCCACCAACGCAGACTCATGCAAAACTGACTTCCAATATTACCCTTATGATAAATCCCCTCCGATATGTGAATCCAGCCATAGGCAGGTTCTGCGTCTGAGGTAGAAATTAGGATTGAAGATGTATCGGAAGTCAATTTTTAGACTGGAATTGCTTACTGTATGTACGCCTGCACCAAATTTATGAAAATGGCATACAGTAATAATAAATTTGGCACAAGTGCAAGGCAGTTTCAGTGAAAGTGCACCTGTGGGATGTTTGTCATTGAGTTGCGACTTTTTGCTACTTTTTAGAATGTTGCTTTTTATAATTGTGTCACAAAAGTGAACTACTGTGAAATCCTGCCCAAATTTTTACTTCACAACCGCAGGTACCACAAAAAGTAACAAAATGTTTGTGCTAGTGACCCTGAAAAGTTGCAAAGACCTTATTTGCGACCTTTTGAAGCCATAATTCTGAGGTGCAGGGGCTTGATAAATATCTCCCATATTTATTTTTGGCATTTTTGCAGTTTTAGCAGGTTTTGTGGTATATTTTCCTATCTATTTTATGTGTCCAGATGTAACTTTAAATGATGAGGTGAATTATTAAATTCCCTTCAGACAAAGGCCCTGATTTATCCAGACTGTCCGCCACAGGTCATACCTCTGTTCTATTGCAGCACATGAGTCATCATCATCAGTTACTGCTTCTCTCGTTGAAACTACTCCTCCCACTCTGCTTCATTCACAGCCACCAATAACAGAATTTGTGGTCAAGAAACAACTCAACGTGCTGAGCAATCTGCTGGTGCAAAATCTTGATTCCCATCTGGCTAAATTGCTGGTTGTGCAGTCACTGCTGTACCACTTAGTGGATTCTGTTGGCTTTAGGGAACTGATGTCATATGCTCAGCCTTGCTGAAAGATACCCAGCAACCATTATTTTTCCAAAAAGCCATCCCTGGGGAGGGGTTTAGTAGAGGGGTCCGATAAGAGAAGAAAGAAGCATTTTTCTGTTTTTCTCTCCTAAGATATATTACAAAGTTTCTTGAAATGTCCATACACCTTTAATAGCTGTAGTCAAAATGCTAACAGCTATCTCTCCCAACCCTCCCCATATGCATAAATAATAAGTGATAAATTCTAACAATTGTGTGTGTTTATGAAGCAGCCTGCAGGTGAGGCAGAGAGGGTGGGAGTGGTGGCTACCGTGAGGATGGTGGTTCTGGTATTTACTGTAACACTCCCTCTTCAGCTCTCCCTTGGGCCAATGCACAGTAAAAGGAGGGTGAACCTTGTTCCCTTGGGGCACACCCTGGATTTGGGGCTGACTCCTGCCTGATGGTGGTACAGAGTGCCCTTGATGTTGATGGGTGTTGGGGTACAAGGCAGGGTCCCTGTAAGGTAGCAGACCAATGTTGTGGAATACTGTGGTGATGCAGGTGTGTGTGCATGTAATAATGACAATGAGTCTGGTTGTCATAGTCCGGCATATGCCATTGGGCTACAATAAGTCTCCCCCACGGTCATTATCATGCATGAACCAGCAGATCTTATACATGGGTTGCAGATTCCACAGTTCCACAATTTTTCCCAGTATCTGTACTTTCTATAAAGGCAGTTAGTCCAGCGGCCCCTAGTTTGTTGCAGAGCCAGTTCACTGCACAGGATCCCACTTGACCAAGTGGTGAAACACTCCAAATAACAAACAGATGATCCAGCACTTGATAAAACTGGTAATTTCTTTATCTTATTCAAATGCAAAATCACAGCAGTACAGAGAAACACAATACCCACCACAGGACAACTTAGGTGTTTTGAACACTGATTGCGTTCCTGGTCATAGCTTAGTGAGTGATCAACAAACTAGCACTTGACCCATAGCAACAGATACAACTAATTAGTAATTATACTTGAGCGGTACTAACAAAACCCAAATGTATCAAATAGTTTTAAAATAAAAACAATAATAAATCCAGATACTATTAATCCCTTAAGGACCCAGCCATTTTTCACCTTAAGGACCAGGCCATTTTTAGCAAATCTAACACGTGTCACTATATGTAGTAGTAACCTTAAAACACTTTTACTTATCCAAGCCATTCTGAGATTGTTTTCTCGTCACATATTGTACTTCATAACAGTGGCAAGATTGAGTCAAAAAATTTCATTTTTATTTATTAAAAAATACCAAATTTGGCAAAAATTTTGAAAAAATTAGCAAATTTGCAAATTTCTATTTCTCTACTTTTATAATAGATAGTAAGAACTCCAAAAATAGTTATTACTTTACATTCTTCATATGTCTACTTCATGTTTGGATCATTTTGGTAAAGCCATTTTATTTTTTATGGATGTTACAAGGCTTAGAAGTTTAGAAGCAAATCTTGAATTCTTTCAGAAAATTTTCAAAAAACACTTTTTAAGTACCAGTTCAGGTCTTAAGTCACTTTGTGCGGCTAACATAATAGAAACCACCCAAAAATGACCCCATTTTAAAAACTACAAACCTCAAGGTATTCAAAACTGATTTTTACAAACTTTGTAAAATGAAAATGGAGATTAAATTTCAGATTGATTAGAATGGAAAATCTGCCAAAAAAGTGGTAGATTTTCCATTCTAATCAATTTTTTCCAGTAACAAGGCAAGGGTTAACAGCTAAACAAAACCCAATATTTATTGCCCTGATTCTGTAGTTTGCAGAAACACCCCATATGTGGCCGTAAACTGCTATGTGGCCAAACGGCAGGGCACAGAAGGAAAGGAGCGCCATATGGTTTTTGGAAGGCAGATTTTACTAGACAGGTTTTTAGACACCATGTCCCATTTGAAGCCCCCCTGATGCACCCCTATAGTAGAAACTCCAAAAAATCTACCCCATTTTAGAAACTACAGGATAAGGTGGCAGTTTTTTTGGTACTATTTTAGGGTAAATATGATTTTTGGTCGCTCTATATCACACTTTTTTGAGGCAAGGTAACAAAAAAATAGAAATTCTGAAATTTTATCTCCCTTTGCTGATAACTCTTGTGGAACACCTAAAGGGTTAACAAAGTTTGTAAAATAAGTTTTGAATACCTTGAGGGGTGTAGTTTCTTCAATGGAGTCACTTTTATGGAGTTTCTACTCTAGGGGTGCTTTGGGGGGGCTTCAAGTGGGACATGATGTCAAAAAACCAGTCCAGTAAAATCTGCCTTCCAAAAACCACATGGCGCTCCTTTCCCTCTATGCCCTGCCATTTGGCCATACAGCAATTTACGACCACATATGGGGTGTTTCTGCAAACTACAGAATCAGGTTAATAAATATAGAGTTTTGTTTGGCTGTTAACCCTTGCCTTGTTACTGGAAAAATTGATTAAAATGGAAAAATTTTTAAAAAATAGCTGTTTTGGGACCTTTTTTTTTTTGTTCTTTACATTGTTGATCTGACAGGTTAGATTGTGTGCTATTTCTATAGAGCAAGCTGTTACGGACGCGACAATACCAAATATAACTACTTTTTGGGGGGTTTTGTTTTAGTTTTACATAATAAAGCATTTTTGAAATAAAGGGTTTTTTAATGTCTCCACATTCTAAAAGCCGTATTTTTATTTTTTGGGCGACTGTCTTATGTAGGGGCTAATTTTTTGTGGGATGAGATGACGGTTTGATTGGCACTATCTTGGGGTCCATATAACATTTTGGTTGCTTGCTATTATACTTTTTGTGATGTAATGTGACAAAAATGGCTTGCGACACCGTATTTATATAATTTTATTTTTGGTCACCTTAGGGGTTAGGTCATGTGTTATTTTTATAGAGCAGGTTGTTACGGATGCGGCAATACTTAATATGTATACTTTTTATTTATTTATTTAAGTTTTACACAATAATATCCTTTTTGAAAGAAAAAAATCATGTTTTAATGTTTCCATAGTCTGAGAGCCATATTTTATAATTTTTTGTAGTGATTGTCCTATGTACGGTATCATTTTTTGCGCGATGAGATGACGGTTTGATTGGCACCTTTTTGAGTGCATATAACTTTTTGATCGCTTGCTATTACAGTTTATGTGAGGTGACAAAAATGATTTTTTTGACATAGTTTTTTTATTTTTTTTTTACGGTATTTACCTGAGGTGTTAGATCATGTGATATTTTTATAGAGCAGGTTTTTATGGACGCGCCGATACATAATATGTTTACTCTTTTTTTTTATTTTAATTTTACTTTAACACAATAACAGCATTTTAGAAAAGAAAATAATGTTTTAGTGTCTCCATAGTCTGAGAGCCATATTTATTATATTTTTTTTGGGCGATTGTTCTATGTAGGGGCTTATTTTTTGCGGGATGAGATGGCGGTTTGATTGATACTATTTTGGGAGGCATACACCTTTTTGATCACTTGGTATTACACTTTTTTATTTTTACGGTATTTACTGGAGGGGTTAGATCATGTGATATTTTTATAGAGCAGGTTTTTACGAATGCGGTGATAGAAATATGGGTAGTGTATTTTATTTTACTTTATTTTTATTCAGTGATATGTATTTTTATTTTTTACTTTTTTTTTTACTTTTTTTAACATTTTTTTAACCCAGACCCACTTGGTTCTTGAATATCCAGTGGGTCTGATGTCAGAATAATACAGTACAATACACTATATAGTGTACTGCACTGTACTGTATTTTGTACTTTACACTGTCTGGTCAGATTTCTGCCTTTAGCATATATCTGATCAGAGTTACTATTACCATGGAAAGCAGGACGCCTCTGAAGGCATCCTGTTGCCATGGTGACCATCACCCGCTGCCAGAACAGAGCAGCGGGTGATGGGGAGGGAGGAGGGCCCCCTCCCTCTGTGATCCCATCCTGTCGGGGGGCTGCAAAGGCACAGCAGCCCCTCGATGGGCTCCCTCCCAGTTAAACCCGTACGGACCGCGGCATGGAAGGGGTTAAACGGCTGGCATCAAGCACAGATGCCAGCCGTTTTTAGCAGAGTGTCAGCAATGTGCTGATACTCTGCTAACACCGCTGGACCACCATGGATTTTAGTGAGGAGGCGGGCGATCCCACACGCCGCACCACCGCTTCCTGCAAACTGCCCGCACGCCGCACTGCCACAAAGGGGGACATTGAGGGCTCGGGGGGGGGGGGTGATTGGGTAGTCTCTACAGACATGGTGACAGTTTAACTGTAGGACGAGAATGCTCATCCTAATGCACTTAGTACCGCTTAGTTAGGTCGAGTATTCTCATCCAGGGTCCTGGAGGGGTTAATAAAGACAAGTACATAAACATGTGCTCATTAATCCTGGAATATATATTGAACATATGTATATTTTTATTCTTCCAAAGAACATGCTGGCATGGTTCAGGATTTCAGATTCATGAAGGAAACATATATACTGTAGATAGTAA
The DNA here is from genome assembly GCA_033119425.1 of Bufotes viridis. Taxonomy (NCBI): domain Eukaryota; kingdom Metazoa; phylum Chordata; class Amphibia; order Anura; family Bufonidae; genus Bufotes; species Bufotes viridis. The sequence goes on from CM065590.1 coordinate 224,375,559, forward strand.
AGCTTATTGGTGTAATCTCTCTTTCTGTCACTCTTTCTCTCTTTTATCAAAATGCGGTGCTACAATGCCCAGAAAAGTCTTTTAGCATATGGCCAATCTGCTTTTCAAACTACAGTATGCCAAGGTTCCTGTTCTCCCACGCAAAGTGCTATGAAGTCTAGAAGCTGCACGCAGGCTATCTCCACAGACTTGTTAACATGCACCTTCAAAGACTGAAATGCTAAATAATCCTCAGTTGCTCATATCAAGAGGGGAAACAGAACTGGATTGCACATCCACAATACTATCCTTAGATCTAATTAAAATTGCTAACTCAGCTTAATATTAAAGTGTACAGCCCCCTATACTGCATGCTGCACGAGAGGCATTAGTGTACATTTTGATCAAAAGGCATAAGCCCACTCACCACGCCAAGGTTGCCTCTTTGAGTGGGACCTACTCTGAAAAAAAAGGTGCAGCGCAGTGCGGTGACAAAGCGGCACTGCCCTAGATTGACGATTTTTCGCATAAGAGAAAAAAAAATTAAATAATGAATATTCTAATTCACTACAGACTACAATATTGCAGCCTTCTCACATTGGCCCACAAGCAAGAAGCAGGTAGGTATACTAGGTAATGGGGTCAGATGAAAAAAAACAAAAAAAAATGAATATTCGTTTTTACGAATATATATCACTATATTCAAAATATTCGTGAAGTTTCGAAGTGCCGATATTTGCGATAAAAGTTTGAAATTCGAATATTCGCTCTCAACACTAAAATGATGGACAAATGTGATGTTTTGTCTGGAAAAAGACAGTCAAATTAAGTCACTCCCTATGGGGAGGATATAGCAGCTCCAGAGCCGGTGCAAGGATTTTTGCCACCCTAGGCAAAGATCCATTTTGCCGCCCCCCGCCATGTCACTCACTCACTGACAGGCGGACACGCACACACTGACAGACGGACATTTTTTACATAGGTGATGGATGCATGTGGGGTGACAGTCAGGGCCGTTTCTAGAGGCGGGCGAGGGGTGCGACCGCACGGGGCGCATCACTATGGACAGAAGAGGGGGGCGCCATCAGCAGGGTCCAGGGCCGGAGGGGGGCCCTTTATGTCCGGAGGCAGCAGGAGTGGAGATGAGCGCTTCCTCTGTGGAAGCGTTCATCTCCATATTCATCTGTATCGCCGTCCTCAGGACAGCTATACAGATGAATTGTGCGGAGGAGCAGGGGAGAGGCGTCTCCCTTGCCCAGTCCTCTGATAGGCTACAGGCTTAGTGCCTGTAGCCTATCAGTTGCTGGCACAGGCGGCGCGATGACGTCATCGCGCCGCCTGAATCGTACAGCGCGGGACACAGGCCGGAAGAGGCCTGCATCGCATCACTGACAGCAGCATAAGGTAAGTATATGAGTTTATTGTTTTTATTTATAGTATACTGTGGCAAGAAGGGGGGTGGGGGCCCTATATACTGCCACAACATGGGGGGGGGTACTATGGAAAAGAGGGGAAGCACTATGGGGGCCCTATATACAGGCACAATATGGGGGGGCACTATGGGGGCCCTTTATACTGCTAAAATATGGGGGGCACTATGGAGAAGAGGGGGAAGCACTATGGGGACCACTATGGAGAAGAGGGGAAGCACCATGGGGGCCCTATATACTGCCACAATATGGGGGGGGTACTATGGAAAAGAGGGGAAGCACTATGGGGGCCCTATATACTGCCACAATATGGGGGGCACTATGGAGAAGAGGAGGAAGCACTATGGGGGTCCTATATACTGCTACAATATGGGGGGGCACTATGGAGAAGTGAGGAAGCACTGTGGGGGCCCAATATACTGGCACAATATGGGGGCACTATGGAGAAGAGGGGAAGGAGCACTATGGGGGCATCTACTAGGGGCCCTATGTACTGACACACATTATTGGGGGGCTCTATGGAGAAGTGGAGGGAAAGGAGCACTATGGGGGCATCTACTGGGGGCCCTATATACTGGCACTCATGGGGGGCTCTATGGAGAAGTGGGGGTGAAGGAGCACTATGGGGGCATTTACTGGGGGCCCTATTTACTGGCACGCATTATGGGGGTGCACTATGGAGAAGTGGGGGAAAAGAGCACTATGGGGGCATTATATAGGGGCATTTAATACTAGCACCCATTTTGGTGCCACTCTGGGGAAGGCGGAGAGGAACATTATGGGGGCATCTATGTGGGGCAGTCTATAGGGAAATTTTATACTGGCACATTATGGAGGACACTATGGAGACAGGGAGGATCACTATGGGGCATCTTCTGGGGGCACTATATAGGAGTATTTTATCCTGGCACAAATTAAAGGGGCACTATGGGCACCTAAGCTCAACTGGGGGCACTAAGTGTTTTTTGTAGTGGCACACAGTACGGGTCATTGGAACACATGAGGGCACTCTGGGGACATTGGCTCTACTGGGGACACTAAGAGATGATGTTTTTATTTTATTTTTTACTGACACACAGCAAGGCATTTTTGTACTGGCGCACATTATAAGGGGGGTTTCTACTGTCACACATTATAAAGAGAATTATTACTACAGGGGCATTATGGTGGGCTTTATTACAACTGGGGGACTATGGGAGCATTATTACTTCTGGGACACAATTACTGTTGGGGGCACTGTAGGAGCACTATTACTACTAAGTGCATTCTGGCACAGAATTATTACTATAGTTGTGATTTTGGGGAGCACTATTACTGTGGGGGCACCCTGGCACAGTATCAGCTTAGCACAGTTATTTTTGGGGGACATTATGGTTACACTATTGGTATCAGGGACACTATTTCCTGTGTGCAGTTTTTTTTAGAGCATTGTGTTCCAATAATTATTAAAAGGGGGCTTTCTGTGTGTAACTAGTATTTTCAGGGGTTTATCAGTTTATGCAGTATAGTTTTGGGGGTGCATGATGGAAAAGTAGGAAACTAAGATGTCTGTCAAACTCTGCAGAGAGAAGAGATGGCTGAAAGAAATCATCATGGTGGTCTGATCTGAATGGAGAAGATAAAGAAAGAGAACATCTACATCACAGGAGATGTCACTGGATGTAAGAGGTATGTTGTGGGGCTGCATTAGGCTACTTCCACAACTGCGTTAGTGATTCTGGCAGGCTGTTCCGGCAGAGAACAGCCTGCCAAAATTCACTGGATCCGGCACTGCTGGATGCAGACTGAATGCCCGCCGCCCCAATCAACTACAATGGGGTATGGCAGAGATCCGGCCACAATCTGGAAGGGGGGGGGGGGCGCTTTTTTGATTTTCGCCCTGTTGGTAAATTTCCCTAGAAACTGCCCTGGTGACAGTCTATGGCATGGTGACATCACATGCTTGCTCTCGCATATTGGTTTCTGAAACGCTGCGTTCATAAAGAGGTTTTGCATCAGGCCTTATGGACTTAGTGAGGTGTGCAAAAGCCTAATTACCCATGCCCTGCCCCCATCACAGCAGCTTTGTAATGGGGTAAAGTGAATGCACACGGTCACCTCACTGAGTCATCCATGAGGCCTGATGCAAAACCGGCGCTTTATGAATGTATGCTTCAGAAACCAATAGGCAAAGCAACCATGTGATGTATCATTATGCCATGTGGACTGTCACTTAGCAGTCCACACAGTCACACACATGCGGTGCCGGCGGCAGAGAGTGGATGCATGTGTGTGACTGTAAGGACAGTGGACTGCTAAGTGACAGTCCACATGGCATGATTGATAATACATCACATGCTTGCTTTGCATATTGGCTTCTGAAGCATTTAAGCATACATTCATAAAGCGCCGGTTTTGCATCAGGCCTCATGGAGGATTCAGTGAGGTGACCGTCCGTGTGCATTCACTTTACCCCATTAGAAAGCTGCTGTGATGGGGGCAGGGCATGGGCAATTAGGCTTTTGCACTGTGCACACCTCACTAAGTCTATGAGGCCTGATGCAAAACCTATTTATGAAGGCAGCGATTCAGAAACCAATATGCCTATGAGCAAGCTGCTGATGATGTCAATTGTCATCATGCCATAGACTGTGTCACCCCAGGTCCCCATCATGTATGTTTTTAACTGTACTCACTTGTACTGTCTGACTCTGTGTGACTGTACAAACATGTACTGCTGGGCTGGCTCTGGCTGGTGTTGTGTGACAGTGACTGACTGTCCAGGGCTCCAGGCAGGCAGTGACCCTGACCGACGCGGCCGTCCTCCTCCTCACCTCCGCTCCTCTACTACAGTACTAGTGCAGGCTGCAGACTGCAGCCAGGAGCTGAGAAGCTAACAGGCAGGGGTGGGCAGGCGCGCTTAAGGCTGGCTGACGACGTGACGTCAGTCCAGCTTGCTTCTCCTGCGCGCCTGCTGCCCTGCTCTTCAACCTGGCTGGTGGGGGCGGATCCAGGAGCTTCACTGCAGCCTGTAGGAGGCAACGTGAGTTCTTTTGTGCGGTCGGCTGCCCGCCCACCGGTCCATGCTGCGCATGACATGATGGCTGCGCTAATCTGACTGACTGCGCCCGTGCGCCGATCGAGTCCGTCTATAGTAGTGACACCTGCTGCCCACCGTTTTTTTTTGTTTTTTTTTTATAGTGCATCGTGATTCGCAGCACCGGTGTCCCCTGCTAAATTGCGCCCTAAGCAGTTGCCTAGTAGGTCACCTTACAGGTGGGGCCGGCCCTTAGCAGCTCCCCCGAGTAAATATATCTCCCAGGACCAATTAACCCTTTTGCAGCCTGAGGAAAGGAAATGCATATACCACATATGAAAGCACATTTTATCCCCTTTAAGGCTAGATGCAGACGTCCGTTAAACCCGGACGTGAGCAGTCCGTGGTAATGCGGGCTGGATTTGTTCTTTACAGCCGGAGCGCACAGCATCATTGGTTGCTATCATGTCGTACGCTCCCTGCCGCTGCTGCAGGATAGTAATACACTGGTATAGATCATACCAGTGTATTACTGAAGTGCAGCAGCGGCAGGGAGCGCATGGCGTCATAGCAACCAATGACGCCGTGCGCTCCGGCTGCCAAGGAACAAATCCAGCCGGCTTTACCACAGACTTCTCACGTCCAGTTTTAATGGATGTCTGCATCTAGCCTTAGCAGTAGAGTACTGCATAGTGGAGTTTTTTGTCTTGACTTTAGGGCTCGCCAACAATACTTTGATGTTTAAGATAAGATAAGATAAGATAAGATAAGATAAGATGCCTTTATTTTCACTGTACAATACAATGAAATACAATTTTAAATACAATGAAATGTTGTTTGGAGCAATCCTAGATGCCATGGACAGAGGAACAGAGAACTGACATTTAAACTAAAGCATTGCATTAGAAAGCATTACTATTCACAGTTCACAGCATGTATATAGCAAGAGCAAAGTAGGAAGTGCTTATGAAAATATATACAAACTGATTCAGACCCCACTGCAGACAAGAGATTATCATGGGGTCACAAATGCAGCAGTCACTTTTAGTCTGTGGTAGTTTCTATCCTAGGAAGGGGCAATAATCTCTGAGCATTTTGGAGACTGATTGCTTTGGGGAAAAAGCTGTTCTTCAGCCTAGTGGTGCAGGCATGTAGGGCTCTAAGATGTCTCCCAGATGGTAGGGGGGAGAAAAGGCTGTGGCCGGGGTGAGTTGGATGCCCGCAGATAATTTTTGCCCTGTTGCTGCAACGAGCAGTGAAGATGTCATCCAGTGACTGTAACTGAGTACCAGTGATTCTTCCAGTCATTCTGATGATGCGGGGTCTTCTTGTCCTCATTATTGGTGTCTTTAGGTTTGCTGGTATTATTGATTTAAAAAAGTAAAAATTAAACAGTTAAATACTACTACGTCTAGTGATTAGCACATTTCTTAAAAATCTGTTTAGATTTGATTTGGCCAAATCTGTCTGGCAATTTGATTCAAGTCAGAATAAACTCAACCCGAACTTAAAGTGCTCCAATTGCCCAGAAAAGTTGAAGATGACATTCTGGGTAGTGTTGAGCGCGAATATTCGAATAGCGAATTTTTATTGCAAATATCGCAAATTCGATAATTCGCGAATATTGCAAATATAGCGCTATATATTCGCAATTTCGAATATTCTTTTTTTTTTTTTTTTTTAGATGTAAATCCTTGATGCTCTCTGGTTGTCTTCCCACTTCCCAAAAGCTGTTCTTACCTGTCCGGAGGATTCCTGGCTCCCTGCCCGCTCCAGTCAATGCCCGTTGCCGCTTCTGCCGACTCCCTGTGTGTTCATGTGATTCTCCTTCTTCATCTTTTCTGTACTCAGATTTGAAAAATGACTGATACTATTTCGAAATCCACTGAAATTCACCATTTAATTGCCAAAAATTCAGATTCAGAAAACTTGGGTCAATTTTGAATTGATTAGAATTAATCTGCTCATCTCTAATAAAGACCATAATATTATTTTTCCATTTCAATTATTTTGCTTGAGGAGCACAACCTTTCTCAAAAGGCCAGCCTTCCTTAGGTTACCACCATAAAAAAAAGTATTGGTAGTCACTCTATGGTATTATGGTACCATGTAAAAACTGTAATCTTCTGCAAAAATAATTTAAAGGGAATCTGTCACCATGAAATGTACAGTAAACCAAGCACAATGCCTTGTAGGGCTAGTTCAGCTGAATGTAATGATACCTTTCACTTAGAGATCCAAAACTTAATTCTGGATAAAAAGTACCTTTAATACATATGTAAATGAGCAGTTAAGTGCATCAAGGGCAGACATATATTGTAATGCATTGTACAGGGGATCAGACCCCCAAAATTTAAGTCCCACAGTGGGACAGAAATAAAAAGTTAAAAAAAAAGTGTTTTTCATAATAAAAATAGTTTTGAGTAAAAATAAAACAAAAAACTCCCCGTTCTCCTAATAAACACACACAAAAAACAAAACAAAAAAAAAAACAGGCATATTTGGTATCACAACCGTAATGACCGACTCTTTAAAATATTGCATAATCTACCCCATCAGGGGAATGCCATAAAAAAAATAAAAAAAAATAACCTTTAAAACCTACTTACTCCCCCCAGTCAGTAGGTTTTAAGTGTCTGTGTCCTATGTAGCTTGTCGGCTTATATGTAACCAGTGTATGGTGTTACATCATTATTGGTGATAAATCAGCTGCTAGTGCGCCTTTGGCCTATTCTGGCATTTGCAGGGCCAGTCTTTCACGGGCCACAGCAATTTAGTAGTGTGGCAGGGTTAGTGCACGTCCCTGCTAGCTACGACTACAGGACCATATAATTACGCTATATGTACGGATAGTACACAGCGGTGTTTTAACCCTTTGTGGAGGCTCACAGAGCTATTTTTATTGTGACCATTAAAGGTTATGTTTTATAGGGAGAAGGTATCTGGGTCAGTTTTCCGCACCCGGACCCGAACCCGAACATTTACGTAAAAGTTCGGGTTCGGGTTCGCTGTTCGGTGATTTCTTCCCACTTTTTGAAAGGCTGCAGGGCAGACAATCAACGAGCGTTTCACTATTTTGCCCTTAGAAGCCATCACAGCCATGCCAACTGTTGGCATTGCTATGATTGGATAAGTGCAGCATGTGACCCAGCCTCTATATAAGCTGGAGTCATGTAGCACCGCACGTCACTCTGCTGCTCTTAGTGTAGGGACAAGTTGCTGCTGCTGCTGTGAGGGAGAGAATAGGGAAGAAATCTGTTGAACTTGGTGTGTTAAATCTTCAAACTACAGCAATTATTAAGGAGGCTATGCTACATATTTGGACCCAGCCCTGAGCCCATTGAGACTGCAAAATAATTTTTAATCCATCTGTTACTGAGGTGGGGGTCGGCGGCATCAGTCTAATTATTGTTTGCTAGCTCAGTGGAGGAAAAATTCCTTTTTCCTGGCAGGTCAAGTCCCCTTATATTACCTATTTTATAATTTAGGGGTGACATAGTGCATTTCTGTAGTTGGGGGAATAAACCCGTACTGTGGTACCATAGAGCACGTTGGCATACAACGCTGAAAAAACAGTTTTACAATTTTGCAGTGAAAAACTGCATTTTTGTAGTTAAGGGAATAAACCCGTACTGTTGTGCCAGAGAGTACTTTTGCATACAACGCTTAAAAACCTGTTTTATAATTTTGCGGTGAAACACTGCATTTCTGTAGTTGGGGGAATAAACCCGTACTGTCGTACCACAGAGCACAATTGCATACAACGCTGAAAAACCGGTTTTATAATTTTTGGGGTGACATACTGCATTTCTGTAGTTTGTTGCAATAAACTGATAATAAATTATAAATTGATTTTGTGCTACATAGCAGATCTGAGGCCTACCCTGTATTTCAGTCATTTTAAGTAACCTGTAGAACTCTGCATTTACATAGTTGGTAGCAAAAACACCGGTTTTATGGTAGATAGCACATTTGCAGTGTACGCTGCATTTCTATCAGTCAAATTAAACTGTTAACCTCTGCTGTTACATTGTTGGTTTGAAAAATCACATTTTTGTTGATAGTGAAGTAATTGTATTGAATTGCTCCGTTACACTGTTGTATGACCTAAAGAAATTTATTCTGTTTATGACAGGGGCACTGCCTTACTGTTAGTGAACTTAATTGTTGACTTTTGGCAGTTAAATTGACACCGGAGATAAACCATCTTTTAGTTTGGTGGGTGAACGAAAATAATGAGGAGAACATCAAATAAGGGACGTGGACATGGTCGTGGTGGTGTTGGTGGAGCTCCTGTTGCTGGGAGAGGAAGTGGCCATTCTGCGCCAGCTACAGGTCCAAGTGAAACACCTTCCTCAGGTGCAAGTATTATGCTTTTTGATGACTCTGCTGGCAGAGTTTCCCCGAGCCATCCACATAGCCCTGCCCCAGAAGTGGAAGGCATTGAATGCACTGATGCTCAACCACTTATGTTGCAGGATGAGGACATGGGAATACCACCACAGCATGTCTGTGATGATGAAACACAGGTGCCAACTGCTGCGGCTTTCTGCAGTGTACAGGCCGACGAGGAGGGCAGGGGTCAAAAATGGGTGGAAGATGGTGTGGAGGACAATGAGGTCCTAGACCCTGACTGGACTCAAGTTCATGCTAGTGACGTGTGCAGTTCTGAGGAAGAGGCGGTGGTCGTACAGAGGGAACAGCACAGCAAAAGAGGGAGCAGGGTGCAAAAGCAGAGCGGCCGTCCCCGAGACAGTACTCCTGCTACTGCCCACCGCACCCAGGGACCTAGCACACCAAAGCCAGCTCCAAGGAGTTCATTGGAGTGGGAGTTCTTCAGACAATGTCTTGACGACGACACACGAGTGGTTTGCACGTTGTGCCATCAAGTTCGGGTCAAGCAAGGGTCCAGAACCCGAACTTTTTTGTGAAGTTCAGCAGAACCCGAACTTCCAGGTGTCCGCTCAACTTTATTCAGCAGTAAAGTAACATTGTACTACAGCCTTTTTTGGGGGGTATTATTTTAATTTAATTCTTTTATCATACAGTATGTCAGGCAGACAGGTGACAGGCCCTTCAAAGGGAACGGGCAGTGGCCAAAATGTTTCTGTCGCAGGCAGCAAAAGAAGAGGGGGGTAACAGTAGGAATCGCAGCGAGAGGCCTGAGCTCCCGGTGTCATTAAGCGGTCGGTCGTGTCTTGAACAGCAACCCAGCGGTGCTTGAATGATTGACTCCGTCTTCGACTTCGTCACAAGTGACAACAGACACCCCCAGCCAAGATTCGATGGTTCCTCTGACACAAAGCTTAGTTGACATGGCCCAGGAGCAGGCCCTGTGCCCCCTCCTGTCCTGAACCTTTATCTGTCTTCCTCAGCGAGAGAAGTATTATATGCCGTTGGCTCGGCTTCACTTTTCAGAGAGGATGAGCTACTAGTGGACAGTCAGCAGCTACTGCCCAGCCAAGATCTGGGGGAGACATCTGCCACTTCCTCCAGTAGGCGGGCAAGTAGTAATGAGGAGAGTTGCGTGGAAGCAGGTGTTGCGAGTGGTCAGGCTCCTGGTCCTGAGACTGTTGAGGAGGACATCAGTGACGTGCAGACAGTAGGGGATGATGATGATGATGTAACCGATCGCAATTGAAAGACGGGTGAAGGGGCTTCATCATTAGGAGAAGAGGGTGGCAGCTTATGCTTAAGAGGCTAAGCCAGCAGGATGGCAGCGTGGCAGTGAGTTAGCAGGGTGGCATCAGTGGGACGTTGGGAGCCAAACGTGCCTGGGGTAGGTAGAAAACTCGCTTTGCAAGAGCCTACCGGCCCGGAAAGTAGTGGTGCAGGGGTTCACGGAGGCAGCGGTAGCAGGCAGTCAGCGCGGAGTGTTGGTGGGAAAATGCCATACTCGGCAGTGTGGCAATATTTTGTTAGGCAGCCGGAAGAGGTGAACATGGCCATTTGCCAGATTTGTGGGCAGAAGGTAAAGCGTGGCCAGGGTGCCACCCCTGCCCTGCGTCAACACATGCAGCATCACAATAAAGTGGCCTGGGAGAACTGTGGCTCCAATGTGCTGCAATACCAAGTGGCACGGACCCAATATCATGCAGTAAAGGCTCCACCACCTCAGCCGAAAGGAGCTGTCTGTCCTTCCCATCATCTGCTGGTCCTGATGCTTCTGCTCCTACTCCTCCTCATCAGTCATTCCGTCAGCAATCGAACCCCGAAGCGATTGCAAAGAGACAACAGTATGCGAGCACTCATTTAACGGCACAGAAGCTGAACGTGCTCCTGGCCAAGTTTCTGGTGCTGCAGTCCCTCCCATTCCAAGTGATGGACTCTGCACCTTTCAGAGAACTGATGGCCTGTGCGGAGACGAGGTGGAGAGTCCCGAGCTGTCATTTCTTTGTCAAAAAGGCACTACCAGCCCTGCACACATATGTAGAACAGAAGGTGGACCAGTACTTGAGCCTGTCGGTGTCTGCCAAAGTGCATGGAAGCGCTGACGTGTGGAGCTGTAACTACTGTCAAGGACAATATATGTCCTTTATGGCCCACTGGGTAAATGTGGTTCCTGCCCAGTCACACCAGAAACTTGGCCAGGTGATGCCGCTTCCGCTTCCACGATCTCATTAGTCCAGTGACAATGTCCGCCTCTGCTTCCTCATCCTCCACCATGGCCTCAGCCTCCACTGCAGGGACAATTTACAGTGCCCCACCAGCATACCACATGTGTAGGGCATGGCGGTGTCACGCTGTTATGCACCTAGTTTGCCTGGGCAAACTGAATCACACAGGAGAGGAACTGCTTTGTGTCCTTCATCAAGAAATTAAATCCTGGCTTTCTAATCGAAAACTCAAGAATCGGAACCATGGTGACCGACAACGGGAAGAATATGGTTTCAGCGCTGTGTCAAGGAAGGCTGAGCCATGCGCCCTGCATGGCGCACATGTTCAATATGGTTGTAAAGCGGTTCCTGAAGTCTTCCACCCATCTGCAAGAAATCGTGAAAATGGCCAGGAAACTTTGCATGCACTTCAGCCACTTGTACACCGCAAAACATAGCCTTCTTGAGCTGCAGCGGCAGAATGGCATCCCCCATCATAGGCCTGATATGCGACGTTTCCACCCATTGGAATTTCACCCTCTATATGTTGGACTGATGATATGAACAGAGAAAGACCATAACCGATTTCTTGATGATATAGGCGGACAGAGGTACTCCCCTGTGTAAATTCGATGTTAGCCAGTGGCAGCTCATGCATGACACCTGTCCTTTGCTCGGGCCTTTTGAGGAGGCCACTTTACTTGTCAGTCTCCAGGACTACGGGATGAACAACATCATTCCACTGATTTATGTCCTGGAACAGATGCTGCTAAATCTGGCTGGCCACAGGTAGTGATATCGCGAATATAAAATTTTCAGTTCGTGAACGGCAAACGCAAATTTACGCAAATGTTCGCGAATGGGCGAACCGGGCAAACTGCCATAGACTTCAATAGGCAGGCGAATTTTAAAACCCACAGGGACTCTTTCTGGCCACAGTAGTGATGGAAAAGTTGTTTCAAGGGGACTAACACCTGGACTGTGGCATGCCGGAGGGGGATCCATGGCAAAACTCCCATGGAAATCTATGTAGTGGACGCAGAGTCGGATTTTAATCCATAAAGGGCAAAAAATTACCTAACATTCCTAAATTGTATGGAATAACGTGCTTTAAAACATCCAGTGTGTGTATACGATTATGTATGATGTTGTATCGATCAGGTAGTGTAAAGGTTACTCCCGCTTCACAGTGACAGACCTAACTGTGACAGACCAAACTCCCCGTTTAACGCACCGCAAACAACCGCAAACAGTCCATTTGCACAACCGCAAACTCCCCATTTGCACAAGGTTGGATACCAAGCTAGCCATGTCCCGTTCCTTGTCCTCACTGACGTCATTGAAGGTCTCTTTCTCATGCAATGAACTGTGCCACCCTATATGAGTGGTGTGTTCAATAATCAGAAGTACTATTTTTATCAGTTTAATCCCTGTTACTTCCCCCATCAGGGGACATGTATCGAATAGATTTTAGGAACCGGGAGATGGAAAAAGAAGCTTGGTCGGTCCTCTTACTTCCAATTTGGGGCACTGCGCGTGCGCCGTAAAATGTACTGTGCAACCCTATATGAGTGGTGTGTTAACTAGTACTATTCTTATCAGTTTAATCCCTGTTACGTCCCCTATCAGGGGACGTGTATCGAATAGATTTTAGGAATCGGGAGATGGAAAAAGAAGCTTGGTCGGTCCTTTTACTTCGAATTTGGGGCACTGCGTGTGCACCGTGCAATGTAATGTGCAATTCTATATGAGTCTTGTGTTAACTAGTACTATTCTTATCAGTTTAATCCCTGTTACGTCCCCTATTAGGGGACGTGTATCGAATATATTTTAGGAACCGGGAGATGGAAAAAGATGCTTGGTCGGTCCTCTTACTTCCAATTTGGGGCACTGCGTGTACAGCTTGCAATGTACTGTGCCGCCAGATATAAGTGGTGTGTTTAAGTAGTACTATTCCTATCAGTTTAATCCCTGTTATGTCCCCTATCAGGGGCCAGTGTATGGAATAGATTTTAGGAACCGGGAGATGGAAAAAGATGCTTGGTCGGTCCTCTTACTTCCAATTTGGGGCACTGCGCGTGCACCTTGTAATGTACTGTGCAATCCCAATATGAGTGGTATGTTAAGTAGTACTATTCCTATCAGTTTAATCCCTGTTACGTCCCCTATCAGGGGACGTGTATGGAATAGATTTTAGACAACCTCAAAGAGTTGTCAATAGTTGACACATTCCTGACATAAATTTTATTCCTCTATGCGTCAATCTTGGTGTAGTGATGACTGTGCTTGTGCGCAAGTTTGGGAGATTGCAGACAATGGCGGTTTTTCAAAGCCTGGGGGCCCATTGTTGGCCTAGTAGGCTTTAAGGATAACCTTAGATGATCACAAAGATAATTAATGTTTTTTCTATGAAAAATTATCCGGCCGATCGCTTTTGGTCTGTTCACAATGAAGCAACGACCTTATCATCTGGGGTGTGCCAACAATGCCAACACACTCCTAGAGGTGATCGCTTCATTGTGATACGCAAGCCCCTTCACCACAAGAAGGTAACGATCACGAATCAGGCCTTTTTTTAGTCAAATGCATCCTCCACTGTCAGTCCCTTTGGTATCCACGCCTCATTCATCTTAATAAAGGTGAGATAATGTACACTTTTTTGACCTAGGCGACTTCTCTTGTCAGTGACAATACCTCCTGCTGCGCTGAAGGTCCTTTCTGACAGGACACTTGAAGCAAGGCATGCCAGATGTTCTATCGCAAATTGGGATAGCTCAGGCCACAGGTCAAGCCTGCACACCCAGTATTCAAGGGGTTCATCGCTCCTCAGAGTGTTGATATCTGCAGTTAAGGCGAGGTAGTCTGCAACCTGTCGGTCGAGTCGTTCTCTGAGGGTGGACCCCGAAGGGCTGTGGCAATGTGTAGGACTTAAAAAGCTCCGCATGTCCTCCATCAACAACACATCTGTAAAGCGTCCTGTCCTTGCCAGCGTGGTCGTTGTATGAGGAGGATTACTTTCACCTCTTCCCCTGTCAGATTCCCATTGTGCTGTGACATCACCCTTATAAGCTGTGTAAAGCATACTTTTTAACTTGTTTTGGAAGTGCTACATCCTTTCCGACTTCCGGGAATTTGGTAACATTTCAGCCACTTTCTGCTTATACCGGGGGTCAAGTAGCGTGGCCACCCAGTACAGGTTGTTCTCCTTCAGCCTTTTTATACGAGGGTCCCTCAACAGACTTGACAGCATGAAAGACCCCATTTGCACAAGGTTGGATGCCGAGCTACTCATCTCCTGTTCCTCTTCCTCACTGATATCATTGAAGGTCTGTTCTTCCCCCCAGCCACGTACGACACCACGGGTCCCAGATAGGTGACAACAACGAGCACCCTGGGATGCCTGCTGTGGTTGGTATTCCTCCTCCTCAAAGCCACATTCCTCCTCTGACTCCTCTTCCTCAAACTTCTCTTCCAGCATTGCCGCAGGTCCAGCAAGCGATGATGATAAGGCTGTTTCTGGTGGTGATGGTGACCACAACTCTTCCTCTTCACGCTCATCTACAGCCTTATCCAGCACTCTTCGCAGGGCACTCTCCAGGAAAAAAACAAATGGGATGAGGTCGCTGATGGTGCCTTTGGTGCGACTGACTAGGTTTGTCACCTCCTCTAAAGGACGCATGAGCCTACAGGCATTGCGCATGAGCGTCCAGTAACTTGGCAAAAAAATACCCAGCTCCGCAGAGGCTGTCCTAGCACCCCGGTCATACAAATACTCGTTGACGGCTTTTTCTTGTTGGAGCAGGCGGTCGAACATTAGGAGTGTTGAATTTCAACGTGTCGGGCTGTCTCAAATCAAGGGCCTCATTGGCATGTTGTTTCACCGCTGAATATCTGAAAATGGCGCCATGGCCGTGTAGGAACGTCTGAAAACGCCTACTTACACACAAACCGTTGTACAATCAGATTCAACACATGTGCCATGCACGGCACATGTGTCAACTTTCCCAAATTCAATGCCGCCAACAGGTTGTTTCTGTTGTCACACACCACATTGCCGATCTCCAGTTGGTGCGGGGTCAGCCACTGATCCACCTGTGCATTCAGGGCGGACAGGAGTGCTGGTCCGGTGTGATTCTCTGCTTTCAGGCAAGTCAACCCCAAGACGGCGTGACACTGTCGTATCCGGGATGTGGAATAGCCCCTGGGGAGCTGGGGGGGTGCAGTTGATGATGTGGAGCAAGACGCAGCAGCAGAAGAGGACTCGGCTGAGGAGGTTAGCGAAAAGGATGGAGTAGGAGGAGTAGAGGAGGTGGCAGCAGGTCTGCCTGCAAGTGGTGTTGGTTTCACCAACTCTGCTGCAGAGCCACGCATTCCATGCTTGGCAGCAATCAGTAGGTTTACCCCAGTGTTTCCCAACCAGTGTGCCTCCAGCTGTTTCAAAACTACAACTCCCAGCATTCCCGGACAGCCTTTGGCTGTGTGGGCATGCTGGGAGTTGTAGTTTTGCAACAGCTGGAGGCACACTGGTTGGGAAACACTGGTTTACCAAATGCGCAGTGTACTTGATATACCTGCCCTGACCGGGCTTTGCAGACCAGGTATCAGTGGTCAGATGGACCCTTGCCCCAACACTGTGTGCCAGACATGCCACGACTTCCTTTTCCACAATAGAGTACAGGTTGGGGATAGCCTTTTGTGAAAAATAATTTCACCCGGGTACCTTCCACTGGGGTGTCCTAATAGCTACAAATTTTTTGAAGACCTCAGACTCCACCAGCTTGTATGGTAAAAGCTGGCGGGCTAAGAGTTCCGTCAAGCCAGCTGTCAGATGCCGGGCAAGGGTGTGACTCTGTGACATTGGCTTCTTACGCTCAAATATTTCCTTGACAGACACCTGAATGTGGGCAGATGAGCAGGAACTGCTGAAGGTGAGAGGCAGAGTGGCGGGCGGTTGAGAGGGGGCAAGGGGGACAGCAGTGGTTCACGTGGCTGAAGATGCTGGACCAGGAGGAGGATGGTGGCCTTCAGTTTGTGTGCTGCTTGTACTCATGTGTTGATCCCATAGGCGTTTGTGATGTGAGATCATGTGCCTTCGCAAAGCAGTTGTACCTAGGTGGGTGTTGGACTTTCCACGACTCAATTTCTTTTGGCACAGGTTGCAAACGGCATCGCTGTTATCAGAGACAGACACAAAACAAAAATGCCACACTGCTGAGCTTTGCAATGATGGCATTCTGGTGGTGGCAACAGCATGCGTTGATTGGCGTGCTGTCTGGCTGATCCCAGGTGCTGATACATGCTGTCTGACTGTGCCACTACCTTCTTGCGACGACCTCCCCCTGCTTCCAACTCATCTCCTCCTCCTCTCTGTCTCCCCATCTGAACTTTCCACCAGTTCTTCTTCTCTTCGAGCGGGCACTCACGTGACATCCACGGACACATCGTCATCATCAACCGCTTCACTTGTATCTGACAACTTAGCAAAGGAAGCAGCAGTGGGTACAACATCATCATCATCATCACACCGTATGTCCATGTGTGTAATGCTGCCTGACTGAGACATATCCCTGTTAAATACATCCTCTGGCAATAATGGTTGCACATCACTCATTTCTTCCAACTAATGTGTAAATAAATCCTCTGACAGATCAAATGAAGTGGCTGTGGTGCTATTGTTGGTGGTGGCGGCTGGCGGGCGAGTGGTAACTTGAGAGGTGCCCGAAGCTGAGCTGAAGAAGGATGGTGCATCAAGGTTCCGAGCGGAAGCTGTAGAAGATTGGGTGTCCTGTGTAAGCCAGTCAACTGATGTGTAAATAAATCCTCTGACAGATCAAATGCAGCGGCTGTGGTGCTATTGTTGGTGGTGGCGGCTGGCGGGCGAGTGGTAACTTGAGAGGTGCCCGAAGCTGAGCTGGAGAAGGATGGTGCATCAAGGTTCCGAGCGGAAGCTGTAGAAGATTGGGTGTCCTGTGTAAGCCAGTCAACTATGTCCTCAGAATTTTTCGATTTCAGGGTATGTGGCCTCTGAACACTGGGTATTATTCTAGGGCCAAAGGAAATCACAGCACCACGACGGCCCCTGCGGGGCACACTACAGTCAGTGGAAGTGGGCCTGACACACACTGGCAGGCAACTAACCTTAGATTAAAGGGTAAAAATTAAATGCCTTATTTATCGGCAAGCAACTGTGCCACGTGGTATGAGTGGTGGGCACTGGCAGCGGGCAAACTACAGTCAGTGGAAGTGGTCCTGACACACACTGGCAGGCAATTCACCTTAGATTAAAGGGTAAAAATGAAATACCTTATTTATCGGCAAGCTACTGTGCCACACGGTATGAGTGGTGGGCACTGGCAGTGGGCAGGCAACTGAAATTAGATTAAAGTGTAAAAATTAAATGCCTTTTTTTAATGCAAAGTCCTGTGCCACACGGTTTGAGTGGTGGGCACTGGCAGTGGGCACACTACAGTCTGTGGGCCTGCAGCCTCTTAAACACGGGCAGGACAGGAAACTGCAATATATATATGGAGAAAAAATAAATAAAAGCAGACTAATGTAGCAGCCCTAAAAATGGCTTTTTGGGGTGCTGTGATGCTGTTTTACAGCAGATGAGTCGGTGGACACAGAACACTGGCCTAGCTAACGCTTTCCCCATGAATTCATCAGCACAGCAGCTGCACTCTCCCTGCTCTCACTAACACACTGTAGCTTCAGACTGAATCTAAAATGGCTGCCGTTTTTATAGGAGGTGGGAGGAGGTGGGAGGGGGTGGGAGGGAGGGTGCTGAGTAAGAGAAGTAAGAGTATAAGGGTGCTATGCGTTGATCAGCCAAGATTTTCAAACACCAATGCCTGATGCATCAGGCTAGATCATCCATGGTGCCACACCAACACTTTGACCAAAGAGTCCGGTTTCTTCTGGATACCTGCTTCCTGATGCTGCCACCCGCCTGATGCCACACCTGCTGCCAGGTACTCCTACTGTCAGCCACCATCTTCAGCTGGTACTGGTATTGCCCCCCACCTAGATATTCTGCCACTGGGCCACTCTGTGGCCTCCTCATGCTGCTGCCACCTCACCACTCTATGATCTCCTTATGCTGATGCCACAAACCACTCTGTGGTCTCCTCATGCTGGTGCCACATCACCACTCTGTGGTCTCCTGATGATTTTGCCACATCACCACTATGTCTCTGGGTAACTCTGTGGTCTCCTCATGCCGCTGCCACATCACCACTCTGTGGTCTCCTCGTGCTGCTGCCACATCACCACTATGTCACTGGGCCACTCTGTGGTCTCCTCATGCTGTTCACACCCTCCCCACTCCATGACTGGGCCACTATTTTTCCTTTTTGGCCTTGTGGACATCATCATTTATTTGACCCTTCTTCTGATCTGTCAGAAGGAAGGAAAAATAATACGCACAATGTATGTAGCAGCTGTAAGGCCTGTATGGTCCCATTATAATTGGGTTATGATTTGGTTGCCAAAAGCATTAGTGGGTACAAAATACAGAAGACATGCAAATATCTTATTCATGTGTCATCTCTGTTTTGGATCCACTCCTGTTTTTTTGTTTTGCTTTAGCAATATTAATGGTTTACTGACAAAATGCTGACAGAGTGAAGGCGGATGCTCAACAGACAGGATCAGTTTTTTGGGGGTTATTGTTCTGACAGATCAGAGGATGGGCAAAATAATCAGTGATGTCAACACAAACTTACTCCACCTTGTCGGGGGCTCTACTTGTATAAGCGTTTAATACAACAGGTTCTGCAGACATCTATGTGGAATCAGCTGACGACTGTGTAAAAGCAGTGTGCTTCTTTTTTAAGCTAAAATCGACCTGTAAGGCTGAGTTCACACTTGAGTTATTTGGTCAGTTTTTGCCCCATAACTGCCCAAATAAGTGAAGTGTACAGTGATCCTAAGAGCGACGCCTGTCATCTACATGTCATACTGACTTACAGTATTGTTTCACTACCACAGCAGACTCCCTATGCATGTTACTGCAAGGCACAGTGTTCTACACCACTATACAGGTTCTCTGCAGCCAGGAAATAGTTGTTTTTAATGCGATTCGCCTTAAATAAATTTGGATCAAATCAAATCTTTTCGGAAAATTCGGCGAACCAACCAAATAGAATTTGAGAAATTAGATTATCTCTAATTGTAAACACCTGGAAAACGGATGCCATTCATTTACATACATCTCATCATTAACTTTTATTCTAAGAAAAAAGCAATGCACACAGCATGTATACTTTTTTTTTTACAGTAATCTCTAGCATTTGGCTAAATTCCTGTATGTATACAAATTAAGAAATGCAGATAACAGAAAACCAGATATTGTATTTAGTCTATTACAATAAAAACAGTCATCAAAAAAAAATCTGGCATCTGAATATGTTGCACTACAGGCAGTAACAGCAGAATATTCGTGAATATTGGCACTTACCAACATCCCTAGCAACCAATAGGAAAGTTGCCTATCCCTTAGTGTTGATTGCGAATATTCCAATTGCAAATTTTTATCGCGACTATATAACATTGCCGGTTTTCGCAATCAAGTAAATAATGACTGACAAGTGAGTGCCGGTCCTCTTTTCTACCAAAAACAGTAATTTGTCCGGTCAATGATGTTGGACTGCCATTTTTTGAACACTGAGTTACTGCTGAGAGTCACATAAGTCCATCGTATTTTCGATCACTCCTATTAATGACACATTATTTTTTAGGAGAATGGACTGGTCTCTGTAATATGCTATGTCTTGATAGGGCAGTATATTATGTTGACAGATCCACTTAAACTAGGGCAGCATGTTGTTGGTGACAAATTAAGTTGAAAGAGGACCCCTTCTGACATATTGTTATTTCATGGAGAATAAAAGTTACCAAGGACTCTTGACCCTGATTGGCCCCGGAAATATGGTCTGTGTGTCTGCCGGATCTCTCAGGTTGACCGCAGCCCCCCTAAACTGACTGTATTTTACTGTTCATATATGATTGCGGATATCTTGTGCTAAAATCATAGTTCAGCACAAGATATCTGTAATCAGATATGAACTGCATCATTAAACACTATGATACAGTCAGTTTAGGCGAGCCGCACACTATGATACAGTCAGTTTAGGCGAGCCGCGGTTGGCCCAGGAGATCTGGAAGACACACGGACCATATTTCCTGGGGCGATAATGGTTATGGGCATAAGCCCTTAGTAACTCCTTTATTCACTATGAAATAATAATTGTGGAACACCTACATGTTGTGCTATTGCTTTATTATTCTTACTATATGTTTACAAATTAATTGCCAGAAGCGTTTTTATTTTTTTCCCTGTCTTCACGGAGCCATAACTTTTTTTATTTTCCTGGGACAAGTTGTGCTTTCTAATGCCATCACTTAATCTGGCATACAATGTATTGAGAAGCGGGGAAAACATTCCAAATAGGGTGAAATTGGAAAAAAATGCAATTCATCCACAGTTGGTTTTCTGTGTAGGTTCTTTTGTGTTTTAGTACTAAAAACAATAATAAAAACTTTGATTGAAAAAAATCTTTTTTACATCACCATAATCTGACCCCCCATAACTTTTTTATAGTTATGTCTACTGAGCTATGAGGTGGCTCATTTTTGTGGGCTGATCTGTAGTTTTCATTGTTACTATTTTGGAGTGCGTGTCGATTTTTCTGGGTAAGAGAAGCTTTGAAAAAAAATGTCAAATTGGCCATTTAGATTTTTTCTGTAACGCTATTCGACGCAAGGGACAAATATTCTTCCAGGAGGCTACAATATTCAGTAGTTAGATTTTTTTTTACCTGATACTATAGTCCATAGAACTACAGTGTAAGCTTTATTTGTGGTTATCTTATGATGGCTTGCCACCTGCAGGCCAACATAGGACCTACAGCTCTCTCTGAAGAGACCCAGCAAATTAGAACTTAGGACCAGCTTACCCAATCACTGCATGGGGGAGCCGGTCCTCAACAGGAAGCACACACTTCCGTGTTTTTTAGCATTTAGATGCAGCGGTCGCTCTTGACCATGTCTTCTAAACGGTTAAATGCCTGTGATCAGCATTATTGCCGGGCACGGACATTAGCTGTGGGCCTCTGCTGTTTGAAACAGCAGAGACCCACCGGCTATGTCGCCTGCTGCACGTGCAAGTGGGCGCTATGTTAAAAGACCCTCCCAACGAAAGGATTAAAGGTCCAACTATATTTTAGCAGTTGAGTGGTGTCCCTTCACATTCTGACGCTATCCAATCAGTGCTGCCATTGTCAGACTGTGCAGGAAACAACCCCAACCCCCACTTAGACCTTTATTGCAGACTGCTGGCAACTTATTTATAAACGTATTATATAAATAATACAGAAACAAAAAACATAGAGTCATATAAAAAGATGCTTTAGAATTGTTATTACATGGGGAGTGATAAAAGTTACTAAAACAAACATGCCAGGAGTTGTGACAGGTCCTCTTTAAGTTTCTGCTCCACAACGTATACTAATTTGGTCCCTAAACCCGGATGATAGGCTGTCTAGTATGGACATGCAAGTTTGTTTAAAAACCCACAGATCCATACAATCATTTTATACTAAAGTCAATGAAGTCTATAGAAAGTGTTATACATATGTATCTGTATCATAGACTCAGTGTATGTCCACTGGATAAAGAAATAAATAGGGCGGCATTCACCACTGTTGTGTTATAAAAGCAGTCCTTTATTATTGAAAGACAATTCTCATAGTAAGGCCTCATGCACACGACAGTTGTTTTGGTCCGCGTCTGAGCCGCATATTTTGCGGCTCGGGCGCGGACCCATTCACTTCAATAGGGCCGCAAAAGATGCAGACAGTACTCCGTGTGCTGTCCGCATCCATTGCTCCTTTCCGTGGCCCCACAAAAAAAATAGAGCATGTCCTATTCTTGTCCGTTTTGCGGAAAAAATAGGCATTTCTACAATGGGCCGCTTTTCGTTCCGCAAATTGCGGAACGGAACGCGGAGCAGCTTCCGTGTTTTGCGGATCCGCGATTTGCGGACCGCAAAACACATACAGTCGTGTGCATGAGGCCTTACAGGCAGGGGCGGTACGCAAACATCCCACACATGGTAGCACTGACGGCCGTTTCGTGCAAGTTCGCAGTGGCCACAACTGCATGTAAGAAAATACACTACAAATGTACTCCTGCATGTGATGAAATCCTTGACTTTGTGCTGTAGCCCTCCAAAGTCTAGCATTTTTTTCTGGGAGTTGAATGAACAAAAGGAGCAGTTCCCACATTTAAAGTTCCCCTTCGGTCTACTATCACGTAACCAATTACTTTTTGTCACCTCTGTAAAATGACTTCCAACCAACTTATCCCTAATAGTGTGGCTCTTCCTAAATATCATTAATGGTTTTTCACCATACTCAGCAAAGCAGGCATCCCTTCTCATGATGTCCCAATGCTTGTGAATGGCCCTACGTATATCATTCGCCATTGGACTAAATTTAAAGGAGAATACAAACCTCTCATGGTGCTTCTCACCAGTACCCACATTCTGTCCTTTACTATCTTGATGTTTGGTATTATGAGAAAGTAAATCATGCTGGGAAAACCCCCTACCCTTCTGCATAGTGGTGTCCAACATCTTCACGGGATAGCCTCTCTTTATAAGATGTTCATTAAATTGAACGGCTTGTTCTTCGAAACCCTCTTTAGTACTGTTAATATGTCTTAGCCTAATAAATTGTCCATAAGGGACCGATCTCTTAACACCAACAGGATGAAAACTGTTGTGGTGTAGCAGAGATTTGGTCACCGTGGGTTTATGATACCCCCTGGTGACCAGTTCATTGCCCATCACCTCGACAGTCACATAAAAAAATTCAAGGCTACGGCCTCCATAATTAAGGGTGAAGAACATGCCCATACTAATACTTTCATTCAAGAAAGTAACAAATTCGACACATTCGGCCACAGTACCTGACCAAACCATGAAGATATCGTCCACATAACGTAAAAAAAGTTTAATATGACAAAGATATGGATTACTGGTAGAGAATATACACCGATCCCCTAGCCTAGCTAGATGAAAATTAGTGAAAGTACATGATACGGGAGTACCCATAGCGGTACCACACGTTTGCCGATACCACTGATTCCCAAATTTAAAAACGTTGTTGGTTAAAATAAAAAAAATAATGTCTCTTTAATAAAATCACAAAACAAAGTGTTCTTACCTACATTCTCCAGGACGTCGAGAACAGCTGCAACGCCCGCCCCATGTGGGATACGGGTGTAGAGGCTCTCGGCGTCCAAGGACACCAAACTATACCCCTCCTACCAATGAAAATCACCCAATGACAGGAGAAAGTCATTGGTGTCCCGTAGATACGCAAGGGCATTAGCCAAAAGAGGCCTCAATAACCAGTCAATATACTGAAAGTGAAAGTGGTTCAGTCACTGTGCCAATACCCTCCACAATAGGGCGGCCTGGAGGTTGGCTCAGTGACTTGTGAACCTTAGGCAAAAATTCCCAACAAGGTTTGAGGGGGAAAAGTGGTATAAGTTTCTCAGCTCTTTTACTAGAAATGAAATCCTCCATGACATACTTCTGTAATAAGCTCCTCAGCTATTGTTGTTGTAAAACCGGTAAGGGGTCCTCCCGTATCATCTCGTAGGTCTTTTAATCTCTAAGTTGTCTATGGGTCTCCATTATGTAATTCTCTCGGGTCATCAGTACCAAACAATTCTTTCTCATCCATTTTTTACAGAGACATTAAATCCGAAGGGGTCAGGCTGCATTGGAATCTCACCCTGTCTAACTTGCTCCATTCTCTGGGGGATATCCTTAAACATCTTGTACAAATACATTTTACGTGCAGCC
This sequence comes from Bufotes viridis, assembly GCA_033119425.1. NCBI lineage: Eukaryota > Metazoa > Chordata > Amphibia > Anura > Bufonidae > Bufotes > Bufotes viridis. The sequence continues at coordinate 224,399,454 of CM065590.1, forward strand.
TTAAATAAATCAATTTCAAAACCCAGAGTCAAATTGCTCAACAAGGCTAAATCCAAGCCTTCTTTTGAGGACTGAGATACAGCCGGAGGCAAATCGGATCCTGTGAGGTTAATCACAACATTCTCATCTTTGTCGGGCATCACTGTCTCCAAGAGACTTGCTGTTTTCTGCCAGCCGATTGCGTGACAACCAGCTTCTTATTCAACTTTTTATCAAAATTAAGCAATTGGGAATCAGTTAGCCTTGTTTGTAATAGCTCCTGGCTTTATTCAAATCCTCTTTAATCTTAGTATATTCCACCTCATGTCTTCGCAACACCATATCCAGGACTTGCAGGGAAAAACCTACATGCAGTTCCTGCCACTCCACCTCAAAAGTACTGTCCACTCATATTGCATGATATCTTTATAAACTCTGGGTCCCCTGGGTCTCCTTGTATAATTTAAGGGAGTTCACAGTCCAAAAAAGGCAGACTTCTTTGTCCGCTAATTGCGTGATCTTAACTTCCAGAGCTCTGGTACTCAAATTCTGCAATGCATCTGTTAAAAACGCATCCACCCCCTCTCGGAAGTCATCTTTCACAATAGTAAGGATGGTATGGCTAAGCCCAAATTAGCAGTGTGCTCTGCCTCAAAAAAACAAGTCCTTGGAAATATCCACAAAAATAGACTCAGTGTATTAAGCCACATCAATGCTTGGCAGTCCCAGAAAGTACATTTGTTTAGCTCCAAACAACCCTTTTTAATAATGATTTAATACCAGTCTATGCAATATTCAGAAGGTAAAGAATCCAACTGCATTCAACTGGATAAACATTTTGTGCAACATACTTCTCAGAGTACAGTACATTTCTTTAATCAGGAAACTATTTTAAAACTCAATGTTACATATCCGTTTCTTCTCTCTTTTTGTCAAAATTCTACGGTTCTGTCACTTCTGCTAAGTAGATTATAAATCAGTCTTCTTACTTTCTAATGCTGCATAAATCAATTGTGCCTGTCCAAAAATGTCTCAAACATTAATCACTTTATGTAAACTACATGCTTGGACAGCTTCAGTCAAGCTTTCACTGTAATAAAAATATAATTTATATGTCTGACAAACCAAAAGGGATTTTCAATTTGAACGTTTTAAGAGACAAATGAAAAATGTATATGATCATTGAAAAACACCAGTACTGAGTGTGAATGATCTTATTATACATGGTAATGTTATGGCCTATCAATATATTACACAGGCAGATGCTTGGACTTCTAGCCATAGTGACATAACAATAGCAGACTACACCAACACATACATCATTAGAAAACCAAAGAAGGGTCATATCAAAGTGACATATTGTACAAAGTGCATTTTACATAAAATCTAGTCACAGTACTCTCAATCAATAGGATACAAACTGTTGCATGTAGATGGGCTGGGGTGGACGATGCCTCACACGGAGTGCACAGGAATAGGCGATGGCCGTTTTGCGCCAAGCGGAGCCTCTTCTGGCCAATGACCGACCGTTGCCTATTCCTGTGCACTCCGTGTGAGGCATCGTCCACCCCAGCCCATCTACATGCAACAGTTTGTATCCTAATAAAGAAGATTGAAGTATGTGGTGAGTGCCGCCTCTTTGATATTATCTTCTCTCAAGTACGGATTTGAAACATTTACTATACCTTCTAGCTGAGCACCACGCTACACATACGTTGGGACTCTATCTGTTTAACCACTGGACTATATCCTTTATTGGGGCCGTATAGCAGTGCTGCTCGTTTCTGCTTCTATTCTTCTACTAATATTCTTTATAGCCTTCTTAACCAATTGAGGTAGCAACAGTTTTGTTTTTTCATCCCCGCTAGAGATGGCCCGAACTATCCGCCGGCGAACAGTTCCCGACGAACATAACTTGTTCGCGTTCGCCGCGGCGGGCGAACACATGCGATGTTCGGTCCGCCCCCTATACTTCATCATTGAGCAAACTTTGACCCTGTATCTCACAGTCAGCAGACACATTCCAGCCAATCAGCAGCATAACCTTCCTCCCAGACCCTCCCATCTCCGGAACAGCATCCATTTTAGATTAATTCGGAAGCTGCAGTCTTAGTGAGAGGAGGGACAGTGTAGCTGCTGCTGATTTAATTGGGAAATCAATAGCTAGGCTAGTGTATTCAGTGTCCACTCCAGACCTGAAAGACTCATCTGATCTCTGCTGTAAGGACAGCGTCCTGACAGCACCCCAAAAAGCCCATTTTTAGGGCTGCTACATTAGTCTGCTTTTTTTTTTTTTTCTCCATATATGTATATTGCACTTGCCTGGCCTGCCCGTGGGTGAGGATCTGCAGGCCCACAGACTGTAGTGTGCCCACTGCCAGTGACCACCACTCATCCCATGTGGCACAGGACTTTGCATCAAAAAAAGGCATTTAATTTTTACACTTTAGTGTAATTTCAGTTGCTTGCCTGCTAGTGTGTGTCAGGCCGACTTCCACAGACTGTAGTGTGCCCACTGCCAGTGCCCACCACTCATCCTGTGTGGCACAGGACTTTGCATAAAAAAAAAGGCATTTAATTTTTACACTTTAGGGTAATTTCAGTTGCTTGCCTGCTGCCAGTGTGTCAGGCTGACTTCCACAGACTGTAGTGTGCCCACTGCCAGCGCCAACCACTCATACCGGGTGGCACAGTAGCTTGCCGATAAATAAGGCATTTAATTTTTACACATTAGTCTAATTTCAGTTACTTGCCTGCTGCCAGGGTGTGTCAGGCCGACTTCCACAGACTATAGTGTGCCCACTGCCAGTGCCAACCGCACATACCGGATGGCACAGTAGCTTGCCGATACATAAGGCATTTCATTTTTACACATTAGTCTAATTTCAGTTACTTGCCTGCTGCCAGTGTGTGTCAGGCCCACTTCCACTGACTGTAGTGTGCCCACCGCTAGTGCCCACCACTCATACCGGGTGGCACAGTACCTAGCACGCGTAGTACCACTTATCTAAAAAAAATGACAGAGGCAGGCCACCCCGCAGGGGCCGTCGTGGTCATGGTGCTGTGATTTCCACTGTCCCTGGAATAATGCCTAGTGTTCAGAGGCCACATATCCTGAACCCAAAAAATTCTGAGGACATAGTTGACTGGCTTAGACAGGACACCCAATCTTCAACAGATTCTGCTAAGAACCTTGACGCACCATCCTCCTCCAGCTCAGCTTCGGTCACCTGCTCTCAAGTTACCATGCTCCCGCCCGCCGCCACCACCACCACTACCACCACAGCCGCTTCACTTGATCTGTCAGAGGAGTTATTTACACATCAGTTGGATGCAATTAGTGATGCGCAACCATTATTGCCAGATGATGTAGATTACAGGGATATGTCTCAGTCAGGCAGGATTACACACATGGACGTACAGTGTGATGATGATGATGTTGTACGCGCTGCTGCTTCCATTGCTGAGGTGTCAGATACAAGTGAAGAGGTTGATGATGATGATGTGTCCACAGATGCCATGTGGGTGCCTGCTTGAAAAAGAAGAGGGGAAAAGTTCAGAAGGGGAGACAGAGATAAGGAGGAGACTGGTTGGAAGCAGAGGGAGGTCGTCGCAAGGAGAAAGTGGCACAGTCAGACAGCATGTATCGGCACCCGGGGTCAGCCAGACAGCACGCCAGTCAACGCATGTGTGGCATTTTTTTTGTGTGTCTGCCTCTGATAACAGCAATGTCATTTGCAACCTGTGCCAAAAGAAACTGAGTCGTGGGAAGTCCAACACCCACCTCGGTACAACTGCTTTGTGAAGGCAGATAATCTCACATCACAAACTCCTATGGGATCAACACATGACTACAAGCAGTACACAAACTCAAAGCCACCATGCTCCTCCTGGTCCAGCATCTTCAGCCACGTTAACCACTGCTGTCCTCCCTGCCCCCTCTCAACCAACCGCCACTCTGCCTCTCACCTTCAGCAGTTCCTGCTCATCTGCCCACAGTCAGGTGTCTGTCAAGGAAATATTTGAGCGTAAGAAGCCAATGTCACAGAGTCACCCCCTTGCACGGCGACTGACAGCTGGCTTGATGGAACTCTTAGCCCGCCAGCTTTTACCATACCAGCTGGTGAAGTTTGAGGCCTTCAAAAAATGTGTCGCTATTGGGACACCACAGTGGAAGGTACCCGGACGAAATTGTTTTTAAAAAAAGGCAATCCCAAACCTCTACTATGTTATTGAAAAGGAAGTCTTGGCATCTCTGGCATACAGTGTTGGGGCAATGGTCCATCTGACCACTGATACCTGGTCTGCAAAGCACGGTCAGGGCAGGTATATCACGTACACTGCGCATTGGGTCAACCTGCTGACGGCTGACAAGCATGGAATGCGTGGCTCCGCAGCGGAGTTGGTGACACCGCCACGACTTGCAGGCAGGCCTACTGCCACCTCCTCTACTCCTACTCCATCCTCTTCGATATCCTCCTCGGCTGAGTCCTCTTCTGCTGCGGCATCTGGCTGCACATCAACTGAATCCCCCCAGCTCCCCAGGGGCTATTCCACATGCCGGATACGACAGTATCACGCTGTCTTGGGGTTGACTTGCCTGAAAGCAGAGAGCCACACAGGACCAGCACTCCTGTCCACCCTGAATGCACAGGTGGATCAGTGGCTGACCCCGCACCAACTGGAGATCGGCAAAGTGGTGCGTGACAATGGAACAAAATTGTTGTCGGCATTGAATTTGGGCAAGTTGTCACATGTGCCGTGCAGGGCACATGTGTTGAATCTCGTTGTACAACGCTTTGTGTCTAAGTACCCAGGCTTACAGGACGTCCTCAAGCAGGCCAGGAAGGTGTGTGGCCATTTCAGGCGTTCCTACGCGGCCATGGCGCACTTTTCCGATATTCAGCGGCGAAACAACATGCCAGTGAGACGCTTGATTTGCGACAGCCCGACACGTTGGAATTTAACACTCCTAATGTTCGACCGCCTGCTCCAACAAGAAAAAGCCTTCAAAGAGTATTTGTATGACCAGGGTGCTAGGACAGCCTCTGCGGAGCTAGGAATTTTTTTGCCACGTTACTGGATGCTCATGTGCAATGCCTGTAGGCTCATGCGTCCTTTTGAGGAGGTGACAAACCTAGTCAGTCGCACCGAAGGCACCATCAGCGACCACATCCCATTTGTTTTCTTCCTGGAGCATGCCCTGCGAAGAGTGCTGGATCAGGCTGTAGATGAGCGTGAAGAAGAAGAGTTGTGGTCACCATCACCACGAGAAACATCCTTGTCATCATCGCTTGCCGGACCTGTGGCAACGCTGGAAGAGGAGTATGAGGAAGAGGAGTCAGAGGAGGAATGTGGCTTTGAGGAGGAGGAAGACCAACCAAAGCAGGCACCCCAGGGTGCTCGTTGTTGTCACCTATCTGGGACCCATGGTGTTGTACGTGGCTGGGGGGAAGAACAGACCGTCAATGACATCAGTGAGGACGAGGAACGGGAAATGAGTAGCTCTGCATCCAACCTTGTGCAAATGAGGTCTTTCATGCTGTCAAGTCTGTTGAGGGACCCTCGTATAAAAAGGATGAAGGAGAACGACCTGTACTGGGTGGCCACGCTACTAGACCCCCGGTATAAGCAGAAAGTGGCAGAAATGTTACCAAATTACCGAAAGTCGGAAAGGATGCAGCAGTTCAAAACCAAACTAAAAAATATGCTTTACACAGCTTATAAGGGGGATGTCACAGCACAACGGGAATCTAACAGGGGAAGAGGTGAATGTAATACTCCTCCTACCACGGCGGCAAGGACTGGGCGATTTACAGATGTGTTTTTATGATGGAGGACATGCGGAGCTTTTTCAGTCCTACTCATCGCCACAGCCCTTCGGGATCCAGCCTTAGAGAACGACTCGACCGACAGGTAGCAGACTACCTCGCCTTAACAGCAGATATCGACACTCTGAGGAGCGATGAACCCCTTCACTACTGGGTGTGCAGGGTTGACCTGTGGCCTGAGCTATCCCAGTTTGCGATAGAACTTCTGGCCTGCCCTGCTTCAAGTGTCCTGTCAGAAAGGACCTTCAGCGCAGCAGGAGGCATTGTCACTGACAAGAGAAGTCGCCTCGGTCAAAAAAGTGTTGATTACCTCACCTTCATAAAGATGAATGAGGCATGGATCCCGAAGGGACTGACAGTGGGGGATACGTTTGACTAACAAAAGGCATGATGACATGCTTTGGCCTCAAAATGGTCCCCACGCTGCTGTATTTAATGTCTGCATACCGGATGACTTTCTTGAATTCTCTGCCACCAACTAGGGTTCAAGCCGCAATGATTTAGTCACTTTTCTGCCTAGAAAACATCAATTTTTCCGGCCGCTTCTACAACTGCGGCTGTGTTGAGGAAGGGTTGAAATATATATATATTATATATATATATATATATATATATATATATATATATATATATATATATATATATTGTGGGAGTCGCTCTGGTAGATAGCAGTGCGGGTGCAGTACAGAGGCAAAACAAGAAGTCCAGAAAGTGCAATAAACAGTGTTTTATTCACACTTGCACAAAATAAACGATAAACAGTCTCTTGGTGTTAATTCACACTCAGCAAACACAAAAAGCAAAACCAAAGAGTCCAAAACCAGGTTCAATCACCTGTGAGATGTTTAGGTGCGCGTTCGCACCTGGCGGTCGGCCCAGCCGCAGGATAATCCACCTTCAGGCTTCCAGGACGACTGCACGACTCCTTGCTGGGCTCATCCTTCCAGCCCAGAGAGCAACACAACACTAGCAGCAGCTCCAGGACAATCACAGCCACACCTGCTGATGTGGCTGCCTTTAAAAGCCCGGCAAAGTCCGGCCTGGACCGTGGGGAGTAGGCACCCACCCAACTCTTTGCCTACTCCCAGTAAGAGCCGGCCCGGATTGGCTTTGCAGCCAAACTAACTATCAATGTCAAGCAGCACTAGCTGCTGCTGACACATAAAACCCGGCTCTCACCTCACCGAGGCCAGGAACCTCGGTGACACGTATCTTCCGTCCATGACGGCACCTTGCGCCCTCTTACATACCTCCCCTTTGTTCAACCCCGACAGGGTGAACACACGCCAAACACTGTACTCGAGACAGTGCATCCGCATTTCCTTGCAAGCGGCCTGCCCTGTGTTCCACTGTGAACTTGAAGTTCTGCAGAGACAAGAACCATCTGGTGACCCGAGCATTCCTGTCTTTCGCCTGGCACATCCACTTTAGAGGGGAATGGTCGGTCACCAGACGGAACTTTCTCCCTAGCAGATAATAGCGGAGAGACTCTAGTGCCCACTTGATGGCCAGGCACTCTCTCTCCACTATACTGTACCTGGTTTCGGCTGGGGTGAGTTTGCGACTCAGGAAAACCACGGGATGCTCCTCCCCATTGATTTCCTGAGAGAGTACAGCCCCGAGGCCCACTTCAGAGGCATCGGTCTGTACCACAAACTCTCTCTTGAAGTCGGGCGTCACCAAAACCGGGACCCACACAGGGCCGACTTCAGAGCAGAGAAAGCCTTATCCGCCTGCTCATTCCACTGGATCGACACTGACCTGCGTCCCTTTAAAAGGCTTGTCAATGGAGCAGCAATTGTAGCGAAGTTGGGAATAAACCTCATGTAGTATCCCACCATGCCCAGGAATGATTTTACTTGCCGCGTAGTGACAGGTCGGGGCCAATTCTTAATTGCCTCAATTTTGTTTACCTGAGGTTTGACCACCCCCGCCCAATGACATACCCTAGGTATTTGGTCTCTTCTAACCCTATCACACACTTTTTTGGGTTAGCAGTTAAGCCAGCTTTCCTAAGGGAGTCCACTACGGCCTGTACCTTCGGTAGGTGACTCTCCCAGTCGGTGCTATGGACAATGATATCATCCAGATACGCTGAGGCGCACTGGCCGATGTGGACGAAGCACAATATCCATAAGCTTTTGAAACGTGGCGGGGCGCCATGTAGACCAAAGGGTAATACCTTGTACTGATACAACCCTCCGGTGTGATAAAAGCAGTTTTTTCCTTGGCAGCTCTCCGTTAAGGGTACCTGCCAGTACCCTTTGGTGAGGTCCAAGACAGAAAATACCTGGCTTGGCCCAATTTTTCAATGAGCTCATCCACCCTCGGCATGGGATATGCGCCAAACTTGGACACCTCATTCAGCTTATGGAAATCGTTACAGAACCTCAATGTCCCGTCCGGCTTGGGTATTAAGACTATCGGACTGGCCCAATCACTTTTTGACTCCTCGATGACACCTAACTGGAGCATCAGCTGCACTTCCTTCACAATGGCTTGTCGCCGAGCCTCGGGTACCCGATACGGCTTTAACCGGACTTTTGGCCTGAGGCTCAGTGATAATGTCATGCTGGATTAGGGATGTGCGCCCAGGGAGGTCCGAGAACACATCCGTGTTCCGACTAATGAACTCCTTAACTTCCTGGACCTGTTTGGAGGATAGGCTATCTGAAATTTTTACGGTGGCTGCTGCTTCCCGGACTTCGAGGTGAGGGGCTGGATCCTTCTCACCTAGAAGCCCTGGCCGGGGGCTGTCATCGCTGGACGAGTTCCTATCCTTCCATGGCTTCAGCAAATTCACATGATACACCTGCTCCGGCTTCCGCCGCCCTGGCTGGTGCACCTTGTAATTTACTTCCCCACTTTCTCGAGCACTTCATAGGCCCCTGCCACCTAGCTAGAAATTTGCTGTCAAGGGTGGGTACCAGAACTAAAACTCGGTCTCCGGGATTAAAGTCTCGCACCCGAGCCTGACGATTATAGACTCTACTTTGGGCCTGTTGTGCTGCCTCCATATGCTCCCGGACCAGCGGTAACACCCTCTCCATACATGCTCCTGCATCTGGGTAACATATTCAATTACGCTTTGTGGGGGACGGGCTGTTGTTCCCACGCTTCCTTAGCGATGTCCAACAGGCCCCGTGGGCGTCTGCCATAAAGCAGTTCGAAGGGTGAGAACCCAGTAGAGGCCTGGGGCACTTCTCGCACTGCAAACATGAGATAGGGCAGAAGCAGATCCCAGTCCTTCCCATCTCGGACACCACCCTTTTAGCATATTTTTTAAAGTTTGGTTAAATCTTTCCACAAGGCCAGTCCGCTTATGGATGGTAAACGGACGTCCGCAATTGCTTTATATGCAACAGTTTACACAATTCCTCATAATCTTAGACATAAAAGGGTCCCTTGGTCCGTCAGAACCTCCTTAGGTAGGCCCACCCGGTAAACATCTCCATTAACTCCTTTGCAATGAGCCTAGCCGATGTGTGTCGAAGAGGCACCGCTCTGGATATCGAGTAGCATAGTCCAGAATCACCAGGATATGTTGGTGACCCCTAGCAGACTCTCGGTACGGGTCCGACTCAGATCCATGGCAATACGCTCGAATGGGACCTCAATTATTGGGAGAGGGACCAGGGGACTTCTGTAATGCGGCTGGGGGCTATTTACCTGACAGGTCGGACAGGACTTACAGAACTCCTCTACTTCCTTAAACAAACCGGGCCAGTAAAATCGCTGTAGTACGCGGTCCTGCGTTTTCTGCCACCCCATGTGTCCCCAAGAACATGTTGGTGGGCAAGCTCCATAACAAGCTTGCGATATGCGGTGGGCACCACCAACTGTTCAACTGGCTCACCTCGGATTTGGTTCACCCGATACAACATATCCTGAAGAATAATAAATCGTGGAAACATTAATTCAGCCCCAGGTTTCTGGGGTTTACCGTCAATCATTACAACACTTTCCCAGGCCCTGGTTAGGGTTTGGTCCCGGTGTTGTGCGGTCCCAAAATTTTCCCCGAGACATTGAGGTCTGCCAACTCAGGTCCCGGTGGCAAGTCCTCCGTGTCTCCCACCATTACACTCAGTGGGGTTGTCTCCCTCTACCGCTGGAGCAGTGGTCACCCCTACCGCTGGCCCTTCAGATTCGGGCTCCCAGGGTTCTGGCCTTCCAGTGGTATCAGGCCACTCTACTAGGGTTACCCCTGTCTCGGGCCCATCAGACACTTTTATAGCCGGCCACAGCGCCGGGAAACCTGGGAAGTCCCTCCCAAGTATCAGTTCATGTGGGAGTTTGGTAGCGACAGCCACCTCGTGGGTCCACTTACCAGCAGCTGTGGACAAAGTCACTAATGCAGTGGGGTAGTCTTTTAAGTCTCCGTGGATGCATAGGACCCCGACTTTACGGCCGGTATACTCCGCAGGCCGTACTAGGGCAGCTCTTACCAGGGAGACTAAACTCCCGGAGTCCAGCAGGGCCACCGCCAGAGAATCTCCCACCTCTACCTGACACAGGTGGTTATTGTCCTGCCCCTCACGGGTGCCAGTTGCACACAGCTTCCGTGCATACAGGGAGTGGCGATACCCGTAGTTCACATCCATCGGCTCACCCTGATGCGGACAGTCGGCCCTGATGTGGCCTGGCTCCTGACACCTCCAGCATACCACGGGAGGCGGATCCGCAGGGGATACATTCCGTGCAGGTCTCTCTGTCGCCGGTCGTCGGAACTGGGGTGGAGGCCTCCGGGTTTGACTGGCCCCTTCCCAGCAAGACTCCCCTGCAGGTTTCTGGTGGCCTCGTAACGCTCCACCAGGTCGACCATCTCCAGGGCACTTACCGGAGACGCCTGGCCGACTCCAGTGCTGGAGGGGATAAGGCAGGGCCCTCCAAAAGATGTCCGCCAACAGTCGATCCAGCATGGCAGTGGGACTTAGTAGATCAGGCTGCAGCCACTTTTGCAGCCTGTGCAGCAGATCGTAGTACTGCGGCCTAGCAGGTTCAGTCGCTTTAAAGTCCCACTGGTGGACTCTTTGAGCGCTGACCAGCACGCTTCACCCCCAGTCTGGCTAGGATCTCTCCTTTCACGGTGTCATAATCGGCCGCTTGGTCGTCCGACAAGTCGAAAAACACCTGCTGGGGTCCGGAAGCCAGGAACGGAGCGACCACCTCAGCCCACTGGTCACGGGCAGCTTCTCCTCACGGCCACTTTTTCGAAGACTGCCAGGTAGGTCTCGGCATCATCCTCGGGGTCATCTTGGGAATTGCTGCACGGACCGCTTCCGGGCATCATGGGCACGGTGAGAGGCTCCAGTCGCTTGCAAAGCCATTACATGCTGCAACAGCAGCTGGTTTGTCTCCTGCTGCTGCTTGTTGGCCTCCCGCTGCTGTAAATTGGCCTCCACGAGAGCCTTTACAACTGCCTCCATCTTGTCAGAGTTCACGTGTTGAAACTTTGCCGGCTTGACATATGACATTCACTTTGGAAAAACTTCGGCGTTACGCCAGCCTCACTGCGCATGCCCGCATCCTCCACCAAATGTGGGGAGTCGCTCTGGTAGATAGCAGTGCGGGTGCAGTACAGAGGCAAAACAAGAAGTCCAGAAAGTGCAATAAACAGTGTTTTATTCACACTTGCACAAAATAAACGATAAACAGTCTCTTGGTGTTAATTCACACTCAGCAAACACAAAAAGCAAAACCAAAGAGTCCAAAACCAGGTTCAATCACCTGTGAGATGTTTAGGTGCGCTGTCAAGCACCTGGCGGTCGGCCCAGCCGCAGGATAATCCACCTTCAGGCTTCCAGGACGACTGCACGACTCCTTGCTGGGCTCATCCTTCCAGCCCAGAGAGCAACACAACACTAGCAGCAGCTCTAGGACAATCACAGCCCCACCTGCTGATGTGGCTGCCTTTAAAAAGCCTGGCAAAGTCCGGCCTGGACCGTGGGGAGTAGGCACCCACCCAACTCTTTGCCTACTCCCAGTAAGAGCCGGCCCGGATTGGCTTTGCAGCCAAACTAACTATCAATGTCAAGCAGCACTAGCTGCTGCTGACACATAAAACCCGGCTCTCACCTCACCGAGGCCAGGAACCTCGGTGACACGTATCTTCCGTCCATGACGGCACCTTGCGCCCTCTTACAATATATATATATAGAAAGACAAGCATGGGAAAATATGGTAAAATAAAGTGGATCTTTTACTTGCACCTAATTGGGAGTGCTGCCTCATCTTTGAAAACCTATATATATATATATATATATATATATATATATATATATGTGTGTGTCCCCTTTCATATATATATCCCATATATGCCCCCTCTTTCCATGGCCCCTTTTATCTTATCAACTTGATACAGGCCAGTGTTTAGCTTGTAGGCCATGGCTTGCATTGTTATCTGTTAAATAGCCCAACTGTCCCTGGGGGGTAGTTAGCATAGAGATGCTAACTAGGATGTGGGCCCAGGACAGGAGATTGCAGACTTTATGGCACCTTTTGATCAGCACATGGCTTACATGCTAAACCTGTTTCCTTCTCCCCCATCTTTGCCTATGGCCAAACTACCTGGGGGGAGGGCTCACAAGGTAGGTTCGTCTTCAGTGGAGTGAGGTCATATCCCAAAACCTGATATGAGGATAGGCGACTACAAAGTAGGGCTCTTCTGAACTCGGCTCCTGACTGAGAAGGACACACTCAGATGGGACCTGGAGATGGCTGAGTATCCCTAAAACCCCTGCCCTTATTTCCCATATCCCTACATTCCCATGTACCCCTTCCCTGCCCAGCAGCATCAACTCCAGCTGCTGTGTACTCCTTAACCCCTTATTAACCCCTTATACTGCTGCATCCCTTATCCAGCTCAGTAGTACCCCAGCCCAGCAGCCCTGTAATCCTGTTCCCCTTCAAGGCTGCTGTGTGTAGATTGACCCCTGCAACCCATGTTGTGTTAACCCTTGCAGTGCCATTACCTCTGGACTGCATTGTGATATTGCAGTAGGGACAGTGTGAGTAGCCAGGTGGGTGGGTTACTGCTGTAATGTATGTTAGTGTAATTGTATAGCTAGTTAGTGGGGTGGAATTGGGATTGTATGTAGAATAGTTAGGAATATTGTATGTGAAGTAGTGTTGTAATTAACTGACTGTATTACTGTGTGGCTATAAATATATATATTCATATTCCATTATATATGGATGTATATAATTATAGACTATAGACGTGTAATGTGTTAATAAATACCTTTTATTATCTAAGCACAGCGTGTAGTCTTTTGTTATCGCACATAGATGAGTTCAGTGGATAGTGTAAGGCAAAAGGAGGGATAGATCTTTATTCAATGTATAAATAGGCGGAGTCATCAACAGACGACCTAGTCTATTTATGATTATTTATTGATATTTGCATAAATATTAATAATTAATATTCCCCCTTAACAGGCTGCAACAATGCCATTATTTTTCAGGCATGTGTACATGCCTAATTTTTCTGTCCTATGGTGCAGCACTGTGGCTGCAAAAACAAAACAAAAAAGAAAAAGGCACATACAAGTGTCAATTCCCCTTCGTGATTGTTACCTTGTTGTGGTGAAGGGGCTTGCGTATCACAATGAAGCAATCATCACCTCTATGAGTGTGTTGGCAATGTTGCCACACCCCAGATGATAAGGCTGTTGCTTCATTATGGTCAGACCAAAAGCGATCGGATGGCTGGATAATATTTAATAGAAAAAACATTAATTTACCTTTTTTTTTTTTTAAGTTGTATTGGTTTTTAATACATAAAACAAAAAATCATAATAAAGTCTTTTAATAGTTTATTAGAAATAATGCAGGCAAAAAAAAATCCCGACACACGTCCCCGGATAGGGTACGTAACAGGGATTAAACTGATAGAAATAGTACTAGTTAAGACACCACTCATATAGGGTGTCACAGCACATTGCTCTGTGCACGCGCAGTGCCCCAATTTGGGAGTAAGAGGACCGACCAAGCTGCTTTTTCCATCTCCCGGTTCCTAAAATCAATTCAGTTTAGTGTATGAGAGTTTGGTCTGTCACTGTGAAGGCACTCGAAGGTACCCAGCCTAAATTTTTTTTCACAAAAGGCAATCCCCGATATGGGACATAACAGGGATTACACTGATAAGAATAGTACTACAGAAAATACTACTCATATCGGGTGTGACAGTAAATTTCATGGCGCAGACGCAGTTACCGTGGATTAAAACAAAGGGGAGGGAGCCAGCATTTTTTTAACCATCTCCCCGTTCGAAAAATCAATTCAATTCACCTTTCGGGGAACCTTGGTGTTGTACGTGGCTGGGTGGAGGAAGAAACCTTCAATGACATCACCGGGACATGGTTAGCTTGGTATCCAACCTTGTGCAAATGGGGAGTTTGCGATTGTGCAAATGGACTGTTTGCGGTTGTTTGCGGTCCATTATAAGGGGAGTTTGGTCTGTCAATGTCTGTGAAGCGGGCGTAACCCTTACACTACCTGAACAATACAACATCATACCTGATCGTATACACACACTGGATATTTTAAAGCATGTTATTCAAAACAATTTAGGAATGTTAGTTGACTTATGCCCTTTATGGATTAAAACCCGACTCTGCGTCCACTACGTAATTTTCCATGTGAGTTTTGCCATGGATCCCCCTCCGGCATGCCACAGTCCAGGTGTTAGACCCCTTGAAACAACTTTTCCATCACTATTGTGGCCAGAAAGAGTCCCTGTGGGTTTTAAAATTCACCTGCCTATTGAAGTCTATGGCGGTTCGCCCGGTTCGCCCGTTCGCGATCATTTGCGGTTCGCGAACGGAAAATTTTATGTTCTCGACATCACTAATCCCCGCACATTTTTTAAAAGCATGATTTAATGTTCAGTATAATGAATTGCAAAACTGTAAAAAATTATTATATTTGTGGGGTGGAATGGACAAGGCTATTCCACCATTTTTTTTTGTTAGTTTCATTTTTATGATGTTTATAGTACAGTAAAAAGCCATGTCAATTTTAGTCTGCAGGTCAGTACAATGAAAGCTAATTTAAGTATTTTTTTGTTATGTGTTTTGAAACCCAGAAGTTTTCTTTTTTTCCGTTAATGGACCTGTGTGAGTGCATATTTTTTTGCAATGACAACCTCTACTTTTTGTTCCATTTTAGGGTGCAATTACCATGTGATAAATAACCTGATATTGTAATATTTTGGACATTTTCAGAAAGTGATACCAATTATGTTTATTTTTTTATTTTTATGACAAGGGAAACATTTTTCGCATTAGATAGTTCAGCAGTATGTCATGGCCACAGGGTTTGTAGACTGTAACCAGGGAGGCACTTTGGTGTACCTGGGAAAGAAGATATTTTATCAAAACTTGTTAGCCAAAAATAAAAAGCATCAGAAAATGCACCAAACTGTTGTGCGTGAACTAGCACTAAGGCTGCATTCACACGGGCGAGTTTTCCGCGCGGGTGCAATGCGTGATGTGAACGCATTGCACCCGCACTGAATCCTGACCCATTCATTTCAATGGGGCTGTGTACATGAGCGTTTTTTTTCACGCATCACTTGTGCGTTGCGTGAAAATCGCAGCATGTTCTATATTCTGCGTTTTTCACGCAGCCCTAGCCCCATAGAAGTGAATGGGGCTGCGTTAAAAACGCATTGCATCCGCAAGCCAGTGCGGGTGCGTTGCGTTTTCACTGATGGTTGCTAGGAGATGCTGTTTGTAAACCTTCAGTTTTTTATCACGCGCGTGAAAAACGCATCAAAACGCATTGCACCCGCGCGGAAAAAACTGAACAACTGAACGCAATCGCAGGCAAAACTGAATGGCTTTGCCTGTGAAATCGCACAGTTTTCACCGAACGCATCCGCAACGCATCCGGACCTAATCCGGACACGCTCGTGTGAACCCAGCCTAAGGCTCTAGGTATCACAAATCAATTGAAATTTTTCTAGTCTTCACCTAACCATCATCTCAGTCTTTTCATAGAACAGCGGATATCTTTGAGAAGCATGTACAGAACATGTTTATGTATGATTATATATATATATATATATATATATATATATATATATATATACACACACATACTTCTGCTATTCCACTGAGAGACTGATTTCCATTATAAGATACAGAGCATAAAAATATTTGATACTCTATCTTGTAAGTGTGAGCCATCTGAGAATTATCATCATCTCATAATTAGTACTCTGAAATTAGCTAAGAGCAGTTGAAATTATTTAGGAAGCAAATACATGTAGACTTGGAAATGAATTATTCATATTTAGTAAAATATTAGTCAATGATTACATAACCGTTTTTGATTGTTATAACTGTGTTATAATACTTATGAATATTAAATAAAGTTAATCCTGTTAATGGGTTAATTTTATGCCAGGTTAGTGAAAAATGGAATTTGTAAGAGAGCTAACTCGTTAAAAATTACTGTTTTGTAGTTATTTTTAAAAATGTTCATCTGTCCTTCATCACCAGTCTTTCTCTCTGTGCAGTGCATGTTGACTGTCCATATGAACATAACATTGTATGACCAGATTGTCCAATTCAGTGTAGACAATGACAGATTATAATAGGGGCATTCGGGTCAGCAGCCCCGGGCCCGAAGTCAGTGAGAGGCCCATCGCTGCCCCAAACACCCAGGCTCTATACATATTTATACTTTCATTTGTCACTAAGCACAGCACTAGTGCTGCACATACAGCAGCAGTTTGGGCCCCAAGTGGAAGGAGAGAGGGAGGGGAAAGTGAGGAGGTAACTGTGACACCTCCTCCAATCAGGCAGCAGTTGAGTACCTACCACGCTCTGATGTGCTCAAAGTTTGTCTCAGTGCCAGTGTGATCATACACCTTGTGGCGTGTTGGTTTATGTGGAGAGGCAGGGCAGAGTAGCACTGGCAAAGAGGGAAGCTGCCATTTTAGGTAGAGCCAAACAGAGTGGCTCTGCCAATATAGTGGATTTAATCTACACTACAGTTTAGTCTACACTAGTTAGTCTGTCTCAGAGCGAAACAACCAATAGTTGCCAGTGGCCAGTTACATACTGCCATACTTGACAGTTATATACAGTACTGTGGCTGGTTGTACACAGAGTCATTTATTTGCAGGTGGCAGGCAGTGGAACTGAGACACTCATCCTGACCCTGTTGCTTGGTGCTTCTTACTCACTGGTGATTAAGCCTTGGTCACACCTTATGGGCATTTGAACAACAATCCCAGCCCAAAGTCCACTCCTGAGCATAGCAGCAGCCAGGGTCCTCTATTTCAGTATTTAGTGGTCCCTTATTGAAGTTTAGTTGGTAGGCTGAGGCTCCATGTTTACAGAACCTCAGCCTACCAACTATTTAAAGGTGTTCTGGGATTTCGATACTGATGACTATCCTCAGGATAGGTCATCAATAGAGTTGAGCAAATAAAAGCCAAACTAATTGACTTTGATCCGAATTTCAGGAAAAATTTGATTCGCTGCTAAGCCAAATTTCCTTGTGCTTTGTGGAAACAAATCTATTTTTCCTGAAATGGCGGCAAAAAAAAAAAAAAAAACACGCTTTTAATCCATTTGAAGATACTGAGCAAAATCTTGTGCAGGGTGATGTGTGACGTCACCATGTCAGCACGCTGGCGGGGTTCAGTGACCTCATCAGTGATGACATCTGTGCACCTGGCCAGGATGATGATGTCATCATGTCACCGCCCGAGATTTTGCGCGGTGTCTCTAATCAAAATGGGCTCTACGTGAGCAAATGGATAAGGTGAGTAATTCTTTTTACTAGATTAACCTCTGAAAGCCCATAATTCTAGCATCAAAGGCCAATATCAGCAATGCAGTGATGAACGCACCATCTCAGGGGTTCAATGACGAGGGAGAACGCAATCGCGGTTCCCCATTATTGTGTTCGCTACATACAAAGGAATGCGCTTCTTGATTAAGTTGTTCATCGCATATCGAATTTCTTTGTAAAATTCGGCGAAGCAGCCAAATCAAATTTTTTATAACTTTGCTCCTCCTAGTCATCAATATGAGATTGCTGCTGTTTGAGGAGACCACACCACTCCTGGAAATGCCGAGCCCTCCTCGCAGCTTATAAAGCATAGTGCTGTCCATTGTATAGATACTGTGCCTGTGCTTGGTATTGTAGATTAGCTACTTTGACTTGAATGGGACTAAGCTATGCCTGGTCTATGTAACTGACTGATGAACATGAAATCACTGTATACTGTGGGATGTTATATCATGTGAGGTGTAATAATATATAGTATGTACTGTGGGGTGTTAAACTGTATACTGCATACTGTGGAGTGTTGTACACTATTAGAGGAATGGGGAAGTTATAATATATATGTGGTATAGTTTTCTTTAATATTTACCAGAAAAAAATATGGGGTGGAGCGTGAAAGGGGGATGGTCGGGGCAAATGGAGGGAGGGGCCCAAGATGGGTAAACAACCCTGGGCCTATGAAAGACTTAATCCACCACTAAGTAATATAACATTTTGTGAAATTCATTTGGCAAAGCTGACATATTGCATTACAGCGCTATGAGCAAATGTCATTGCATTATAGACATTATAGAAGTATAGTTTACTTAAACATCATTTTGACGCAGAGACTACTCAGTCAACCCAGTGCCACCAAAAATTAGCCACCAGTCCCACATTTCTGCTTGCTGGAGCTGATGGTTTTGTATTAAGCCCGGAGCCTTTCAAAGTCTCTCATGGCTGTCCAGTAAGAATGTCTGTTATACACAGAGGCCTATGTGTTTTATATGCACAGAACATAATTACATTATCATTTTAAAAAGTGCAGCAACATTTAAAAGAGTGAAGAGTGAGGGATACAAAAAATATCAGGAAAGTCTATGTAAAAAAACTTGATAAAATAGAAGGGGAAATGAACAAAAAAGTGAAGAAATTCACAGAAAATAAAATCAGGTATATGAAAAATAGCCAGCCTGGGGCAGACTATATATATGCTGTCCCAGTTCACAAAAGATATCAACATTTGTCAGAGATGCTTTTTTTTTTATGGGAAATACAGTGCAGACTGCAAATGTACTATCTAGTGCAAAAAGTGTGCTCTTTTCAAACAACAATGTACCTGCAGTATTTAACGGTTTTATTGGACTGTCAGAAATGCAGCGCAGCCCGCAAATGTACTATCTAGCACAAAAAGTGTGCTTTTTTAAACCAAAAATGTAAATGTAGTATTTAATGGTTTTATTGGACTGTCAAAAATGCAGCGCAGGCCAAAAAATTTACTTTCTAGCACAAAAAATGGGAATTTGTCAACCGACAATGTAATTGAATTATTTTCACTGCCGGGTATGCACTGCAGGCCACAGGGGTACTTGACCGCCAAAAAAAGGGAATTTGTCCCCCTAGAATTTAACAGATGGATTTAATGAATAGATTTTCCCTGTCAGATATTCAGCACAGGGGTAGTTCACAGAAGAAAGTGGGAATATGCCCCCTCTCCCCAGCGGCAGCGTAGCCCACCAAGGGGAGACACTAAGCCCCCCCACCAGCGCAGATAGGACCGTGGTCTCTGCGCCCAAGATACAGGGAGTACGGACAGTTGGTCCTGCTCCCCAGCGGCAGAGTATTCTACCAGGAGGGGAGAGCCTCGTTCCCCCTCCCTGGTGGCAGCCTAGCCCACGAAGGAGAGATGATAAGCCCCACACCGGTGCAGATGGGACCGTGGTCTCTGTACCCAAACCACAGGGGGTAGGGACGGTCGGCCCTGTCCCCCAGCAGCAGGGCTGTATATCCAAAAGGGGTACAGCCTGTCTTTCCCCCCAGCAGCAACACCAGGTCCAGAGGGAGGAGCGTACTAACCCTCCTCCTCAGCTGGGCTCCAACCAGGCTACTCCCGTCGTAGCGCTGGCAACAGGGCAGAGTACCGCTGGTCTCTACCCACCGATCCGGAAGGCTAGTACCCCCCAGAGCCATGGTAGAGCCCCGGGACATGGACAAGCTACCCACTACCCCAGGTGCAGTAACCAATTCTTGTGGGTGGGCCACTCTGTTCATTATGTTTTGTGGGTGGGTTGCTGGACTAACCAGCAGGTCAGACACCTCGTTAGTCTGTTTGGGAAAGGGGAGAAATGTGACGAAACCAACCTCGCCACTGGGCAACATGTGGAATATGGAGTTCCAACGTGTAGAAAAATTGCATATGAGGCAATGTAGGGGAACACCATTCTGCCTTTGCAGCTCAAGGAGGGTGTGTTATGCACGACAAGAGTGGCTGAAGTGCATGCAATTTCCTAGACATTTTCAAGTCATCTTGCAGTTGGGTGGAAGATTTTAGGAACCAGGTGACAACCAGATTGAAGACGTGTGCCCCACAGAGAACATGGGTCAGCCCTCCCTGTCGTAGCACAGACAAAATTTTCTACCCGTTATCGGTAACCACGGTTCATCTCCAGTTGGCGAGGTGCAGAATTACATGACAACGGGCATGCTTTGCATAGGTGGTAAGTTGGAGGATAACTGTGCCTACAGTGGCGACTGTGGATGAGGAGGTAGAGGAGGAAATCCCATGGTAACTACGCTGAGGCGGCATTGCCATCACCTGGCCAAGTTGCTGGTGTGCCTGACAGGTAGGCTTCTGAGCAGCAGACAGTCTACCACTGGTGCATTTGGCTCTAGATCTCCCACTGTTTTCAGCCTGCTGGCACATCAGCATGCTGCCATTCTGCTGCTGTGTCACGAGCCTGCTGCCACCCTCCCACCCTGATGATGATAATGATGCCCCCTCTTCACCCTGCTCCCACATGTGATTGGATACATCATCATCCACTACTGTCTGTTTGTCAGTTATATCACCATCACCAGTCTAATGGTCACGTCCCTGACGCAACATGTGCTTCCAACCGAAATATATTAGACCATCTGTTGAGAGTAAGTCTGATGCACAGTAAGTCTATTTATAACAAAACAGATTAAGTATACATGGTGCAGCAAATGAACAAGATTGATACGCCTATACATTAGACCACCTGTTGACACAGAGTCTGATGCACAGTTAGTCTAGGTAGAACAGAACAGATTAAGAATAAATGGTGCAGCAGATGAACAAGATGAACACACCTATATATTAGAACGCCTGTTGACACGGAGTCTGATGCACACTTAAGTATAACAGAGCAGGTTAAGTATGAATGGCTCAGTAGGTGAACTAGGTAGACCGCCTCTTGAGACTAAAGGGGTCATTTACTATCCAGAAATACCTATATTACCTATATTAGGTGTATTTCTGGCACAGATTGCAGCGCAAAGTTTATTTGTGCACCAATCTGTGACTTTTCACTTTTAACGCCAGGTCTGAAAAAGTTGGCATGGCGTGGAAGGGGAAGGGCCGGGAGGCCAAACGCATTCTTCATTTTCTACACCTGTTTTAGGCATAGAAAATTGTCTAAAATGTAAGCCAGCAAGAAAGCTGGCTTACATTTAGACTGGCACTGGATACGCCGAATGTATGTAGAGGTCGGTGCCTCTACATACAGTAACTTTGGCGGATCCACTGCTGGACAAATGGGCTATTAATACCGGCATCTGAATAAGATGCACAGTTGAACAAGATGCACAGGGTGTTTACACTCAGCCTGCGCTGTCCCTGCAGTCTTCCTATGCTCTCCCTACAGTGTCTAAAAACTTTCCCTACAATCTCCCTACTCTTTCCCTGCACTGTCCCTATTCAATATACTACAATTAAAAGCTTCCTAAAACACTGTCCCTAGCGGTTGCTATGTGTCTTCCTGTGCTCAGTTCACAGTCAAATGTTGACAATCGCTCGGGATGAGGCTTATATAGGGCTGTGACACCACATGGGATGGCTATCTGCTGATTGGCTGGCTGCTTGGCATTATAGGTCCTATCTCGTTCCTGGGCTTCTTACTTTCACTTTGTAACACATGTAGCCACAATTTTAGGAAAAAAAAAAGATTTGTTACCACAAACGCAAGGAAATTTGGATTCATGGCAAGTCGAGTTTTTCCTGAAATTGTAATCAAAGTTAATTCATTTCGCTTCAATTCACTGAACACAACCATTGCAAAAAATATATTTAAAATACAGTATTATTAATTACTGGGGCAGAAATAATAGTCTATTACATAAGGGAGACACATGTACATTCAATACATTTTTCCAGTTACGACCTTAAAGGGAAGCTGTCATCAACTTTATGCTGCCCAAACTAAAGGCAGCATAAAGTAGAGACAGGTGAGTTGATTTCAATAGTCTGTCATTTTGAAAATCAAAAGTAAGTGGTTGCCGAGAACCAACATTACAAGACTAGGCCTTTGCAGACTAGGCCTGGAAAAGAGTCACGGACACCTGAGAAGAGTCATGGTTATTCATGAATTCCTGCTTTCCCTGCCCACCTGCTGATGACTGACAGTCTTCTACCTAGTTTCTCCCTTTCTCTCTAGGAGAGAACTGCCAATAATCAGTAGATGGGTGGGGAGTCCAGGACATTATGAATAACCATGACTCTTCTCAAGTAGATTTGACTCTTTGCAAGACCTGGGCTGTAACGATTATGATGCTGGTTCTCGGCAACTACTTACTATTAGCTTATGAGCGACACACCGCTGAAATCAGCATTTCTGTCACTACTTTATGCTATGCTCAGTGAGGTCAGCATGAAGTTGATGACGGTTTCCCTTTAAGCCAGGGATGCTCAACCTGCGGCCCTCCAGCTGTTGTAAAACTACAACTCCCACAATGCCCTTCTGTAGGATGATAGCTGTAGGCCGTCAGGGAATGATGGGAGTTGTAGTTTTGCAACAGCTGGAGGGCCGCAGGTTGAGCATGCCTGCTTTAAGCCAAACAGATGCACAGCTCTTGTCTTGATAATCATTGATTTGTCTAGTTCTACAAGTATTTATAGTACATCCTTTTAAAGTGGCACTGTCATCAGAAAGCAGCAAATCTTTGTATTTTTCCTTTTTAATTTTTAAGCTTGTTATATTTTTCAATGTAAAAATTATTTATGAAATTCAGCAGTTTCCCTTGTGCTGGCATCTAGTGACCAAACAGACTACAATGCTGAATGATTCCTTCCCCACATCCACCCCTTCCTCCTTCCTGAAAAAAGGCATCTTGTTTTGCAATGTAGAGTGAAATTGAATGTATTAAAGGGGTATTACCAACTCAGACAATGGGGGCATATCGCTAGGATATTCCCCCCTTGTCTGATAGGTGCGGGTCCCACTGTTTCAGAGTTGCCTGGGCACACTTCAGTCATCAAACATTATATAGTCACTGAGTCACAGGTACGAGTTCACTTCAAACCATATAGAGTTAGGGTACCTGAAGCTCGGAGACAAACTATATCTGAAGAGGTAAAAAAGATGTTAGAACTTAGGGTGATTGAAGAGCCGCAAAGTGAGTGGTCAAATGCCATAGTCCTAATCCCAAAGCCAGATGGTACAGTGAGGTTCTGTAATGATTTCCGAAAGTTGAATAAGGTGTCAAAGTTTGATGCATACACAATGACAAGAGTTGATGAATTAATTGAGGGACTTGGCCATGCAAGGTATTTCTCTACTCTTGATCTAACTAACGGGTACTGGCAAGTGTCCCTTACTGACAGTGCTTACGAAAAAACTGCTTTTGTCGTCCCAGAAGGTCACTATGACGTTTGGGTTACATGGGGCTTCAGCAACCTTCCAAAGTTAATGAACATCATTCTTAAACCCCGTAGTTATGCTTCTGCTTATCTGGATGATATCATAATTTTTAGTGATTACTGGGAAAGTCATCTACCAAAGGTGCAGGTGGTGTTGGATTCCCTCCTGGCAGCTGGGTTAACAGCAAATTCTAAGAAGTGTGCTTTAGGTCTTGAGAAAGTATGTTATCTAGGGTATATAATTGGAAGAGGTGTAATAAAACCTCAGGTGAATAAGGTAAAAGCCATCCAAAATTGGCCCTGGCCCATAACCAAAAAACAAATGAGAGCCTTTATGTGAATTGTTGGGTACCATTGTAGGTTAATCCTAAACTTTGCTAGTGTAGCAGTACCCTTGACAGACCTCACCAAGGGAAGTAAGTCAGCCATGGTAAAATGGAGCACAGAGGCTGAGAGTGCATTTCAGGCGTTAAAGTGTGCCCTTCGTAGACAACTAGTGTTGATGACTCCAGATTTCAAAAAGGTGTTTACTGTACAGACTGACACCTCTGATGTCGGTTCAGGGGCAGTCCTGTCACAGGAGGTTGTGGGAGAAGAACACCTCGTTATATACCCGAGTAGAAAACTTAAGCCCCTTTCACACGGGCGAGTTTTCCGCGCGGGTGCAATGCGTGAGAAGGATTGCATTGCACCCGCACTGAATCCGGACCCATTCATTTCTATGGGGCTGTGCACATGAGCGGTGATTTTCACGCATCACTTCTGCGTTGCGTGAAAATCGCAGCATGCTCTATATTGTGCGTTTTTCACGCAACGGAGGCCCCATAGAAGTGAATGGGGCTGCAGGAAAATCGCAAGCATCCGCAAGCAAGTGCGGATGCGTTGCAATTTTCCCGCATGGTTGCTTAGCAACGGGACCCGATCTTTATTATTTCCCCTTATAACATGGTTATAACTTACCTTAGCCACTTGATCGCGTAGTTGCGATCTGTCCTCTCTTTCCCTGCATCAGCTAAGAAGTAAGGGACCTGTGATGACGTCACATCACATGGTCACATCACATGGTCCATCTTACCATGGTGATGAACCATGTGATAGGACCATGTGATGTGATGTCATCACAGGTCCTTTACTTCTTAGCTGATGCAGGGAAAGAGAGGACAGATCGCAACTACGCGATCAAGTGGCTAAGGTAAGTTAACTTTTATTATTTTTAACCCCTTCCACTTCATTTAACAACGCATTCTTTATTAAGAATGCTATTATTTCCCCTTATAACCATGTTATAAGGAAAAATAATCAATTCTCCAGAAGACCCGAAACCGGACTTCAGTGGTGAAGTCCGGCTTCGGGTCTGGGTACCAAACATGGCGATTTTTCTCACGCGCGTGCAAAACGCGTTACAAACGTTTGCACCCGCGCGGAAAACTCGCGCATATTCCCGCAACGTACCCGCCTCTTATCCGGGGGTCAAACATGACGCCCGTGTGAAAGAGGCCTTACTCCCGCAGAGAAAAATTATAGTATTGTCGAACGGGAATGTCTGGCAATTAAATCTCTAGAGACCCTGAGATATTACTTGTTGGGTCAACAGTTCAGGTTGGTGACAGATCACTCTCCCCTCACATGAATTAGTCAGGCCGAGGGGAGAAACGCGAGCGTCACAAGGTGGTTTCTGACTTTACAAAACTTTAAATTTTTGGTTGAGCACAGGTCACGCAAACTGCAAGGGAATGCAGATGCTCTGTCCAGAATACACTTTTTGGTGAGTAAAAGTGTTCAGCCCCACAGGTTCGAACACAGAGGGAGGGTATGTGAGACAATTTCTGCAAAAGTAGTAGAAAATCAGGTTGGTAGTGGGGCTGGTAGTGGGGCTCCTCATTCTCTTCCTGTTCAGAACAGGTTTCAGATATAGCTCTCAGCCAGGTGATGGAGCTCATTTCATTTCTGGGCTGTAAAGGTCTGCACTATGAGCATGTGTGTGGGGCACTGGTTGAATAGACTGTCTTTCACCCTTACTGAAGTCTGCTAAAATGACAAAAAGAACACTGTAAGTTTACTTTGTTGTGTGTCGAGTGGCTGGAAGTAGGCCGTCCGTATAGAAAAGGTGATCATGTGTTTAGTTAGTGCTCAGCCGAGCAGGAATATATTTTGTGTTTTTGCCTGAATGTAAAGGCGTTTGATTTTTGCATGTGGATGAAAATAAAGAAAACAGGCAAATCCCTGTGTGAACTGTGCTGTTGTGTCACTGTCTCTGACTGCTGTGCCTACCACTATTAAGCTGACCCCACAATTTATATATGGTATAATACACATAATATATAATAAATATATTTATACACACACATCATATTTTTTGCTTTATAATATGCACCTGTTGATAATACTTACCCCAGATTTTAATGGAGGAAATTTTTTTTTTTTTTCTTTTATCAGATTCTCAGATCAGACCCCCAAGACATTAAACCACACACCCCCAGAACAGGATATCACATTAGACCCCCGTTTCAGGACATTAGATCAGATCCCCATATTAGAACATTACATTAGACCCCCATATCAGGACATTACATGAGATCTTCATATCAGACCTTATATCAGCCCTCCATTTCAGACCCCCATCAGACCTCAGGACAGACCTTAAAATAAAAACTTCTCCTGCGCAGCAGCCCTGCTCCGGGTAACGGCGGTCTCCGGGTCCACCACTGCACTGTCATCTGACTGCATGTAGCGTTGGGTCATAGTGTGTGCACTACGTCCTGACACTGTAAAGGGTCAAGACAGTGCGCCCACGGCCCTAGGAAGGAAGACCAGGGAGGGTGAGTACTCCCCTCTCCCAGCACCTAATTCATACTAATGAGCGCTTCCATAATTGAAGTGCTCACTAGAATTTGTTTTATAAGACATATATTTTTTATATATATTGTAAGGGATTAGCTCTGGTCTTGGGGATCATTCACACACAGATTGTCGTCCACCGCAGCTTTAGGGGCCAAACATTGCTTTATTGTCCCAGCATCAACATAAATAAATCAAAACAAACACCTGCCCCGCTGGGCTCTAACTCAACACAATGTGTCCCTGACTCACCTAAGTCACCGTTCACACACACGGAACCCATGCGGCTTTCCCAGCCTAATGTCCATCAGCCTGGATGTTACCTCACCGGTGTCTTTTGGGGGATTGTGGTCTAGTCGTCCGCCCGACACTGACCATGCGACCCTTACCCCTAGGCGTCGCGGGACCCCCAAACTTCAGGCTAATCCCAGCCTCGTGGTCTCTCAGCACTCCCAGCTCAGACCTCACACAGAACCACTCCAGGCTTCTGTACCTCACAGGACACACCCATCTCACTTTGAGGACAGCTTTATGCTTAGTTGATTGTGGCACCTGTTGCTGCCTCAAGCCTGCCCACTGATGGGAAAGAGATGGATAATCCTGCCATTCCTCTCTCCTATCAGCCATGAGGCCTGTCACTGCCTCAGAATATATATATATATATATATATATATATATATTGTAGGAAGGCACAGGGAACCATCGTTGATGGTAGATACGTGTCACCAAGGTTCCTGGCCTCAGTGAAGTACGAGCCAGTATTTTTAGATGTGTCAGTGGCAGTAGGTGGTTAACACTTTGTTTATTTAGTATAGCTGTGAATTGCTGATCCGGAACTATGTGGGATCAGAGTCTGAGCTGGAGTTGCAGTGCCTGAAAGACTGAAGACAAAGCGAGGTCCACATACACCCTGTGGGGTACGGTACTGTGCAAAACCATACCTGTGTTGTGCTATAGATACAGGGCTTTATTGCTGTCCCTGCCGTTTACTGCCTTAATGTTTTGTCAAGGAGAAAAGACAACCGTTGTTTTGCTTTCACCGCTAAAAGGCAGCTGCTGCATTTTCTGAAGGCTACCATTGGGACAGATCCCTACTATATATATATATATATATATATATATATATATAAATATATGTTTGTGTGTATATATATATATATGTATGTATATATAAATATATATATATATATATATATATTGAAAGAAGAAAATAAGGCAGCACTCCATGCGTAAAAATAATATCTTTCCTTTATTCACCCATGTGGGCAGTGCAACGTTTCGGCTCCAAACAACTGGATGGTGCCCAAAAATAACGTTCAAATATGAACAGACCAATCTGATGTGGGGAATAAAGAGGGGGTATATTGGGGTACCAAGATGGTGGGACCCCATGGGCAAAACCACGCCGATATGAGGTAGAGGATAGTGCAGAGCAAAGATAAGTCTCTGCACATGGGACGCCCAATATACCAGTAGACTGCTACCTTATTTATCTGGCAGTTTATTTCCTGTTTACAATCTAGGACTTTTGGCTTACATTTAGCTATTTGTTCCTGGTGCTCTTTTTCTCCCCTGATGAGCTGCTTCTTTGTTTTGGCAGTGAAACATGCGTGTAGGGAGCTATAGTTTATAGGGACATATAGCATCTATTTTGAGGGACAGGTTCCGGACGGGGTCGCCCTTATCAGGACGAGTGCCCTGTGGTTAGGCTGCTACTATCTATTAGTATCAGGGTACAGCGTTTAGCTAGCCACAGGGTAGTAACAGGGACCCTACAGTGTGTGCTTCTACTGCCATTGCTTTTACCCTATTTAACAGCATCTCGGCTACGGCTGGACATCACACATGTGACCGGACCTGGACCTGCACTCTGTCCCTCGGTACTGGTAGGACGTACTAGTTTTAAGGTGCCGCCGTTCACACACTTTTTGTTCTAATTGTGATTTATTTGTCTACCACTTTGTTGTGGGGGTTTCCCCTTTTTTTTTCCCCACATCAGATTGGCCTGTTCACATTTGCACGTTATTTTTGGACACCATCCATTTTAACAAACCATTAAATGTTAAGTTTTAGGGTTACCCTTGAATTATGTTGTCTGAGCTGAGGTAATCCATAGTACAGGTATCTATCAGTCCTGTCTATCGTAGTCGATTTCTCCAAACAACTGGAGCCGAAACGTCGCACTGCCCACGTGGGTGAGTAAAGGAAAGATATTATTTTTACGCATGGAGTGCTGCCCCTGGTTTTGAGTATTGATACGGTGCTGCCATTTTTTCTATACGTATATATATATATATATATATATATATATATGTGTGTGTGTGCCACTTAAGAGCTAAAGGGATTGTCTCAGACGATAGTAGATTGGAAACTACGTTGAACACATTGATATCCAAATTTTCTCAGCGGGGTTACCTACGTAGATTGCTTGGAGAACATAAGGCAGCAGTGAGCAAGATAGATAGATAGAATAAATATATTGACTAATCATGGATTAAAGCTCAAGGAGAGAAGGATCCCATTTATATCCACATAAACAGAAGTAAGTGGCGCCATCAGTGACATTATTATACGACATTGGCATGTTTTAGTTGGTTGTATTAGGGAGGTACCTGAATTCAAAGTTCCGCCTTTGTTCTCTTATTGTAGATCAAAAAGTCTGCGCGCACAATTGGTCCGGGCTGATATTGGACCCAGGAGCAGTATCAGGCAGTCTACAGTTACGCAGCCAGGACTGGGATGTTTCCTGTGCCTTAACTGCATAAATTGTATATATATATGCAAAGGAAAAGTGTTTACACATCCTGGTACGGGGGTTTCATTCCCAATCTGCTACCACCTTACCTGTGACTCTAATCGTGTAATATACATACTATCATGTCCATGTAACATATTCTACGTCGGAGAAACTTCCACTGATTTGAAGACTTGTTTGAACAACCATCGCAATACTATTCAAAAAACATCTTGACTAGAGATGAGCGAACACCTGGATGTTCGGGTTCGAGAAGTTCGGCCGAACTTCCCGGAAATGTTCGGGTTCGGGATTCGAACTCGATCCGAACTTTATCCCGAACCCGAACCCCATTGAAGTCAATGGGGACCCGAACTTTTAGGCACAAAAAAGGCTGTAAAATAGTCCAGGAAAGGGCTAGAGGGCTGCCAAAGGCAGCAAAGTGTAGAAAAATCCCCTGCAAACAAATGTGGATAGGGAAATGAATTAAAATTAAATAAAATAAATAAAAATTAACCAATATCAATTGAAGAGAGGTCCCACAGCAAGGAATCATGCGTCATATCACCCTGCACCGGAGAATGTCACTCTCATGTATTTTGGACCAGCACCCAGACAGAGGATACAGGTCCCACAGCATGGAATCATGCGTCATATCACCCACCACCGGAGAAGGCCACTCTCATGTATTTTGGACCAGCACCCAGACAGAGGATACAGGTCCCACAGCATGGAATCATGCGTCATATCACCCACCACCGGAGAAGGCCACTCTCATGTATTTTGGACCAGCACCCAGACAGAGGAGAGAGGTCCCACATCAAGGAATCATGAGTCATATCAACCACCACCGGAGAAGGCCACTCTCATTTATTTTGGACCAGCACCCAGACAGAGGATACAGGTCCCACATCAAGGAATCATGCGTCATATCAACCACCACCGGAGAAGGCCACTCTCATGTATTTTGGACCAGCACCCAGACAGAGGAGAGAGGTCCCACAGCAAGGAATAAGGCGTCATATCAACCCCCACCGGAGAAGGCCACTCTCATTTATTTTGGACCAGCACCCAGACAGAGGATACAGGTCCCACATCAAGGAATCATGCGTCATATCAACCACCACCGGAGAAGGCCACTCTCATTTATTTGGGACCAGCACCCAGACAGAGGAGAGGGGTTTTCACAGCAGAGAATCAGGCATTTAGATCACCCACCACAGGAGTAGGACACCATTTAATGGGACCCCGGCAACCATGTCAGATGGCACAAACATCAACTTCACATCACCCAGCACAAGAGAAGGCCACTTTGAGAGACTTTGACCCCTGCACCCAGGCGGAGGAGAGGGGTTTTCACAGCAGAGAATCAGGCATTTAGATCACCCACCACAGGAGTAGGACACCATTTAATGGGACCCCGGCAACCATGTCAGATGGCACAAACATCAGCTTCACATCACCCAGCACAAGAGAAGGCCACTTTGAGAGACTTTGACCCCTGCACCCAGACGGAGGAGAGAGGTTTTCACAGCAGAGAATCATGTATTTAGATCACCCACCACAGGAGTAGGACACCATTTAATGGGACCCCGGCAACCATGTCAGATGGCACAAATATCAGCTTCACATCACCCAGCACAAGAGAAGGCCACTTTGAGAGACTTTGACCCCTGCACCCAGGCGGAGGAGAGGGGTTTTCACAGCAGAGAATCAGGCATTTAGATCACCCACCACAGGAGTAGGACACCATTTAATGGGACCCCGGCAACCATGTCAGATGGCACAAACATCAGCTTCACATCACCCACCACAAGAGAAGGCCACTTTGAGAGACTCTGACCCCTGCACCCAGACAGAGGATACAGGTCCCACAGCAAGGAATCATGCGTCATATCACCCTGCACCGGAGAATGTCACTCTCATGTATTTTGGACCAGCACCCAGACAGAGGATACAGGTCCCACAGCATGGAATCATGCGTCATATCACCCACCACCGGAGAAGGCCACTCTCATGTATTTTGGACCAGCACCCAGACAGAGGATACAGGTCCCACAGCATGGAATCATGCGTCATATCACCCACCACCGGAGAAGGCCACTCTCATGTATTTTGGACCAGCACCCAGACAGAGGATACAGGTCCCACAGCATGGAATCATGCGTCATATCACCCACCACCGGAGAAGGCCACTCTCATGTATTTTGGACCAGCACCCAGACAGAGGATACAGGTCCCACAGCATGGAATCATGCGTCATATCACCCACCACCGGAGAATGTCACTCTCATTTATTTAGGCCCAGCACACAGACAGAGGAGAGGTCCCACAGCAAGGAATCATGCGTCATATCAACCACCAACGGAGAATGTCACTCTCATGTATTTTGGACCAGCACCCAGACAGAGAGAGAGGTCCACAGCAAGGAATCATGCGTCATATCAACCACCAACGGAGAATGTCACTCTCATGTATTTTGGACCAGCACCCAGACAGAGGAGAGGTTCATTCAACTTTGGGTTGCACCGCAAGATCATGGTAAAGTAAAAAAATGAGGATTCAATAAAGAAGTGCCCCAGAGTACAAGAATACATGGTTGATGGGGAGGGAAATGTCTATTCTGCACAAGGGAGGCACAGGTCCTGTGGGATCCATGCCTGGTTCATTTTTATGAGCGTCAGCTTGTCCACGTTGGCTGTGGACAGGCGGCTGCGTTTGTCAGTAATGACGCCCCCTGCCGTGCTGAATACACGTTCAGACAAAACGCTGGCCGCCGGGCAGGCTAGCACCTCCAAGGCATAAAATGCTAACTCTGGCCACGTGGACAATTTGGAGACCCAGAAGTTGAATGGGGCCGAACCATCAGTCAGTACGTGGAGGGGTGTGCAGGCGTACTGTTCAACCATGTTAGTGAAATGCTGCCTCCTGCTAACACGTTCCGTATCAGGTGGTTGTGCAGTTAGCTGTGGCGTGGAGACAAAACTTTTCCACATTTCTGCCATGCTAACCCTGCCCTCAGAAGAGCTGGCCGTGACACTGCTGCGTTGGCGACCTCTTGCTCCTCTTCTGCCTTCGCCTTGGGCTTCCACCTGTTCCCCTGTGACATTTGGGAATGCTCTCAGGAGCGCCTCTACCAGCGTGCGCTTGAACTCGCGCATCTTCCTATCACGCTCCAGTGCAGGAAGTAAGGTGGGCACATTGTCTTTGTATCGGGGATCCAGCAGGGTGGCAACCCAGTAGTCCGCACACGTTAAAATGTGGGCAACTCTGCTGTCGTTGCGCAGGCACTGCAGCATGTAGTCGCTCATGTGTGCCAGGCTCCCCAGAGGTAAGGACAAGCTGTCCTCTGTGGGAGGCGTATCGTCATCGTCCTCCGTATCCCCCAGCCACGCACCAGTGATGGGCCTGAGCTGTGTCGGGTGCCACCCCGCTGTGAACCTGCTTCATCCTCATCCTCCTCCACCTCCTCCTCATCCTCCTCGTCCTCCAGTAGTGGGCCCTGGCTGGCCACATTTGTACCTGGCCTCTGCTGTTGCAAAAAACCTCCCTCTGAGCCACTTCTAACAGACTGGCCTGAAAGTGCTAAAAATGACCCCTCATCCTCCTCCTCCTCCTCCTCCTCCTCCTGGGCCACCTCCTCTTCCATCATCGCCCTAAGCGTTTTCTCAAGGAGACATAGAAGTGGTATTGTAACGCTGATAACGGTGTCATCGCCACTGGCCATGTTGGTGGAGTACTCGAAACAGCGCAACAGGGCACACAGGTCTCGCATGGAGGCCCAATCATTGGTGGTGAAGTGGTGCTGTTCCGCAGTGCGACTGGCGCGTGCGTGCTGCAGCTGAAACTCCACTATGGCCTGCTGCTGCTCGCACAGTCTCTCCAGCATGTGCAAGGTGGAGTTCCACCTGGTGGGCACGTCGCATATGAGGCGGTGGCGGGAAGGCCGAGTTGCGCTGTAGCGCAGACAGGCGAGCAGCGGCAGGATGTGAACGCCGGAATCGCGCACAGACGGCCCTCACTTTATGCAGCAGCTCTGACATGTTGGGAGTAGTTGTGAATGAACTTCTGCACCACCAAATTCAGCACATGCGCCAGGCAAGGGATGTGCGTCAAACCGGCTAGTCCCAGAGCTGCGGCGAGATTTCGCCCATTATCGCACACCACCAGGCCGGGCTTGAGGCCCACCGGCAGCAACCACTGGTCGGTCTGTTGTTCAATACCCCGCCACAACTCCTGCGCGGTGTGGGGCCTGTCCCCAAACATATGAGTTTCAGAATGGCCTGCTGACGTTTACCCGGGCTGTGCTGAAGTTGGTGGTGAAGGTGTGTGGCTGACTGGATGAGCTGGTGGAAGCAGAGGAGGAGGAAGCCGAGTAGGAGGAGGAGGCTACAGGAGGCAAACAATGATGCCCTGTGATCCTTGGCGGCGGAAGGACGTGCGCCAAGGAACTCTCCGCCTGGGGCCCAGCCGCCACTACATTTACCCAGTGTGCAGTTAGGGAGATATAGCGTCCCTGGCCGTGCTTACTGGTCCACGTATCTGTGGTTAGGTGGACCTTGCCACAAATGGCGTTGCGCAGTGCACACTTGATTTTATCGGACACTTGCATGTGCAGGAAGGCACGGCTGTCTTGGAGAAGTAGTGGCGGCTGGGGACAACATACTGTGGGACAGCCATGGACATCAGCTGTTTGAAGCTGTCTGTGTCCACCAGCCTGAATGACAGCATTTCAAAGGCCAGTAGTTTAGAAATGCTGGCATTCAGGCCCAGAGCTCGAGGGTGGCTAGGTGGGAATTTACGCTTTCTCTCAAGGTTTGTGAGATGGAGAGCTGAACGCTGCCGTGTGACATGGTGGAGATGCTTGGTGGCGCAGGTGGTGGTGTCGCTGGCACATCCTCTGTTTGGTGGGCGGCAGGTGCCAACATTCCTCCCGAGGCGGAGGAAGAGGCCGAGGCAGCAGCAGAAGAGGGAGCAGGGGGAGCCTGAGTGAGTTCCTTGCTTTTAAGGTGTTTACTCCACTGCAGTTCATGCTTTGCATGTAGATGCCTGGTCATGCAGGTTGTGCTAAGGTTCAGAACGTTAATGCCTCGCTTCAGGATCTGATGGCACAGCGTGCAAACCACTCGGGTCTTGTCGTCAGCACATTGTTTAAAGAAGTGCCATGCCAGGGAACTCCTTGAAGCTGCCTTTGGGGTGCTCGGTCCCTGGTGGCGGTGGCCTGTATCAGGCGAACTCTCTTGGCGGCGGCTGTTCTGCTTTGCCCCCTGCTCCCTCTTTTGCTACGCTGTTGGCTCGGTCTCACCACTGCCTCTTCCTCTGAACTATGAAAGTCAGTGGCACGACCTTCATTCCATGTGGGGTCTAGGACCTCATCGTCCCCTGCATCGTCTTCCACACAGTCTTCCTCCCTGTCCTCCTGTTCGGTCTGCACACTGCAGAAAGACGCAGCAGTTGGCACCTGTGTTTCGTCATCATCAGAGACGTGCGGACTCCGATGAGGTGGTATTCCCATGTCCTCATCATCAGTAAACATCAGAGGTTGTGCATCAGTGCATTCTATGTCTTCCACCACAGGGGAAGGGCTAGGTGGATTCCTTAGGAAACCCTGCCAGCAGAGTCTTCAAACAGCATAAGAGACTGCTGCATAACTTGAGGCTCAGACAGTTTCCCTGATATGCATGGGGGTGATGTGACAGACTGATGGGCTTGGTTTTCAGGTGCCACCTGTGCGCTTTCTGCAGAAGACTTGGTGGGAGATAATGTTGTGAACATGCTGGATCCACTGTCGGCCACCCAATTGACTAGCGCCTGTACCTGCTCAGGCCTTACCATCCTTAGAACGGCATTGGGCCCCACCAAATATCGCTGTAAATTCTGGCGGGTACTGGAACCTGAGGTAGTTGGTTCACTAGGATGTGTGGCTGTGGCAGAATGGCCACGTCCTCTCCCAGCACCAGAGGGTACACTAACACCACCACGACCGCGTCCGCGTCCCTTACTAGATGTTTTCCTCATTGTTACCGTTCACCAAGCACCACAATAAGGAAAAAAATATTTGGCCCAATGTATTGATTTCAAATTCAGGCCTTTTTTACAGGCACCTACCACTATCTGCCTATTTGTTTATGTAGCTTATTACACTAATCCAGGCACAGCAGTAACCACTGATTTAGGGAATATCTCTTTTAGGGCAAGTATTTAGGCCCTGGATGAAAGGTATCCTTTTATGGACAGATTTACAATGGGCCTGCAACAGCTGTGACACCAGATTTAGGGTATTGCTATTTTGGCAAGTGAATTTCACCCCAGAACAAAATATATGTTTTTGCGGATAATAATATAGTTTGCCAGGCTCAGCTGTGACACCAGATTTAGTGGATTGCTATTTTGGCAAGTGAATTTCACCCCAGAACAAAATATATGTTTTTGCGGATAATAATATAGTTTGCCAGGCTCAGCTGTGACACCAGATTTAGTGGATTGCTATTTTGGCAAGTGAATTTCACCCCAGAACAAAATATATGTTTTTGCGGATACTAATATAGTTTGCCAGGCTCAGCTGTGACACCAGATTTAGGAGTGTTGCTATTTTGGCAAGTGAATTTCACCCCAGAACAAAATATATGTTTTTGCGGATAATAATATAGTTTGCCAGGCTCAGCTGTGACACCAGATTTAGGGTGTTGCTATTTTGGCAAGTGAATTTCACCCCAGAAGAAAATATATGTTTTTGCGGATACTAATATAGTTTGCCAGGCTCAGCTGTGACACCAGATTTAGAGGATTGCTATTTTGGCAAGTGAATTTCACCCCAGAACAAAATATATGTTTTTGCGGATACTAATATAGTTTGCCAGGCTCAGCTGTGACACCAGATTTAGGGTGTTGCTATTTTGGCAAGTGAATTTCACCCCAGAAGAAAATATATGTTTTTGCGGATACTAATATAGTTTGCCAGGCTCAGCTGTGACACCAGATTTAGAGGATTGCTATTTTGGCAAGTGAATTTCACCCCAGAACAAAATATATGTTTTTGCGGATACTAATATAGTTTGCCAGGCTCAGCTGTGACACCAGATTTAGGGTGTTGCTATTTTGGCAAGTGAATTTCACCCCAGAAGAAAATATATGTTTTGCGGATACTAATATAGTTTGCCAGGCTCAGCTGTGACACCAGATTTAGAGGATTGCTATTTTGGCAAGTGAATTTCACCCCAGAACAAAATATATGTTTTTGCGGATAATAATATAGTTTGCCAGGCTCAGCTGTGACACCAGATTTAGTGGATTGCTATTTTGGCAAGTGAATTTCACCCCAGAACAAAATATATGTTTTTGCGGATACTAATATAGTTTGCCAGGCTCAGCTGTGACACCAGATTTAGTGGATTGCTATTTTGGCAAGTGAATTTCACCCCAGAACAAAATATATGTTTTTGCGGATAATAATATAGTTTGCCAGGCTCAGCTGTGACACCAGATTTAGTGGATTGCTATTTTGGCAAGTGAATTTCACCCCAGAAGAAAATATATGTTTTTACGGATACTAATATAGTTTGCCAGGCTCAGCTGTGACACCAGATTTAGGGTGTTGCTATTTTGGCAAGTGAATTTCACCCCAGAAGAAAATATATGTTTTTGCGGATACTAATATAGTTTGCCAGGCTCAGCTGTGACACCAGATTTAGAGGATTGCTATTTTGGCAAGTGAATTTCACCCCAGAACAAAATATATGTTTTTGCGGATACTAATATAGTTTGCCAGGCTCAGCTGTGACACCAGATTTAGTGGATTGCTATTTTGGCAAGTGAATTTCACCCCAGAAGAAAATATATGTTTTTGCGGATACTAATATAGTTTGCCAGGCTCAGCTGTGACACCAGATTTAGAGGATTGCTATTTTGGCAAGTGAATTTCACCCCAGAACAAAATATATGTTTTTGCGGATACTAATATAGTTTGCCAGGCTCAGCTGTGACACCAGATTTAGGTTGTTGCTATTTTGGCAAGTGAATTTCACCCCAGAAGAAAATATATGTTTTTGCGGATACTAATATAGTTTGCCAGGCTCAGCTGTGACACCAGATTTAGAGGATTGCTATTTTGGCAAGTGAATTTCACCCCAGAACAAAATATATGTTTTTGCGGATAATAATATAGTTTGCCAGGCTCAGCTGTGACACCAGATTTAGTGGATTGCTATTTTGGCAAGTGAATTTCACCCCAGAACAAAATATATGTTTTTGCGGATAATAATATAGTTTGCCAGGCTCAGCTGTGACACCAGATTTAGTGGATTGCTATTTTGGCAAGTGAATTTCACCCCAGAACAAAATATATGTTTTTGCGGATACTAATATAGTTTGCCAGGCTCAGCTGTGACACCAGATTTAAGTGGATTGCTATTTTGGCAAGTGAATTTCACCCCAGAAGAAAATATATGTTTTTACGGATACTAATATAGTTTGCCAGGCTCAGCTGTGACACCAGATTTAGGGTGTTGCTATTTTGGCAAGTGAATTTCACCCCAGAAGAAAATATATGTTTTTGCGGATACTAATATAGTTTGCCAGGCTCAGCTGTGACACCAGATTTAGAGGATTGCTATTTTGGCAAGTGAATTTCACCCCAGAACAAAATATATGTTTTTGCGGATACTAATATAGTTTGCCAGGCTCAGCTGTGACACCAGATTTAGGGTGTTGCTATTTTGGCAAGTGAATTTCACCCCAGAAGAAAATATATGTTTTTGCGGATACTAATATAGTTTGCCAGGCTCAGCTGTGACACCAGATTTAGAGGATTGCTATTTTGGCAAGTGAATTTCACCCCAGAACAAAATATATGTTTTTGCGGATACTAATATAGTTTGCCAGGCTCAGCTGTGACACCAGATTTAGGGTGTTGCTATTTTGGCAAGTGAATTTCACCCCAGAAGAAAATATATGTTTTTGCGGATACTAATATAGTTTGCCAGGCTCAGCTGTGACACCAGATTTAGAGGATTGCTATTTTGGCAAGTGAATTTCACCCCAGAACAAAATATATGTTTTTGCGGATACTAATATAGTTTGCCAGGCTCAGCTGTGACACCAGATTTAGGGTGTTGCTATTTTGGCAAGTGAATTTCACCCCAGAAGAAAATATATGTTTTTGCGGATACTAATATAGTTTGCCAGGCTCAGCTGTGACACCAGATTTAGAGGATTGCTATTTTGGCAAGTGAATTTCACCCCAGAACAAAATATATGTTTTTGCGGATACTAATATAGTTTGCCAGGCTCAGCTGTGACACCAGATTTAGGGTGTTGCTATTTTGGCAAGTGAATTTCACCCCAGAAGAAAATATATGTTTTTGCGGATACTAATATAGTTTGCCAGGCTCAGCTGTGACACCAGATTTAGAGGATTGCTATTTTGGCAAGTGAATTTCACCCCAGAACAAAATATATGTTTTTGCGGATAATAATATAGTTTGCCAGGCTCAGCTGTGACACCAGATTTAGTGGATTGCTATTTTGGCAAGTGAATTTCACCCCAGAACAAAATATATGTTTTTGCGGATACTAATATAGTTTGCCAGGCTCAGCTGTGACACCAGATTTAGTGGATTGCTATTTTGGCAAGTGAATTTCACCCCAGAAGAAAATATTTTGCAGTGAATTTCTCCCAGAACAAAATATATGTTTGCGGATACTAATATAGTTTGCCAGGCTCAGCTGTGACACCAGATTTAGTGGATTGCTATTTTGGCAAGTGAATTTCACCCCAGAAGAAAATATATGTTTTTGCGGATACTAATATAGTTTGCCAGGCTCAGCTGTGACACCAGATTTAGGGTGTTGCTATTTTGGCAAGTGAATTTCACCCCAGAAGAAAATATATGTTTTTGCGGATACTAATATAGTTTGCCAGGCTCAGCTGTGACACCAGATTTAGAGGATTGCTATTTTGGCAAGTGAATTTCACCCCAGAACAAAATATATGTTTTGCGGATACTAATATAGTTTGCCAGGCTCAGCTGTGACACCAGATTTAGAGGTGTTGCTATTTTGGCAAGTGAATTTCACCCCAGAAGAAAATATATGTTTTGCGGATACTAATATAGTTTGCCAGGCTCAGCTGTGACACCAGATTTAGAGGATTGCTATTTTGGCAAGTGAATTTCACCCCAGAACAAAATATATGTTTTTGCGGATACTAATATAGTTTGCCAGGCTCAGCTGTGACACCAGATTTAGGGTGATTGCTATTTTGGCAAGTGAATTTCACCCCAGAAGAAAATATATGTTTTTGCGGATACTAATATAGTTTGCCAGGCTCAGCTGTGACACCAGATTTAGAGGATTGCTATTTTGGCAAGTGAATTTCACCCCAGAACAAAATATATGTTTTTGCGGATAATAATATAGTTTGCCAGGCTCAGCTGTGACACCAGATTTAGTGGATTGCTATTTTGGCAAGTGAATTTCACCCCAGAACAAAATATATGTTTTTGCGGATAATAATATAGTTTGCCAGGCTCAGCTGTGACACCAGATTTAGTGGATTGCTATTTTGGCAAGTGAATTTCACCCCAGAACAAAATATATGTTTTTGCGGATACTAATATAGTTTGCCAGGCTCAGCTGTGACACCAGATTTAGTGGATTGCTATTTTGGCAAGTGAATTTCACCCCAGAAGAAAATATTTGGCAAGTGAATTTCACCCCAGAACAAAATATATGTTTTTGCGGATACTAATATAGTTTGCCAGGCTCAGCTGTGACACCAGATTTAGTGGATTGCTATTTTGGCAAGTGAATTTCACCCCAGAAGAAAATATATGTTTTTGCGGATACTAATATAGTTTGCCAGGCTCAGCTGTGACACCAGATTTAGAGGATTGCTATTTTGGCAAGTGAATTTCACCCCAGAACAAAATATATGTTTTTGCGGATAATAATATAGTTTGCCAGGCTCAGCTGTGACACCAGATTTAGTGGATTGCTATTTTGGCAAGTGAATTTCACCCCAGAACAAAATATATGTTTTTGCGGATAATAATATAGTTTGCCAGGCTCAGCTGTGACACCAGATTTAGTGGATTGCTATTTTGGCAAGTGAATTTCACCCCAGAACAAAATATATGTTTTTGCGGATACTAATATAGTTTGCCAGGCTCAGCTGTGACACCAGATTTAGGGTGTTGCTATTTTGGCAAGTGAATTTCACCCCAGAACAAAATATATGTTTTTACGGATACTAATATAGTTTGCCAGGCTCAGCTGTGACACCAGATTTAGTGGTATTGCTATTTTGGCAAGTGAATTTCACCCCAGAAGAAAATATATGTTTTTGCGGATACTAATATAGTTTGCCAGGCTCAGCTGTGACACCAGATTTAGAGGATTGCTATTTTGGCAAGTGAATTTCACCCCAGAACAAAATATATGTTTTTGCGGATACTAATATAGTTTGCCAGGCTCAGCTGTGACACCAGATTTAGGGTGTTGCTATTTTGGCAAGTGAATTTCACCCAGAAGAAAATATATGTTTTTGCGGATACTAATATAGTTTGCCAGGCTCAGCTGTGACACCAGATTTAGAGGATTGCTATTTTGGCAAGTGAATTTCACCCCAGAACAAAATATATGTTTTTGCGGATACTAATATAGTTTGCCAGGCTCAGCTGTGACACCAGATTTAGAGGTGTTGCTATTTTGGCAAGTGAATTTCACCCCAGAACAAAATATATGTTTTTGCGGATACTAATATAGTTTGCCAGGCTCAGCTGTGACACCAGATTTAGTGGATTGCTATTTTGGCAAGTGAATTTCACCCCAGAACAAAATATATGTTTTTGCGGATAATAATATAGTTTGCCAGGCTCAGCTGTGACACCAGATTTAGTGGATTGCTATTTTGGCAAGTAAATTTAACCCCAGAACAAAATATATGTTTTTGCGGATACTAATATAGTTTGCCAGGCACAGCTGTGACACCAGATTTAGGGTGTTGCTATTTTGGCAAGTGAATTTCACCCCAGAAGAAAATATATGTTTTTGCGGATACTAATATAGTTTGCCAGGCACAGCTGTGACACCAGATTTAGGGTGTTGCTATTTTGGCAAGTGAATTTCACCCCAGAACAAAATATATGTTTTGGAGGAAACACTAATATATTTTGCCAGCCACTGCTGAAACCACTGATGTATGGTATTGCTATTTTGGCAATTGAATTTAACCCCAAACCAAAATATCTGTTTTGGCGGACACTATTATATTTTGCCAGCCACTGCTGAAACCACTGATGTATGGTTTTGCTATTTTGCCAATTGAATTTCACCCCAGAAAATAATCTATCCTTTGCCAGACAGCAGACAGTATTATGCTTGTCTAGCCAAAGCTGGAACACCAGATTTAGGGGATTGGTATTTGGGCAATTGTATTTAACCCCTTAATAAAATATAGAAATTGCTATCCTGAGTTTCTAGGGGTGACAATTAGCACAGCCAAGCCCCTGATGGAGGATATAGCAAAAAAAAAATAGTATTGAAGCATTGATGGATGTGTGGCAGCTTGTTCTGGAGCACCACAAGTCACAAAATGGCCGCCGATCAACCCAGAAAATAAGTGACAGAAAACGCTCTGTGCAGCCAAAAACCAGCAATCAAGTAAATAGCAGAAGTTCACTGATTCTCAGCTGCAGATCGATCCGTTCATTAGGTGCTGTTGCTGACTTTTCCCTGCCTATCTCGCCCTCACAGAAGCTGCATCCTCTCCCTACACTAGTCAGAGCAGTGTGACGTGCGGCGCTACGTGACTCCAGCTTAAATAGAGGCTGGGTCACATGCTGCACTTGGCCAATCACAGCCATGCCATTAGTAGGCATGGCTGTGATGGCTCTTAGAGCAAGAAGTAAGACGCTAGCTGATTGGCTGCTGTGCAGCCCTTCAGAAAGCGGTAAGAAATCGACGAACACCGAACCCGAACCCGAACTTTTTTGAAAATGTCCGGGTTCGGGTCCGGGTCCCGGACACCCCAAAATTCGGTACGAACCCGAACGATGCGCGAACTGTTCGCTCAACACTAATCTTGACTAGCCTGTGCCAAAACATTTTACAGAGTTAAAGCACTTTGAGATAGACCTAAGATTTTGGATTATTGATCATGTCTCCATGCCTCGGTGGGGTGGTGATAGAATCAATCTCCTAAAAAGGAATTGCACTGGATTTATGTCCTCAATACTTTGAGACCTCATGGTCTCAATATTGATTATAAAATGGGAAATATTTTGAGATAGGGCCTTAATTAAAGGATAGATACCACAACCCTGTGGTATCCACTGCTTTATATCCTGAGTAGGTGGTAATCCAATTAGGACTTAAATATGTATAAGTCTACATTATATTAGATCACTAATAATTTTTTCTCTCTTTATTTGTAGATGAGCGTGCTGTTTAGGAAATTTTCGGATGACGACTGGTGTAACACACGGGATTTGTGATCGTTGTGATTGCATTGTGATTGTTTATATAATATATAGCATGCATCTGCAATGTGTTTAGATACTATAGATGATTCTCCTGAGTTTGTTATATGGATGGTATGCATGTTAGAGGAGAACCCTCTGGGGCTACTTTAAGATCGACAGGGTTAACAGAGGTGGGACCTGTTAAAATATACAGACTTCACCCCTGTCTTCCCTGTAATGTGAGGACAGCGCTCACCTAACGGTGAGTAGCTGTCTCTCATTGCAATCTGTTTTTTATGAGCCCGGTGACTGCAAGGATTGAATGACAGTGGCAGCATCGAGGAGATCCGTACCGTCGTGGGGCCAAGGCGCATGCGCCTTGACTCCAGTTGGTATTGACCATTTACAAGATGGATGCAAGTTGGGAGACTCGGTTTCAAAATTCCATTATGGTCCGTGGTAGCGGAATCCATAACGTGATTCTTCGATAACCCCAACCTGAACTTTGGACGCCGAACTTAATATACAAGTTCCCTCAACCGTACTCTTGGATAGAGCCAAAAGGTCCCTACACCATTGGGTGAATAAAACAACCTCAGTTTTTCACTTTTATTTTTATAGTGCTGCTCTATTTTGTATACGGGATATATATATATATATATATATATATATATATATGTGTGTGTGTATATATATATATATATATATATACACACGCAGCTCTGCTAAATACACATCTCTCTCTCTCGCGCAAACACACACCATTTTAAAAAAATTATATTTCTGTACACTTACAACCACAGTATTATTCTTACTGGTTTAGCACCTCCCATTCATGCTTGGGGATCTTCAGGATGGAGAGAGCTGCATTTCTCACTCCTCTCCTGCCTGCGCTGATTACAGAGATCAGTGTTAGGCATGGGGGGAGAGAGAAGTGTGTAAACGCACAGCTCTCTCGCTGATCCAGAAAACGTTGTATGACTATAATATACAGGCCCTTTTTAACCAGATTTTTTTCTTGCTAAAAAGTGTGTCTTACAGTCCAAAAAATATGGCAAGTACAAGAAAACTGACTTTGTTGAGACTACAAAAGTACTAGTGTCATGTTCCAATG
This sequence comes from Bufotes viridis, assembly GCA_033119425.1. Lineage (NCBI taxonomy): Eukaryota > Metazoa > Chordata > Amphibia > Anura > Bufonidae > Bufotes > Bufotes viridis. Next base: position 224,443,072 of record CM065590.1, read on the forward strand.
GTCATATGGACCCCAGGACATCTCACAGGCATACAGAGATGGAAAACAGTCTAGAGACAAAACAGAATACATTAACATTATAAAAAAAAGACTTGACCAAACATATCATTAAAACCGGGACTAACAGGCAAGGGTACCGTGTCAGATGGAACACCACTGGACCAAGTGCACCAGTTTGACACGGGGCCAAACCCAGAGGGCAAAGTCTAAGTGAACCCTGTTCTTCACAATACCCAATGGTCCAGATGGGCTGTACCAAGGGCTCACCAGGTTGCTCCTCAGGGATAGAGTTGAGTGAACCCGAACTGTATAGTTCGAGTTCGTAACGAATTTTGGGGTGTTTGGGACCCGGACCCAAACATTTTAAAAAAAGTTTGGGTTCGGGTCCGTTGTTCGGCGATTTCTTCCCGCTTTCTGAAGGGCTGCACAGCAGCCAATCAGCTAGCATTTTACTTCTTGCCCTAAGAAGCCATCAAAGCCATGCCTACTAATGGCATGGCTGTGATTGGCCAAGTGCAGCATGTGACACAGCCTCTATTTAAGCTGGAGTCACGTAGCGCCGCACGTCACTCTGCTCTGATTAGTGTAGGGATAGGATGCAGCTGCTGTGAGGGTGAGATTAGGCAGGGAAAACTCAGCAAAAACGCATAATGAAGTGATCGATCTACAGCTGTGAATGATTCAACTTCTGCTAGTTAATTGCTCACTGTTTTTTAGGCTGCACAGAGCGTTTTTCAGTCACATTTTTCTGGGGTGATCGACGGCCATTTTGTGTCTTGTGATGCAACAGCACAAGCTGCCACTAAGTCCATCAATCCATCAATACTAGTTTTTTTTTGCTATATCCTACATCAGGTGCTTGGCTTTGCTTATTGTTACCCCTAGAAACTCAGGATAGAAATTTCTATATTTCATTGAGGGGTGAAATTCAATTGCCAAAATAGCAATCCCTTAAATCTGGTGTTCCAGCTGTGGCTAGCCAAGTGTAATACTGTCTGCTGTCTGGCAAAGGATAGATTTTTTTTCTGTGCTGAAACTCAATTGCCAAAATAGCAGTCCCCTAAATCTGGTGTTCCAGCTGTGGCTGGCTAAGTTTAATACTGTCCGGCAAAGGATAGATATTTTTCTGGGGTGAAATTCAATTGCCAAAATAGCAATACCGTAAATATGTGGTTTTAGCTGTGGCTGGCCAAGTTTAATAGTGTCCGGCAAAGGATAGATTTTGTTATGGGGTGAAATTTAATTGCCAAAATTGCAATCCCCTAAATCTGGTGTCCCAGCAGTGGCTGGCCAAGTTTAATAGTGTCCGGCAAAGGATAGATTTTGTTCTGGGGTGAAATTCAATTGCCAAAATAGCAATATCGTAAATCACTGGTTTCAGCTGTGGCTGGCCAAGTTTATTAGTGTCCGGCAAAGGATATATTTTTTTTCTGGGGTGAAATTCAATTGCCAAAATAACAATACCATAAATCAGTGGTTTCAGCTGTGGCTGGCCAAGTTTAATAGCGTCCAGCAAAGGATATATTTTGTTCTGGGGTGAAATTCAATTGCCAAAATAGCAATACCGTAAATCAGTGGTTTCAGCTGTAGCTGGCCAAGTTGAATAGTGTACGGCAAAGGATAGATTTTGTTCTGGGGTAAAATTTAATTGCCAAAATTGCAATCCCCTAAATCTGGTGTCCCAGCAGTGGTTGGCCAAGTTTAATAGTGTCCGGCAAAGAATAGATTTTGTTCTGGGGTGAAATTCAATTGCCAAAATAACAATACCGTAAATCAGTGGTTTCAGCTGTGGCTGGCCAAGTTTAATAGCGTCCGGCAAAGGATATATTTTGTTCTGGGGTGAAATTCAATTGCCAAAATAGCAATACCATAAATCAGTGGTTTCAGCTGTGTCTGGCCAAGTTTAATAGGGTCTGGCAAAGGATAGATTTTGTTCTGGGGTGAAATTCAATTGCCAAAATAGCAATACCGTAAATCAGTGGTTTCAGCTGTGGCTGGCCATGTTTAATAGTGTCCGGAAAAGGATATATTATTTTCTGGGGTGAAATTCAGTTGCAAAAATACAAATACCGTAAATCTGGTGTTCCAACTGTGACTGGACAAGTTTCATAGTGTCCATCAAAGGATATATTATTTTCTGGGGTGAAATTCAATTGCCAAAATAGCAATACCCAAAATCTGGTGTTCCAGCTGTTGCAGGCCAAGTGTAAATTTGTCCGTAAAAGGGTATATTACACTCAGCGTGCATCTCCAAGTGTATTTCTTTCCGTTAAAGGGTATATTACAGTAAGTGCTAAAATACAGCATAATCCTCTACATTTGCGCACACTGTTTTGCATCTCTAAGTGTATTCCTTTCCGTTAAAGGGTATATTACACAAAGTGTTAAAATACAAGTGCTGAAAGAATAATCCTATATATTTTTTCACACGCTACTGTGCATCTCCAAGTGTAAATCTGTCCGTACAAGGATACCTTTCATCCAGGGCCTAAATACTAGGACTACAATTGATATTCCCCTAAATCTGTGGTTACTGCTGTGCCTGGATTAGTGTAATACTGTACATAAATAGATAGCCAGATAGTGTTAGGTGCCTGTAAAAAAAAAGGCCTCAATTTGAATTCAATACATTGGGCCAAATAATTTTTTTCTTTTTGTGGTGAACGGTAACAATGAGGAAAACATCTAGTAAGGGACACGGATAAGGTCGTGATGGGCCCCAGGCGGAGAGTTCTTTGGCGCACGTCCTTCCGCCACCAAGGATCGCAGGGCATAATTCTTTGTCTCCTGTAGCCTCCTCCTCCTACTCGGCTTCCTCCTCCTCTTCTTCCACCTGCTCATCTAATCAGCCACACACATTCACCACCAACTTCAGCACAGCCCGGGGTAAACGTCAGCAGGCCGTTCTAAAACTCATATGTTTGGGGGACAGGCCCCACACCGCGCAGGAGTTGTGGCGGGGTATTGAACAACAAACCGACGAGCGTTTGCTGCCGGTGGGCCTCAAGCCCGGCATGGTGGTGTGCGATAATGGGCGAAATCTCGTCGCAGCTCTGCGACTAGCCGGTTTGACGCACATCCCTTGCCTGGCGCATGTGCTGAATTTGGTGGTGCAGAAGTTCATTCACAACTACCCTGGCATGTCAGAGCTGCTGCATAAAGTGCGGGCCGTCTGTGCGCGCTTCCAGCATTCACATCCTGCCGTTGCTCGCCTGTCTGCGCTACAGCGTAACTTCAGCCTTCCCGCTCACCACCTCATATGCGACGTGGCCACCAGGTGGAACTCCACCTTGCACATGCTGGAGAGACAGTGCGAGCAGCAACAGGCCATAGTGGAGTTTCAGCTGCAGCACGCACGGGTCAGTCGCACTGCGGAACAGCACATCTTCACCACCAATGACTGGGCCTCCATGCGAGACCTGTGTGCCCTGTTGCGCTGTTTCGAGTACTCCACCAACATGGTCAGTGGCGATGACGCCGTTATCAGCGTTACAATACCACTTCTATGTCTCCTTGAGAAAACACTTAGGGCGATGATAGAAGAGGAGGAGGAGGAGGAGGAAGAGGGGTCAGTTTTAGCATTTTCAGGCCAGTCTCTTAGAAGTGGCTCAGAGGGAGTTTTTTTTGCAAAAGCAGAGGCCAGGTACAAATGTGGCCAGCCAGGGCCCACTACTGGAGGACGAGTAGGATGAGGAGGAGTTGAAGGAGGATGAGGATGAAGAATGTTCACAGCGGGATGGCACCCAACACAGCTCGGGCCCATCACTGGTGCGTGGTTGGGGGAAACGGAGGACGATGACAATATGCCTACCACAGAGGACAGCTTGTCCTTACCTCTGGGCAGCCTGGCACACATGAGCGACTACATGCTGCAGTGCCTGCGCAATGACAGCAGAGTTGCCCACATTTAAACGTGTGCGGACTACTGGGTTGCCACCCTGCTGGATCCCCGGTGCGAAGACAATGTGCTCACCTTACTTCCTGCACTGGAGCGTGATAGGACGATGCGCGAGTACAAGCGCACGTTGGTAGACGCGCTACTGAGAGCATTCCCAAATGTCACAGGGGAACAAGTGGAAGCCCAAGGCGAAGACAGAGGAAGAGCGAGAGGTCGCCAACGTAGCTGGGTCACGGCCAGCTCCTCTGAGGGCAGGATTAGCATGGCAGAGATGTGGAAAAGTTTTGTCACCACCACGCAACAGCTAACTGCACCACCACCTGATACGGAACGTGTTAGCAGGAGGCAGCATTTCACTAACATGGTGGAACAGTACGTGTGCACACCCCTCCACGTACTGATGGTTTGGCCCCATTCAACTTCTGGGTCTCCAAATTGTCCATGTCGCCAGAGCTAGCCTTTTATGCCTTGGAGGTGCTGGCCTGCCCGGCAGTCAGCATTTTGTCTGAACATGTATTCAGCACGGCAGGTGGCGTCATTACTGAAAAACGCAGCCACCTGTCCACAGCCAATGTGGACAAGCTGACGTTCATAAAAATGAACCAGGCATGGATCCCACAGGATCTGTCCATCCCTTGTGCAAAATAGACATTTATAACTACCTCCCCTGAACCATATATTCTTGTACTCCAGGGCACTTCTTTATTGAATCCTCTTTTTTTAATTTTACCATTGTTTTGCGGGGCAACCCAAAGTTGAATGAACCTCTCCTCTGTCTGGGTGCCAGGGGCCTAAATATCTGAAAGTGGCCTTCTCCATTGGTGGGTGACATGAAGCCTGATTCTCTGCTTTGGGAACTCTCTCCTCTGTCTGGGTGCTGGGGCCTTAATAACTAAAAGTGAAATTCTCTGTTGGTGGGTGATATGATGCCTCTTTTGCTGCTATGGGACCTCTCTCCTCTGTCTGGGTGTCAGGGGACTAATTTCCACGTACTTGCTTGCTGTCTTGGTGGCAGAAATTTAACTCTTTTTACTGTCTAATGACCGCCTCATTGTCTGGGTGTCAGTGGCTTATATTTCGTTTAACTGCTTGCTGTCTGGGTGAGAGACATTAAACTCTTTTTACTGTCAAATGACCTCTCCTCTGTCTGGGTGTCAGGGGCCTACTTAAATGATAATGGCCTGTTCCATTGCAAATTGAACTGAGGCCTGTGTTGCTGTTACAGGACCGCTCTCCTCTTTGCAGGTGCCATGGCCCTGAGTCTGTGAATGAGGCCTGTGGCACTACAGGCAGACATGAATCCTTTTTGGCTGTGATGAGAACTTCAACTCCCATAGCATTCCCACCTGATGCCACCCCAACCTCCTATTCCACCTCCTCCTCCTCCAAGTTGCCAATTGATATTGGTTAATTTTTATTTCTTTTATTTTATTTTAAGTAATTTCCCTATTCACATTTGTTTGCAGGGGATTTACCTACATTTTGCTGCCTTTTGCAGCCCTGTAGCCCTTTCCTGGGCTATTTTACAGCCTTTTTAGTGCTCAAAAGTTCGGGTCCCCATTTACTTCAATGGGGTTCGGATTCGGGGTGAAGTTCGGGTCGAGTTCGAATCCCGAACCCGAACATTTTCGGGAAGTTCGGCCAAACTTCTCGAACCCGAACATCCAGGTGTTCGGTCAACTCTACTCAGTGATGGTGGCAAATGCACTTGGCCACTACCTGCAAAACATAAACGCTGACGCAAGCGCCAGCAGTCCAGGCAAACAAACAAGGACTAGAATGGAAAACAAACTGGAACCCAAACACACTAGAATACAGTACACAGTTCAGACCAGATAAAACCAAGAAAACAGGAAGAAATGACATGGAACAAGCATATGCCTGAGCCCTTTGCGAACTATGGTACATAACAGTCACAGGCAGAGCTGTACAACAATACAGTCAAGTAGTTCCCTGCAGAGTTGATCCATAAGTGAACAGACAGCTACACGGAGAAGAGACTGGCAGATGCCTAGGCCCCATGCTGAACTGATGCATTGTGGTCATAGACAGTGCTGCACACAGACTAGCAGATACCTGTACCCCCATGTGGAGTTGATCCATGGGCAATAACAGACAGAGCTGCAGGGACATGACACTTAAATCCATGAGAGACGATGCATGGCATTCCCAAACAGGCAAAGCACAGAGACATAGTACAGACATGACAAGTCTACAAGGTGACATAGATACAAAGACATGGCTCAGGGTGACATCAAGGGTGACCTCGATGCAGGGAGACACAGCAGAATGGAGACATCAATACAGACTGACATCGATGTTTTACCAGGTGACCACACAGAAGGGGCAGATGCCAAAACCCCAGGCCAGCTGTATAGATTCTGCACTGAGCAAAGCTGGAGACAAACTGACCCCTCAGGCCCACAGCTAAGGCTAGTTTCATACTAGTGGCAAGACGGATCCGACAGGCTGTTCACCCGACGGAACAGCCTGTCGGATCCAACCTGCCGCTAGTGCACGTGTGCCCCCGGACTACCGGTCTATCCCTATTGACTATAATGGGGGCGGGGTGGAGTTCCGGCAGAGGCATGGCGAGAGGCTGCCGGAATAAATGTCGGACATGTCATAGTTTTATTCTGGCAACCTCTCGCCAAGCACTGCCGTGCCTTCGCCGGGACTCTGCCCCACACCCATTATAGTCAATTGTAGCCTTACAGGTATTAAATAGCTGAGTACTGAGAGCACCTGACCACCTGGTAAACCACACCCAGACCCAGTAAGACTAACCCCACATGAACCAAGACAAACAAGAACATAGAGCAGCCATATAAAGGGGTTCACACACCAAAGGCCGCAGCCAGCATGCATCACACAAACCAGTATGCATGCGAACCGCCCACAGCCAGAACACAGAGTGCATGCAGCCAGCCAACATGGCCCAGGTGTCAGAAACTACACAGTGATATGGACAAGTAGAGCATGAATACACAAGCTACAGTTAACACACAGGAGGATAGAAAGTACTCGTAGCCCAAAAAAAAACAGCATACAAGGGAGGAGCCTGCAGCCCCTACACCAGAGCAACTAAAGCAAATACACATGGCGTATGTGTACATGTATAAACTGAGAGAGCACTTAGGTACTAAAATAGACCCCCTGAGCTGATATTAAATAATATTGGAAGTAACTGCAGTATTCCTCACGCTACATGTGTAAAACCCTAATGTATGAGAAATGGTATATAATGCTAAGTTCACGAAGAAATTTTTCCTTGCTAAGAAAAAATCCAGTGCCAATTAGCTTGATAAATCTGCATGTTTTTTGAGCTGCAGGTTTTATTCCAACACAATTTTTTTATGTAATTTTGATGTGGTTTTTGGTGTAGTCTTTAACCTCCCCATTGATTTAATTTGTAACAGTGAACATGGAATAAAGGTGGAATTATTATACCTAAGGCAGCCCATGGGCTCCAACTTCAAGAAACTTACATATGCCATTTGTGAATTTTGGATTCAATGAACTTCCATTGATGTACTCCACAAAGTATGGTATGATTATTGTTAAATTTGCATCCCATAAAGAGAAAAATCATCAATGTAACAACCATATGTACCAGACGATGTGTGGACAAAAATTAATAGAGATGAGTGAATCTATTGTAAACAAGCTGAATTTGACCCAAATTTTCCAGAATCCAAATCTGAATTTCTGGCAATTAGATTTGGGCAAATTTCTCAAAATGGCATTAGCCATTTTTCAGATCAGAAGACAGGAAATATGTCTGATGGTGGTAACAAACAGCTTCTTTAAAAACAAAAACAAAAATAGTCCAAAGCATTTATCCTTTCTTAGCCGCAAATGAGTGCTATCATGTGATCTTCCTTCTTTATCTTTCCTGTCTTCTGATATGAAAAAATAGATTGGTGTTCACCCAATTCAGTCATCTGCCTGTATAAAAGTACACTTAGGGGATGTTTACTCCCCATTGCTTTCAGTAGTAGGTAGTGCTGATCTTCATGTCTAAAGTCGCAATGGCACCAAGAAGGGACATATACCTTCTTAGCACTGAGTCCCTATGGACACAGTTGGATGCTGTGGTGGGCTTCAGCTGCATTCAAAGTGAATAACGATGGAGGAAGCTCTGTCAAAATCCACAGTGTGAATGTCTTCTTATTGTATACCATTATTTATTGAACTCAGTGATGAGTTTTAGTGGCATCTGCAGGGATCCCAAAATGTTATCTTTTGAATATCTGTGCTGGTAATTTGGTGCTCTTTACTAAAAACTGGAGTATCAACTGATGTATAAATACATCTATAAAAACCTACAAAATGATCCTCACCATGTACTGTACCATAAGGAATATGCTCAAAACTGGAACATACAGCTATAAAATGGTGACTCACTACTTCAATAATGTTACATAGCAAGGGAAAGCCTCCCTGTGGTGTTTCAAAATGTCAGCTTTATACAATCACGCATCTGTGAGAGAGCAGCCTCTATGTGCACTGAGGTGACTTGTTGAATCAGACATTCTCCACTTACAGTATACGCATCAGACACCCAGGACTTAATCAAGTAGCTTTTTAATCTGGAGATTGTATTATAAGATGCGCAGGGAATCTAGATGGTAAAATAATTATGCCAACAATATCTCCTTACTGAGAAGATGGAGATTCTCCTCAGAAAGTTGAGCACTAACAGCAATGCATGACTGGGAAAACAGGAAGTGGCTAGGCTGAAATAACTAGAAGCTGAAACAGAGGGGGGAGGAAAAGAGATGAGAATACCAATACACAATGCAAGATACTGAAACCGAACACTCCCCGTTTGGTATCGGTAGATACCACTATATATGCATACAATGGAATTGTATAAAATAACAATGAATAATGTCCATAAACCTGAAAGGGAAACATGCAGTGAACATTTATTCAAACCAAAAAAGCATTTGTCTTCAGTTTAGGCCATAGAGCTGGTACTGTAAACAGTCTTAGAAGATGTTGAGTATCTTTGGTAGAAGGGATCTGAACTTGGAAGTTCTGCAGGCATGAGTAACACAACTTCTGTTACAGAGCGGAAGAAGGTCTTGATTACTCCACCTCTCGCGGTTCTCACTTCCACCTTACGTACCTTTCCATCCGAACTGGAAACGACTTTAGTAATAAGTCCAGTAGGCCAGTTGAGAGGATCAACTTGTTTATCTCTTAAAGTATAACTGTCAAATTTTTATTTTTTTACTATTGGATTTTGGTGATTAATATCACCTTGTTGGCCCTGTTTTAATTTCTGATTGTTTAATATATAACCCCTAAAAGCCACCTAAAAGTCCCCAGTATTGGCTATTTTTACCTGAGATTAAAATCAGGTTGCTATGCTCCTTCCGTCTACCAGATGAGGACGGAGCACGCTGGCTGCGTACACTGGGAACTGATAGTGAACATTGTAAGGGAATGTATAAAAAGCCAGGTTCTTCTGGACAGGAGATAACAGTGCTGGGCTGTGTGTGTGAACTTCTCCACATGCCTGTGCTTGGCAGACCCTCCCTTAGCAGTGCTGGACAATGTAGAGCCCATGGAGATATGCCGGCTGCTCAGTGTATAAATGAAAGCCTTATCTGATAAGAGGAGAGCTTGTAGGAAGACTACAGGCTTCAGCCAGACCTGGAAATTTAACTGCAAGACAGAGCAATACAGAGCTGGTCTTCACTAACTTCACTGCTGGCGTCCTATGGATTAGCCTCAGCGCTGAGGGCGGCCATTTTAACAGAATAGTGAAATTGTAGTTTTATGCAGGTTGGTTGCTAAGGGCTGAATCTTATTAAATAAGGGGTAAGTAAGTCTAATAGTTATTGGTTCAGGAATATTATCATATTAGTAACTACATATATGAAAACTGAAATTAGGGTCTAAATGTGACAGTTATCCTTTAACAGAAGAACATTTCCTTCCTTTATATTAGGCCTTGGTTCTTGCCACCTTCTGCATTCTTGCAAGAGGCAGAGGTACTTTTTCCAGAACTGACTGGCGAGATGTTTTACCTGCTTCCAACGAAACTTATAAATGTTGTGCGCTTTGAAAACGCCAGATGGCACAGGAATATTTCCTATCTTTTCTGGTTTATTCTTGATTGATCTTTTATGCACCCCAGATGTGGATTTCTTCTTTTTTACTACAGGAGATTGTCTGTTGCTTTCATTAGAAGCTGAGCAAGACTTTGTTCTCCTTGCCAAAGATTTAGAGCGAGGGCGCTTATTTTGTGAGGCTGATCTAGATGTAGATTGCTTACTGTCTATGGATCGTGAACTCGAATGCTCTTGTCTGCTTTTCACTTCTGAAATGGGATCTGTCTTTGTACATACAGACTTGGGTTGTTGAGATGCAGTATTCGTCATGGACACTGGCGGTGAACTTTTCCCTGTAGTTTTCAGAAAAGGCTGAGCAATATGAAGGTGCTCATCTGTTGAAGACTGGGAAGAACTATGATCCTCTTGGGTACAATTAACAACTGCAGATGGAATTGAAGGTTCTGGCAAAGTATCTGAAATGAACTTCTCCTCTGTTGAAGGAACCTCCTTTATAGAATGTTCAGAAGATACTTCCTTTACAGAATTAAACTCATTGTGAAACGGTTGACTGGAAGGCTCCCATTTCTGCGGGGTCTCATCAGAACTACATGAATCAGAAGACTTGTTTTCAATGAAGATATAGGAATAATTATGATAAACTGTGTGAGGACTGCAAAGCTGGGAAGGGCTTGAAGAGGACTCCAATTGAAATCCTAAAGGCCTTTCTACAAGCTGCCCTTCTGTCCAGGAACATTCTTCTGCAGCTGACTCCTTGGGAATTAACCTGCTTTCTGATGAACACATTTTTAGAATATTTGGGCAAGGAACCTCTTGCACATAGTTGTGGTTAGGACACTGCCTGAAGTAAGAAGTTTGTCCCCCTATTAATACGTCAGTTCTGAAGGACTGTACTTGGCAGGGTCTGCGGGCTCTGTCGAGACATACAGTTCCCACGATGACTCAACCCACTGTAAGTTTATGGGCATATGGAGCATTGAAAGGGCCATTGCGAAGTTCAAGGACCTTATGAGCCTCAAGAATGTCTCTACCTATCAAAAGTAAGCTCTCAGCATGGCTATCAAGGGGAGGAATCTCTCTGGCTATGTTCCTGAGATGAGGGTTATGCTGTGCAGCTACAGGTGTGGGAATCTCATCCCTTTCGTCCGGCAATTTGTCACACTCAATAAAGGTTGGAAGAGAGAGTTTCTTATCTCCTTTGATGGGCTTCAAGGTGAAACCATTAGGTCTTCTTCCTGAGGCTGTCACAAGACCAGAGCATGTTCCTAGGGTGTAGGGTGTAGTTTCTCCCTCTATCCTGAACAGATCAAAGAAATTAGGGCTAGCTAGGGAACAATTACTTTGGTCATCTACAATACAATACATTCTTATGGTCTTCTCTGGTTGTGCAGTAGGAAACACATCCACGAGGCAAATCTTGGAACAAGACTTATCAAACACAAGTCCTTCTCTGCATACCTCTGTGTATCTGGGCGTGACGGTAGTGGCGGGTTGGTCGGCAATCTCCCCGCCAAGACTCTCCCCATCTTGATCGGAATGGGGCTTGTGCCAGCTAACTAGTTGTAGGTTCCACCTGATTGGTCCTGGGTGAACAGTGGACACATGTACATCACTATTACATTCAGAACACTTGACTGGAACCTTACAGTCTCTGACAAAATGCTCAGTGGATGCACAGCATCTGAAGCAGATATTATGACTCCTTAGGAACTCGTTACGTTCCTCAAAGGGCTTTGCTATAAAGACACGGCATTTCCTTAAAGGATGTGGTTTATCATGGATAGGGCAATGATTATCGGGTTCCTTAGGGCTTTTGTTTCCAATGAAAGTGGCTGCGTTAGTAGTGGGCATAACCCCTGTCTTTTTTACAGAAATTAAACCATTAGGGTTTCTCTGTCTGGGACTGAAAGTCTCATGTCTCTATTTAGTAGAGCCAAAGATGTTGGTTCCCAAGGTGTTGAAGCTCGGATCGTTTTTGGCTCTAGCCAAGTCCTTGATGAACTTACAGAAAAATGAAAATGGTGGAAAGGGAACACGATGTTGCTCCTTGTATTTTGAACCTGTTGTTGCCCATTGGTCTTGAATATTGAGGGGTAATTTCTCCACGATCAGGCCAACACCATGGGAGGTATCAAGAAAGCTGAGACCTGGTAGCTGCGGGTCTCCCTTGACGATTTCATACTCAAGAAGAAGGTTGCTTAATTCCTAGAACCCTTAGCAGTCTGTATTGGATTATCCGGGAAAGTTATATAGTCGTTTAAATAAGGCACGTTGAACTACTTCAGAGACGCCATATGTCTGCTCTAATCTTTCCCATGCGAGACAAAGGCCTTTGACTGGTTCATAGATATGAACAGTTTTGATTCTCTTAACACAGTTTGACGACCATGGACCTAGCCATCTAATTAGTAAATCAAGTTCTTGAATAGGCGGAACACCAAGCGTTTGAACTGTTGTTTCGAAGGTGGCCTTTCAACTTCTATAGTTCTCTGGGCGATCATCAAAGTTTGTAAGGCTAGTACTGATTAGGTCCCTGAGGGTGATGTTCTTAGCGATTTCTGAGGCGTCATTTCTTTCCTGAATCATGGCGACGGGAACTTCTCCATCTCTAGTGTTGTTGGCACCATATGATACCCTATGCTTGGGGGTTGGAAGATGGAATTGAGTGGCAGCTGAACTGGGGTCAACTGTATAGTTATCAGCTGCGTTTTGTTCTACTCACATGAGTTCAGCAGGCTGACATGCAGAGGCCAAATCTTCTGGTGCAAATGTATTAATTTACTTTGGTCTAGGATGAATTGCAGGGTACGCCCTTCTGAGTCATTAGATATCTTGGACATAGGATGATAAGCTTCTTCTTCTTCTTCAGCAGCTTCTTCAAGAACTCTAAGTTCAGCCATGGCTGCTGCATCTTCCCTTTCCTTCTGAAGGACCTCCAACTCAGCTTTAGCCTTTGGCCGCTTGTGCTTGAGCCTGTATAGCTTGGGATTGGGATTGTGTCTCTGTGACTTGTGGCTTAATGGCTGCTTCCTTTCTAACGCAGTGAGCTTGTACCTTCGCGATGAGGACTGAGCAATAGATTTCGAGAAACAGGATGAAGCCTTGGAGTGGCTTGAAAGGTTAGAATGGCGGGACGCAGTTTCATATCGTTGTGATATCTTGCCCTCTAGCATTGACTTAACTGCCACAAATCTGTTATATCTATCTTCATTAAGTGCAGTGTGGGTATTTAATTCTAGGATGGATTCCTTTGAGTTGAGACTTGATAACAGAGAAGAATATTTTTCAGACAGTCTCATATAACCTTCATAGGTCTTATTCAATTTTGTACACAATGCCTTTAATTGATCTTTATTATAGCCTGATCCATGTGCTGCATCCATACATTGTTCAGTCTTTTCCCACAAACTGGATAAGTTATTACATATTTTGATTTTGTTAGTTAGGAGCACTTCCTTCATTTTTAATGAGGGCTTTAAAATCCTTTTAACTGCGTCTTCCATCTCCATTTGTAACACAGCAGCGACCTCTAGTGGTGGTTCAGTCTTTTAATAGATTACAGCAGGCAGACGATATTTACCTCAGAAAACAGGCTGAATGCAGTTCCTAGCCTGTATGAAACTGCAATTGCTAGAAGCTTCTGTGATCCTAGTGAATGCAGTACTGAGCAGCATAAGATATTACCCTCCACTACAGGAAGCAGAAGACTAATGATGATGGCTTATTACTTGGGGGAGGAGAATATTATTTTCTTAGCGGGAGAAAGAGAATACTAAGACAATTCTTTTACTGTGGGGTTTTGAAATGTCAGCTTTATACAATCACACATCTGTGAGAGAGCAGCCTCTATGCGCACTGAGGTGACTTGTTGAATCAGACATTCTCCACTTACAGTTCACGCATCAGACACCCAGGACTTAATCAAGTAGCTTTTTAATCTGGAGATTGTATTACAAGGTGTGCAGGGAATCCAGAATCCAAGGTGCTGAGAAGATGGAGATTCCCCTCAGTAAGTTGAGCACACACTAACAGCAATGCATGACTGGGAAAACAGGAAGTCGCTAGGCTGAACTAACTAGAAGCTGAAACAGAGGGGGGAGGATAAGAGCGGAGCATACCAATACACAATGGAAGATACTGAAACAGAACACCCTCAGATTATAGAATTCAGAAGCCTAGGTCTGTAATCCATAGCAGAATATAATACCACATAGTCCAGTATATACAGTATAAAATCACATACTAAAATTAAACTGATTATGCTGCTCCGATATTTGTTATCCAACAAATAATACTGCACAAGTCCCAGGTATCTAACACTCACTATTAGGGTTGAACGAATCAAAGTATCCGAAGTGGACTTTGATCCAAATTCGATCTGATTCACTGCAAAGCTGAATTTCTTTGTGCTTTGTAGTAACGAATCATTTGAAATGGTGGTAACATTTTGGGGATGAGCACGGTACACCAAAACAAGGTCATTGCGATTATAGAAAGGAGGACTTCCTCATCTGGAGTTATCTCTTTGCTCTATCAGACCCTGCTGGACCTATTTCTGCAAGATCATCCTTTGAATAGTAGGACAAATTGGGAGGCGGAGATGGGGCCGTTAGAGCAAACTCAGTGGCAGGAGATTTTGGAGAGGATACCGCAGCTCTCTTAGAGAGGACCACAGGTTGTCACACATATCTAATTCATAGGGTTTACAGAACTCCTCAGTTACTGTTTAATATTGGACTCTGTTTGGATTCCAAATGCCCGCGATGTAGGGTGGGGGATGAGGGTATGTTACACATACTGTAATCGTGCTCGGTCTTGGAGGGTTTTTGGCGCACTGTGCTGCATCTCATTAATTCTTTGTATGAAGTTACATAGACCCCATTTGTTTGTATATTGGGATATGTGGAGGATCTGCCAATCTCAGCAGTGGCCAGAATGCTGTATATGGCTCGTAAGCTCAACATTGGTTGGATGAGTGTAGTCCTAGTAAAACCAAATATATTGCCAATATTAATTGGCTACTCAATCTGGAAAGAGGGGTTTATAGGAATAGGGGTGCTATATCCAAAGTTGAAAAGCTCTGGAACCCTTGGATTGATGCCCCAGGGCTGGCATCCAGAGAACTCCAGAGATATAATTTGGGGTTAGTATGAGGGGTACTACTGTTTGCTGTGTGTGTATTGCTCCGGGATTGGCGGTTTGCTTGCTGGATATATGGTATGTTTATACACTATGTAATGTAGGGATATTCTGTCTGATTTACAAGATGACTGATCTGCTATTTTTGATATGTGGGGAATGCTGTAGGGAAAAGGCAGGCTCCTTTGTATTTACTATGCGGCTGTGATGAGGAGAGCATCATAACACTTGGTTTGTGGGGGGAGGGTATGTGGGTGTTGGGGAAGTATGTTTGTATTATTTGAAATGCTAATAAAAATAAAAGAAAATGAAATAAAAATATTACTCACCTCATCCATTTGAGCACAAAGAGGCTACTGTGGCCATCTTGATTGAAGATCCTGCTCGAAATCTTTTTTGTGTTGACATATGATGTCACCACGCAGGCCAGCGTGATGATGTCATCACACACTGTCCGAGATTTAACGCATGATCTTCAATCAAGATTGCCACTAAGGCCTCTTCACACTCAAATGGGTAAGGTGAGTATTATTTTTTTTTCAAGGGTTTAACCCCTAAAGCCCTCACTATTATTCTCAGATGCCGTGATGAACATGGCATCTGAGGGGTTCAATGACGGGGGTTGGTGGAGCAATCACCATTCCCGTCATTGTGCCCGCCATTTATAAAGAAATGCACTTTGTGACGAAGTAACATCTATTGAATGTGTATGACTGGCTTTACTCCTCATTACCTCAGCAAATTGGTCTCTTGAGGAGAAAGTCAGTGCAAGTGCTCTATAAAAGAGATCCAAGCTTCTTTAAAGATACTGTAGCTCAGAAGTACTGAAAATTATAATTTGGCCAACAGCTTTCTTTCCCAAATCCCTGATACACCTACAAGATCATTTCAGCTGAAAGGGGAGTAAGGAGAAAACACACTGCCAGACAATTCTGACAGTGGCATCTCCAAGGAAAAAATATTTACTTTGTTTGATCCTTCTCTTCCCCAACATCATCTGTCATTGGAGAGTCATAAGCATCCCATAAACATTCGACTGTCGTCCAAACCCACCGTTGTCGGCCAACAATATACTAATGCGTATTTGGGCTTTAGCGGAGGAGGCAAAACCTCCTTGCCCATTTTAAGTAAAAAAGGAAATTCTCATAGGATTGGGTTGATCAGTATATATTTATTTCACTAACTCAAGTCAAAACCTTCCTCAACAACTTTCTCAAATATTCTTTAAAAGAGACTGAAAGATTACAGTGTCTTTTACAATAAGTGAACTTATATTGTAACAATATATCATTACAATAATTTACAATATTTTATTAATTTGCTTGAAGAAAAATTTATTATTACGTACCATTGTACCATTATTGAGCTTCCTTTATTTATTGGACTTTTTAATTGCTAAATTTCTATTTCTACTCAGTTGAAATAAAGCTTTCTGATGTTTGGAAACCAAGGGGCACATTTATTAGGACCAACATTTTAGACGCCGGCCTTAATAATGCCCTGCACTGGCGGTGGATCTGGACTGGCCTCTACATAACCTCGGCTTCCTAGCTGTCTTACATTTAGACCATTTTCTATGCCTAAACCAGGTCTAATACTTGGTATAATACTTCTACTCTAGATGTAATGGGATAATACATAGGTTTTTCAGAGGAACAACATAGATCTTGATGGGTTAATACTGATACAATATTTTGCTCCATAAAATTTAGAGCAGCTTATTCATTATAAACTTTCCCAATTCCAACAACATGCTTCATATCATATTCATCCATAACATTAGTAAAAAAATAAAGTGTCTTTTGATCATTAGTGCCGAGAAAATGTATTAATGTTCAGGATAGTGTGGAAAAGATCAAAGGTGGAACAAAGTTCATGCTTTTAACTAAGATTTCAATCTTAGCTAAAAAAAAAAGCACTGTGGCTAGATAAAATGATTGCGCTGTCCAATAAGTTTTGTACCTTGATTTCTGCTATTTCTTGCTGCTTGGATACCTTTTTAGATTTTTAATATTTTGATTGATATAACACTTCGATCTGAGATAAAAAAAAAAAAAAAAGCCTTCACATGGCAGATGAAAACTGAAAAGGGGGCAAGTGATTATTAATCTGAGTAAGGCAGCACGGTGGCTCAGTAGTTAGCGCTGAGGTTCCGAAATTAAATCTGATCAGAGAAAATATCTGCATGGGGTTTGTATGTTTTCCTGGCGTATGCGTAGGTTTCCTCTGGGTACTCTGGCTTCCTACCACACTACAAAAAATAGACAAATTTGCTTCCTACAAAATTGATCCTAGTGTGTGTTGGAGTTGAGGGCCTATATGGCAGCCACATAACTGTCCCTGCACTTTGAGTCCCTGTGAGAAAAGCACAATACAAATATTTTTTTTCGCAATATGAACAAGTGTTTGCTATGTTGTCAACTGAACAGTGGAGTGCTTAGAAGGGGCAATAATTGTCGTTTATCACCAAATATCAGTCCATGTAAAGGATCCTTAAAATTCCATGATCCCTTTAGTAAAGGCTGCAGGTAGCCAGCATGTTATGTTTTAAATCTATGTCTAAGCAAAGGATTTGCAACCCTGAACACGGAAAAAAAACACATTAAGGGTGGGTCCACACTAGCGTTATGGTTTCCGTTATGGCTTTCTGATATAACATGGTTATAACGGAAAATAACGGAATCCATAAAACGGAGGACGGATCAGTTCTGGAACCCATAGACTTGTATTATAATGGAATGCAAAACGGAAGCCTTTAAAAGGCATTCCGTTTGCTTTCCATCATAATAGAAGTCTATGACAAAGAATAACGGATCCGTCTGGTTCCCGTTATAAAAGACAGAAAAAAAAGTCCTGTCGACAAGACTTTGTTTTCCGTCTTGCATAAAGGGACCCAGACGGATCTGTTATGCTTTCCCATAGACTCCTATTAACACGGAGCAAAAGGGAATGCCTTTTAAAGGCTTCCGTTTTGCATTCTGTCTTATGAATTTTGTTATTTTTCGTTATAATCATGTTATATTGTAAAGCCATAACTGAAACCATAACACTAATGTGAACCCACCCTAAGACTTGAATCACCACATTCTGAGCCTATTCAGATGAAACTTATCGACTTAGATATTGCTGACCTTCTCCTTAAAACATTCGGCACCCCCACCAATCAGCTGTTTCGGGGGGTCGCAGCCACCAAAAACTCTACAATGGAAGGAAGGCTCAGTCCACTGTGCAGTATCCTGGTACAGTCACCACACAGTGGACCAAGCCTTCTGCTTCTTCATGCCAAAGGTTACCAAAGCAGCTGATCAGTAGGGGCTGTCATAACCCCACCAATCTGATGACCTAAGATAAGGATAGGTCTTCAATATCTTAGTACCAGAAAACCTCTTTAATACCTTTAGGCTACCAGCACACATAATTTCCACACAAATGTTTTACTTGCAATTTTTGTGCAAATTTGATGCTGTTTTGGCACAGATCTCACCCTTGCATTGCAGAGGGTGAAAAAAATAATGCAAGAACTGCACAAAGAATTGACATGCTTGCTGATGATTTCAAAATCTGCATGGCAAGTCAATTTCCGCACTGAAAAAAAAGCATAGTGTACATGAGATTTGTCTCTCATACACTTTGCTTGTACTGTATTATACTATGGTTTTTCTGCACGAGTATCCACTCAGAAAAAAACCTACATAATATGCAACACGTTCAGGTAGCCTTGGGTTGAGCACTGCTATCAATTGGTGTTTGTGCCACATTGAAAGGGTCAAAGACACAGAAACACAATATAGTGATATCCACAGCACACAAACAAAATATATCAGCACAGAGATGATTGTGTGTCACTGCCCCTACTATGTCATGACTCGTCACTAACAGACACCCTTGACAAAGATCAGTACTGGTTCAATGTGAGACTATTCGCTGTTTCCCCACATATTGAAATAAAAATGATACCATACTGAGCATCAATCAGTGTGAACTCTGTGCACTGTTTGGTGCATTATTCCATTCCCATCTAGTTATCTCATTGAAACACAATGCAATCATATTGACTTAAGATGACTGATAATAACGTCAAATAGATTAATGCGATAAGACTTGTTATCTTGTGTTAGAGATTGAAAGACAAAAAAAATCTAAGAACTAAAGGAAACTCTCACACTTCTTGAAGGTGAGAGATACTTGATTTTTAATTCAATTTATATTTCAAGGTACACTGCAAATATTCATCTTAGTTTACCGCACAATACAAATTCTAATTCTCAGAAACATACTGTGCACATCGTAAAAGAAATTTTTAAAAGCTCAGAAAATTGAAGTTAACAAGCTGTAATTTTTTACCCAAAACCGTATATTTGGTGCTTTATTATTAGAAATTTGCTACATAATTAATAATCTATTGTTTTAAAGTGGTGAAACTGTAAACTTATTTTAATGGACCTCACAGAGTGGCCAGACCCATAGTGGAGCTCATACTTAGCTGCTCCCTACTGCTGGGTTCCAGCTCCATCTCTCTATGGCTTAGTCTCCCATGTGACATATCACTGAGTCATGTGCCACATGGGTAACAAGTCACTGCTCTGTCCATTCATTGGCTGCCGTGGTAACATGACCTCTGTCAACATGATATTGATTCCATGAAGAGATGGAGCTGAAACTCTGTTATGCAAGCGGTTGTGGACCCACTGCGCCACTGACTGGCTGTACTCTAAGGGCCGTAACTAAGCAACTACCTGGACTTCACTAGAGCCTCTGATGGTGAGGATAGGCTCGAGCCATTTGGGTAGTTGCCAGGTGCCAATCCAGACCAGTCCCCGAGTAAGTGGCAGCTGGCCAAGGGGTCAGAGTACCTGGTGCAAGCACAGAGGGGACGTGTGTGGCCAGGAGCCTCCGGGTCTGGACAAACAGTGATCAAGAAAGGTCAGTAGGCAAAGTCTGAGGTCAGAGGCAGGTGGCAAACAAAGTCCATAAACGAGATCTGTGGTCAGAGGCAGGTGGCAAACAGGCAAAGTCCAGGAGTTCAATAAGCAGAGTTCAGTACACAATAACACAGACAAGAGAAACACCTTTGCACATGAAGCTAGACAAGCTAGAGACCATGAGGTTACTCAGTCATCTTCCTGGGGTAGGAAGCGCCTTTAAATATCTCCTGCAATCCAGCCGTAGGCTGGTGAGACAGAGGGCGTGTATGTCCTGTTTCATAGGTGAAGAGACACACACCTATGCAAGCTCAAACACCAGTACAAGTCCCCAGCAGGAAAGAAACTCTGGCATGGAACACAGATACCATGGTTAAGCTACCTGTAGCACGCTATTGTCAGCACGGTGCATGGCGGCAGGGAAAGAGGGAGCCCGTCGCCCTTTCCCCCAACAAGGGCAGCAGCGCTGGCACGGACTGCTGGGCTAACAAACCCAGCAGCAGGAACCAGTTAAGTATGGTCACCACCGTGGGTCTGGCACTCTGTGAGGACTGTAAAAAAAAAGTTTAAAAAGTTTACTACTTTAAAGCCTGAATGAATTATCTCTTGAATTTTTTTTAGGCAAAAAATATTGAGCACCTTCTTAGAATAAGTCATTAATGTGTGATTGACTAGGTTCTGACCTTCAGAACCTCACCAATCAGCAATATGATATAAGTCTTTAATTGGTATCCTCTTTATCTGTGTTAGATTGTCTGGATCCTGCGCGATCCCACTTATGATTGACCTTTTACCTTTTGTTGTATTATGTACCTGCATACTTAAAATGAATAAAAACAGAGTACACATAATTAACACTACAGAGTTAAAACATTGTATGCAATAGAAAACTTATGTAGGACTAAATCTGTCCATACATATACAAGTGTGTAGCAGTCCAAAAATGAGGACAATCGTGTGTACCTATACAACTCCAAAATGAACAAGTAATTGTCAACATAATGTTGTAACATGACATCCAATGCAAATAGTTAGATTACAATACCCATGATGTGGGACAGAGTATCCGGGTCCATGTACAGTACACGCACCTGTCTAGCCCCATACGTATCGCTGGAATAACCAGCTTCCTCAAGGTACTCTAATTAATTATGCCATGTGGTATGTTCTATGTGTGTGTGTGTGTATATATATATACATATATATATATATATATAAAAATGGCAGCACCGTAACAATGTCCAAAGTCGGGCGCAAGGCCCTTCAGGGACCAGCTAGTCCCAAATATAAATCAGAAAAAATAAGGCAGCACTCCATATAAAAATATTATCCTACTTTATTCACCCATGTGGGCAGTGCGACGTTTCGGCTCCAAACAACTGAGCCTTTCTCAATGTATATACTAGCCGAAGGACCCAGCTTTAAAATGGTATACTGTATTTTATTTATTTAACTTAATGTGTGTGTGTGTGTGTGTGTGGTTAAAAGATATCGACAGTATCCCCCATAACAGTGAACTCCACAGCCCCTCACCCCTTAACACTGACACCCCCCCCCCCCACACACAGTGCCCATCCTTCTTAAAATGGGACCTCCACAGAAGCACATCCCCTTAACTTTGACCTTCACAGCAGGTCGCCCCTTTAACAGTGAGTTTCACAGCACCCCACTCCCTTGACAGTGACCTCCTCAGGGGCCCACCCCCTTAACAATGGCTTCTAAAGCACCCCGCTCCTTAACACTGAACTCCATAGGGAACCGTCCCATTTTCTGCGTCCTCCACTGTTCCCTGCCCCTTAACAAAGACCTCCACAGCACCCGTCCCTTTAACAGTGACCTCCACAGTACCCCACTCCCTTAACAGTGACCTGACAGTACCCTGCTGCCTTAATAGTGACCTCCACAGCAACTGCTCCTTTAATAGTGCCCCCTGCCCCCTTAACAGTGACCTCCACAGTGGCTGCCCCTTCAAAAGTAACCTCCACAGTGGACAACCCCCTTAACAGTGACCTCCACGGTGAACACCCCTTTAACAGTGACCTCCAGAGCAGCGGCCCATTCAATAGTGGCCCCTGCCCCCTTAACAGTGAACTCCACAGTGCCCGCCCCTTTAACAGTGACCTCCACAGCGGCCTGCCCCTTTAATAGTGGCCCCCTTCCCCATTAACAGTGACCTCCACAGCAGCTTCCCCTTTCATAGTGGCCCCTGCCAACTTAACAGTGTCCTCCACAGAGCCCTGCCCCTTTAATAGTGGCCCCTGCACCCTTAACATTGAACTCCACAGTGCACTGCCCCTTTAAGACTAGGGCTACATGATGACATGTATCAAGCAACATTTTGTTGTACCAATGTCACGCAACAATTTTTTATAATGATAGGATATGGTGTCGCACTGCGACATGCTGCGACTGCGACACAACAGTCGCAAAAAATCCATCCAAGATGGATGCATGTAGCAATGTAGTTGTGCCCATGTGTCGTGCAGCCCTAGCCTAAAGCTGAACTACAGCAGTGAAGAAAAATGGCTGGGTTGTTATGGTAACCTGGAGTAAAACTATGTGTATGTGGAGACTAAGGGCCTGCGAGCTACTTTTGGCTTATAAGGGACATGTGACCGTGTGTATGGCAGTTGGGATATGAAGAAAGACTTGCAGGTTTGTATTGGCTAATGCAGGTCATTTTCTGGGAATATCTCAGGAATGGTACGTCCTAGAGAGCTGTGGTTGCGTTTTTGAATAATCAAAATAATCAAGAATTATAATAATCACCTATATCATGGCCTGTGCCTAGACAAGACGCAGGGTTATTTTTTATTTTTTCCCCCCATCGTTCCCAGAATTGAACCATACATGCTCACAATAGTGGTCCACAAGAAGTGCGTTCCACCATGCGTTCCATATACTACAACTGATATAGCCATTCATACCTTCCCAAGTGCACAGCTGGAATTGCATATCACCATGTGTTCCAAATACTGGAAATAAGGTGCTAGGATAAATGTATAGGTGGAACAAATGTACAAAAAACCAAGGCACAATGCGTTTCAAACATGAATATAAAAATAAGAGGGAAATAATTGTGCACAGGGATCAGCAATTGATCATGTATAAAAGTGCTATTAAAAAATAAAACAACAAATAATCAAGGGGAAAAATGTATCCTTGATAACCTGAGAGGAATGAGTTTGGTACCGCAGTTATTAAGATCAGAATTCAGGTGGATTTTTGAACTGGGTTCTTTGGCACTTTATGGGCTTAATGAGGAGTTAACTTTCACTGAGTTTTATAGATGAAGCCTACCCAGAATTTAGAGATCTTTTGTCTTTTAATTTGTTTTTAGGTTTACAGGTTTTCATGTGAAAGAATTCGTTTTTTAACTTATTTATTGGGTATGACTGTACTTTTTGGGAATATCACAGAAAGGAAAAATAGTGGAATGATCCCAGCTCTGGAACCATTATAAGGACTGACCTCCATATAGTATCATGTAGCAAAAGGTATATTGAGAGTAAAAATTGCAACAAATTGGAGTAAATATAGATATTGGCAATGTAATTTAATATGCAAAGGACTGTTTGGGATTTTTTGTTTATTTCTTCTTCTGGCCTCTGCCTTATCTTTATTTATTCATATAGTTCTCTATTTTTCGGATAAGTAGTAATTTTGCACATATTTTTATGTTGTATAAGGCCTTCACCTTCCCCAGCGTTCCCAGTCTTGATTATTTTTGTTCGTACTACGTGCCTTATATTCCAGCAAAAAGGAGGGAAAGGTAAGGTAAGAGAAAAAAGAGAGAGGGAGGAGAACAAAGAAAAAAAAAAGAGGAAGAAATAATGTTTTATTTTTTTAACTTGATTATAATGCAGTCATTTTTGGCATGGTTTTATGGATTTTTCAAAAGCACATGGACTACATTATATATGTTACAATATTATGTTTACCTATATAATTGTATACCAGAATTCCTCCATAATGCGATCGTTTCACTAATTTATGACTATTTTAATCATATATCTACTGATTATCACTTTATTCTTCTTTTTCCATGAACATAGGACACTTTTTAATTAAATAACCTTATTTACATTGTTCATTTGCACATAGAGGTACCATGAAATGTGATGATACTTCCCGTTCTGATATCTGGAATGCATGGTGGAACACATACTTTTTACTGTTGGTAATGCACTCTGGCTTACATTATTTGATGTGTTATTCTTTATTACTACTTTAGCACTTAGCACTATATGTGATCAATTGCTGATCCCTGAGCACAATTATTTCCCTCTTATTTTTATATTCAAGTTTGGAATGTTTTCTGTACATGTGTTCCACCTATACATTTATCCTAGCACCTTGTTTCCAGTATTTGAAACACATGGTGATATATAATTCCAGCTATGCACTTGGGGAGGTATGAATGGCTATATAATTTCCAGTACATGAAATGCATAGTGGAATGGTGAGCTATTGTGAACATGTATGATTTGATTCTGAGAACACGAGCACAGGCCATGATACAGGTGATTATTTTAAATCTGGATTATTTTGAATATATATATATATATATATATATATATATAGATATATATATATATATATATATATATATATATAGTATCTCACAAAAGGGACAACACTGAAGATATGACGCTTTGATACAATGTGAAGTATTCATTGTACAGCTTGTATAACAATGTAAATTTGGCTCCTGAACGGGGGCCATGTTTAAAGTTGTGACATCGCTATAAATTTATGTTGGGTGGTTGGGGAGGGGTTAATTTTAAGTATATTAATTAATTAATTTGCAACTGGGTGTCACGAGTTGATGATGTGTACATCTAAAGACTAACACTAGCAGCACTGCTTGGATAATATAAGGACACCCCCCCAACTGGTAACACCCAGTTGCAGATTAATTAATAAACTTCTAGTAGCAATAACAGAGGAATGGAACAACATAGATACTCCATAATCATTATTCTATGTCAGGAGTGTTGACAGGTCCTCTTTAAGGATGAGGTCACTTGTAGCAGGCACAGCATCCTATAACAATGGTGACATATGGTTTTATCACAAATCAGCATGGTTTTCAAACTCATTGTGACCCTAGGTACACACCTAAGCGTTTTACAGCGCGTTCAAACGCGCTGTAAAACGCACAACATGTGAAAAGCCATGCTTCCCTATGGGCATGGTTCACATTTGGGCATTGTACAGCGCGTTTGAACGCGCTGTAAAACGCCCCACGCCCAAACAAGTACATGAGCTTCTTTGGGGCGTTTTAACGCGCCTATGGACAATGATGCCATAGGGGAGAATCACTGAATCGCGCGTATGATGCGCGTTTCTTAGTTACAAAAACGCGCATCCAAAAGTGCGCGTAAAACGTGCGTCATACGCGCGATTCAGAAACGCCTAGGTGTGTTCCCAGCCTTAGGGTAGGTTCACATCACGTTTTTCCCATAATTTTAACGTATACAATAAACGTATACGTTAAACGGATGTCTCAGACTGTGACATACAGTAGCATCCGTTCACTATAGAGTTCCACTGTAAGAAAAAAAGTATACTTTTTTTTAGCATTGTAAAATAAAAACGTATATGACTGTGCAAGATACAAGAATGTGGTGTGCTATGTTTTTGTATCTTTTTTTGGAACGTATTAGTATAGTATTACACACAAAATATATGGGGTAAGTTCATCAAGCCCTGCAATCCAAGATTTTTTATTGTTTTGAGACTTTTTTGACTTACTTGCTCAAACATTTTGCATTTTATGCCATTCACTCACCAAATGTATTAAACATTGCAAGTTATGTGTGTTATACGTGGACTTCCTAATGTCTAGGTGACACAGACAATACAGTGTATCAAATGTTTGGTTGTCTGAAATAAATAATAATAAAATAATCACTCTGACAATTTTTGGTAAATAATTGCCAACTTATTGGTATCTTCCCATTGGTAGCTGGCCAGGGCAAATATCCCATTACCTGAAATACTGATAATACCATAGTTAAAGCAACATTGAAATAAGTGATATAGTTTAAGAAATGTCATGGACATTCTTCCTGGAAGAGAATTGTAGCTTGGAGCATATTCTGTTATTAAGATAGTGCTGAGATAAAGTAATAAATTCTCCAGGCTGACCTTCATCTTTGTTCATGATTAGTTATGTTAATATTCCCCAGTAGGAGCTCACCTCTAGTGTAAAAGATTATCACTTTGCCATTTTAAATCGCCGTCTAAAGATGTCATGCTGTCTAACCCCTTTGCATCTTTTTTTAAGTCTCTTATCTTATTTGTTAAAGGTTGCCAAATATTTCTGATGACTAAGCGATCAGAGGTAGTAATGAAAAAAATATCTCCAGAAAACGGAGGAGATGAATTAGTCTAATCATCTAATGTGCCAGGAATCAGGAATATCATTAAAATATTCTTAGCCTACTCTTCACCGAGAGCTGTTGCAAATATAGAACAAGTAGGATGTGATTGAATCTTCTAAGATGAATGTAGTGAGCTGCATAGCTATTAGCTTTGTGTGGATAGCGGAGTTTTCAGTTTTCTTACACACAATGCTGACCGCTACTGTGAACTATTGATGAGGCTGGATTACTACTGCTGGCTATAATTTACTTAGAAACAGCTTGCAGACTAAACTAAATCAGGCACAGCAGTTTGATACCACTGGGGTTTCTACATAATTGATCTGCAAATCTTCTAGATACAACAGCTTTACACTGACTTATTACGACAAATATTTATAAAATGGTAGGCAGCTTTCAAAGTATGAGAAATCCCACATCCATACATTTTAGAATCATTGAATTTAGTTAAAATTTTCAAAAACACTAGTCGAACTGAGTTTATCTTTAGATATCTCCTCATAACATCACTAAAAAAGTGGACATGCACTGTTCCAACTTGGGAAGGTTTTTGGATCTAATTGGTAGTGAGTTGTGAGAGGATCAGTCAGGGAATGGATGTAAATTATCAAGGACATTGCTACTCAACATCCTTTTGCAGCAGCCATTTGCTATTTTTGTGCTTTGTTTTTTGTACTCTCTGCCTTGGAAAAGCCTTATGAGGGCTCCTTTTTGCGGGACAAGTAGTAGTTCCTAATGGCACCATTTATTTTTCCACATGATGTATAAGGAAGCTTGAAAAAAATATTAATGGGGTGGAATGGAAAAAACATACAAATGCTCCATTGTATTATAGGTTTTGTTTATATGACATTTACTGTGCAGTAAAAATGATGAATTACCCTTATTCAGTACGATTAATACCAAATTTATTTAGCTTTGCAGGGTAATCTGTCGTTTTTAATTATATCATTTTGGGATATGTATGATTTTGTGATCACTTATTATTCAAAATTTTTGGGAGCTGAAGTGATCAAAAAACAACGATTTGTAAATTTTGATTTATTTTATTCTGTTATGGCTTTTCACAGGATAAATACTTTAACATTTTTTTAATTGCTCAGGCATTTTTAGATGTGGCGATAATGATGTTAAATTTTTATTTACTGCATTTATTTTAATGTTTACATCTTTTTACTTTTATTAGAAAACTTTATTTTTTTACTTTTAAACTTTGTTATTGGAGCCCTTAGGAGACTTTTACATGTAATAATAGGATCACTTATACTGTGCAATATACTGCAACACTATAGTATTGCAGTCTAAGGTAAAATTGAGACAGAGCTTAATTGGAACTTTACTGTGGATGGCCTGCGAGCCTTCAGAAGCCCGCACACTGCTATAGCAACCAAACAAGTCCCGTGATCTTGTAACAGAGAAGCCTCTTTCTCACTTTAGGGGGGTCCTCCCTCGAAACAACAGTTCAGATTTCATGGTTACCATGAGAGATTATGAAGGCAGCACCAGATTTGTGGCCATATTAATCTACCAGCAGCAGCAGAGGAAGCATCTAGAGATCTGGGGATGCTCCCTCACAAGTGAAAATTTGCTCAGATGAATGGATCGATTTGTATGAATCAGTTCTCTCATTCCTTGTGTAAAGGTACTGTATGCTGGAAATAATTTCGCAAAAAAGAATGCTACAATCAATCATCACACTGTAGACCACTACGACTGACTAAAGCATCAGGCGCAGTTAGTAGCAGAATAACCATTTACAGTGATGTCTCCTCCAGAGTTATTCTCTATCTGGTTCAGAGCAACATGTTGACTTCTCCAGGCTAGAACTCATCTGTGCAGAGTTTGCTGCCCAGATGCTTTCAGATTATTGCTTTAGCATCACATTGGCACCATATACACTAACATAAATTCATAATTAGGCAGTAAGAAGTATCACAATGTCTCTCAACGGATGCAATGAAGCAATAGGCAGGAAAGAAGGAACTATATCCAGTGACACCACAAGCCTTATGCCTCATTCACACGGCAGTGTTCTGTCAGTGATTTCCATCAGAGATTTGTGAGCCAAAACCAGGTGCGGCTCTAAACAGAGAATAGGTGCAGATCTTTCCTAATATCTTATGTCTGTGGAGGCTCCAATCCTGGTTTTGGCTCACAAATCACCGATGGAAATCACTGACAGAACACTGCCGTGTGAATGAGGCATTAAGTGTAGTGGTATTGACTTTCTTACCAGGTCTGACATGATTAGTGAGGGTCAGCTGACAGAAGTGCTATGTTGCAGGGGATTGTTTAAATATACACAGCTTAGCAGACAGTATCTCACAGGATAGGATTAGATACACAGCTCAGCAGACAGTATCACACAACATAAGATTAGACACACAGCTCAGCAGACAGTATCATACATGACATAATTAGATATACAGCTCAGCACACAGTATCACACAGGATAGCATATTAGATACACAGCACAACAGACAGTATCACAAAGGATAGAATTAGATACACAGCTCGGCAGACAGTATTACACAGGATAGGATTAGGTACACAGCTCAGCAGACAGTATCACACAACATAAGATTGGATACACAGCTCAGCAAAGAGTATCACACAGGATAGGATTAGATACGCAGCTCAGCAGACAGTATCACACATGACATAATTAGATACACAGCTCAGCAGGCAGTATTACACAGGATAGGATATTAGATACACAACTCAGCAGACAGTATCACAAAGGATAGGATTAGATACACAGCTCGGCAGACAGTATCACACAGGATAGGATTAGGTACACAGCTCAGCAGACAGTATCATACAACATAAGATTGGATACACAGCTCAGCAGACAGTATCACACAGGATATGATTAAATACATAGCTCAACGGACAGAATCAGACAGGATAGGATTAGATACACAGCTCAGCAGATAGTGGGGTGGGGTGCTGTAGAGGTCACTGTTATGGGGGATACTGTCAATATGTTTTAATGACACACAGAAACATTAAATGAAATAGATGAAATATACCCGTGCGAAGCAGAGTCCTTCTGCTAGTATGCAATAAATATGACATCAAAATAATGCAGATACTCATCAAATGTAGATACAGGCAGGCATGATGCATAGGTACAAAGCCCCATGCGTATCGCTAGGTCAGCCAGCTTCCTCAGGGGTCTCTGAGTCAATGCTATTTTGTCAAAAGTATACATATGCTAATAATTAGAAAGAAATGATAATCACCTGTTAGAAAATACTTGAGGAGGACAAGAAAATAAAATAATGGTGGATCAGCGATATATAGAAAGAGGGAGGTGCTCGTGCCGCTCTACAGAGCACTAGTGAGACCTCATTTGGAGTATTGTGTGCAGTACTGGAGACCATATCTGCAGAAGGATATTGAAACTTTGGAGAGAGTTCAGAGAAGAGCTACTAAATTAGTACATGGATTGCAGGACAAAACTTACCAGGAAAGGTTAAAGGACCTTAACATGTATAGCTTGGAAGTAAGAAGAGACAGAGGGGATATGATAGAAACTTTTAAATACATAAAGGGAATCATCACGGTAAAAGAGGAGAGAATATTTAAAAGAAGACAAACTGCTACAAGAGGACATAGTTTTAAATTAGAGGGGCAAAGGTTTAAAAGTAATATCAGGAAGAATTACTTTACTGAGAGAGTAGTGGACGCATGGAATAGCCTTCCTGCAGTAGTGGTAGCTGCAAATACAGTGAAGGAGTTTAAACATGCATGGGATAGGCATAAGGCCATCCTTCATATAAGATAGGGCCTGGGGCTATCCATAGTATTCAGCATATTGGGCAGACTAGATGGGCCAAATGGTTCTTATCTCCAGACACATTCTATGTTTCTATGTTTCTATATGCCGGAAGTATACTTCGAATTGTGTTCCAAACAAACATGCACATGCGCAAGATGGTCATCCCACCGGAAATGCGTTCCACGGTGCGCTCCATATCCCGGAAGTACACTCAGAAACGCATTCCATACAAACATTGCAAAAAAAATTGATAATAGTCTAAATAAAAACAATTGAGAGAGAATATCTTAGTCCCATTTAACACGAGCGAGTATTCCACGCGGGTGCAATGCATGATGCTAAAGCATTGCGCCCACACTGAATCTGGACCCATTAATTTCAATCGGTATGTGTACATGAGCGATGGTTTTCATGCATCACTTGTGCGTTGCGTGAAAATCGCAGCATGTTCTATATTCTGCATTTTTCACGCAACGCTAGCCCCATAGAAGTGCGGTTGTGATGCGTTTTTCACTGATGGTTGCTAAGAGATGTTGTTTTCGTTTTTTATCACGCGAGTGCAAAACGCATTAAATCGCATTGCACCCGCGCACTGATGGTTGCTAAGAGATGTTGTTTTCGTTTTTTATCACGCGAGTGCAAAACGCATTAAATCGCATTGCACCCGCGCAATAAAAACTGAACAACTGAAAGCAATCGCAGGCAAAACTGAATGGACTTGCTTGCGAAATCACGCATTTTTCACTGAACGCATCCACAACGCATCAGGACCTAATCCGCTCACGTTCGTCTGCAAGGGGCCTTAGTGTGCCAGGGAAGAACATAATTATAGATATGCGCATATACAGTATATGTGTATGTATAATATCATAATTAGAAATGAACCAATCGAAGTTGACGAAGTGGAATTCGATCCGAATTTCAAGAAAATTTGATTTGCACCGAATCTGAATTTCCTCACGCTTCGTGGTAACGTTTCGCATTTTTTTTTTTAAATGGCTGCTGCACGTGTTTGGACATGGAGCATGGAACTCTGGGAACGAGGGATCACCCACAATGCCATGCATGCAGCCAATCAGCAGCCAGCCAACCCTGTGATGTCACAGCCTTATAAATAGCCTCAGCCATCTTGGATTTAGCCATTTTCCAGTGATGTCAGCAGGCGCTAGGGACAGTGGTAGAAAAGGCTTTAAAACTTTTATTTTGCTGTATAGAAGTTCAGGAAAAGAATAGGGAGGATTCATTCCACAGTATTGAAGTAGAACAGGATTCAGTAGGGGAGTTTACAGCCTGGGTAATAGGAACAATCCTATTACACCTTGCTGCACTGACTGGGGATCCAAATTGCTATTATACAGCTATGTAATTCCAGCAAACCGCTCTTGTTATTGGGGTGCAAGTGGAAAAAAATAAGGGCCTATTTGACATTCAGCAGTGTAGTTATATGTTATAAAGCCCTTTTTGGTGTGTATTAGTGGCAAAGAAATACACGGCACCGTTCAGCGGTGCCGTTATATGTTCAAAAGCCCTTCTTGGTGTGTATTAGTGGCACAAAAAAAGTATTTGCCGTTATGTGGTGAAGTGAGAAAATGACAGTACTTTTTGGCATGTATTAGTGGCAAAAAAATATATATTTGCCGTTCAGTTGTGCAGTTATATGTTCTAAAGCCCTTTTTGGTGTGTGTTAGTGGCACACAAAAAAGTATTTGCTGTTGTGTGGTGAAGTGAGAAAATTACAGCCCTTTAGGAGTGTATTAGTGGCAAAAAATATATATTTGACGTTCAGTGATGCAGTTATATGTTCTAAAGCCTTTTTTGGCGTGTATTAGTGGGGAAAAGGGTTTATTAGCCATTGTGTGAAGTGAGAAAATTACTGACTTTTTTGGGGTGTTTTAATTTCCTTTTTATTTGTTTATTTGATCTAACAGTATGTCAGACAGAGAAGTGCCAGGTCCTGCACAGGGGAGTGGCAGAGGCCTTAATGTTTCTGGTGCAGGCAGAGGTCGCAGCAGAGTAAAGGGGCGTGGCAGCAGGAGAAGCAACGAGAGGCCTAAGCTCCCGGTGTCATCTAGCAGTTTTGCCTTGACCAGCAACCCAGTGGTTCTTCAATGGTTGACTCAATCATCCACTTTGTCCCAAGTGACATCAAACACCCCCAGCAAAGAGTCGGTGGGTTCGTCAGACACAACCCTTAGCTGGCATGGCCCGGGAGCAGGCCCTGTGCCCTCACCTCTGCTCAACCTGCCTCTTTCCTTTTATGTTCCCTCAGCCAGACAAGTATTATATGCTGTGGGCTCAGCTCCACTATACAATGAGGACGAGCTACTAGAGGACAGTCAGCAAATACTGGCCAGTCAAGACATAGAGGAGGCATCCGCCGCTTCCTACACTAGGCGGGCAAGTTGTGATGAGGAGAGTGATATGGGAGCTGGTGTTGCGAGCGGTCAGGCTCCTGACCCAGAGACGGTTGAGGAGGACATCAGTGACATGCCGACAGTGCTCGATGATGATGATGTAGCTGATCACACTTGGGAGTCGGGTTAATTAGGGGCTTCATCATCATTGGGAGAAGAGGGTGGCAGCTTGCCCGTAAACCAGCGGCGGAGCCAGTAAGTCGCTAGCATGGCCGGGAGTCAGCAGGGTGCCAGCAGTGGGAGGTTGGGAGCCAAACGTGCCCGGGGTAGACCACCAGCTTCACAGGGGCCTACCTGCCTGAAAAGTAGTGGTGCAGGGATTTACGGAATCAGCGGCGGTAGCAGTCAGTCAGTGCGGAGTGTTGGGGGTAAAATCACCTACTCGGCGGTGTGGCAGTTTTTAGTTAAGCTGCCGGAGGAGGTGAACATGGCGATTTTTAGAATCTGTGGGCAGAAGGTGAAGCGTGGCCAGAGTGCCACAGCCCTGCGTCAACATATGCAGTGTCACCATAAAGTGGTCTGGGAGAACCGTGGCTCTGATGTGGTGGTCTAGCCTGCCACAGCAACCGCTGCATCACCCAATGGCACGCATCCGATTTCAGGCAGTCAAGGCTCCACCATCTCAGCCGAAGGGAGCTGTCTGTCCTTCCCATCATTTGCTGGTCCTGATGCTCCTGCTCCTCGTCCTACTCCTCGTCAGTCATTCCGTCAGCAATCAATCACCGAAGCGATAGCCAAGAGACAACAGTATGCGTGCACTCATCCCATGGCGCAGAAGCTGAATGTGTTCCTTGCCAAGTTGCTGGTGCTACAGTCCCTCCCTTTCCAAGTGGTGAACTCTGCACCTTTCAGAGAACTGATGGCTTGAGCCGAGCCAAGGTGGAGAGTCTCAAGCCATGATTTATTTACCAAAAAGACAGTACCAACCCTGCACACGTATGTAGAACAGAAGGTGGTCCAGTCCCTAAGCTTGTTTGGAGCTGTAACTACGGTCAGGGACAATACATGTCCTTTACGGCCCACTGGGTGAATGTGCTTCCTGCACAGCCACACCAGCAACTTGGCCAGGTGATGCAGTTTCTGCCTCCATGTTCTCACGCCATTGGTCCAGCAACAATGTCTGCCTCTGCCTCCTCTTCCTCCACCGTGTCCTCAGCCTCCACTGCAGGGACAATTCACAGTGCACCTCCAGCATACCGCGTGTGCAGAGCACGGCGGTGTCACGCTGTTCTGCACCTCGTTTGCCTGGGTGAACACAGGGGAGGTACTGCACCATGTCCTTCATTAAGAAATCGAATCCTGGCTTTCTACGCGACAACTCAAAATTGGAACCATGTTCACCGACAACAGGAAGAACATGGTGTCGGCACTGGGTCAAGGAGGGCAGAGCCATGCGCCCTGCATGTGACACGTGTTCAATCTGGTTGTCAAGCAGTTCCTGAAGTCTCCCACCCATCTGCAAGACATCCTATAAATTACCAGGAAACTTTGCATGCACTTCAGCCACTCATACACCGCAAAGCACATCCTCCTTGAGCTGTAGCGGCAGAACAGCATCCCCAACATAGGCTAATATGCAACGTTTCCTCCCGTTGGAATTCCACCCTCCATATGTTGGACCGACTATACGAAGAGAGAAAGGCCATAAATGATTTCTTGATGATCCAAGCGGACAGGAGTACTCCCTTGTGTAACTTCAATGTCAGCCAGTGGCAGCTCATGTGTGACACCTGCCGTGTGCTCAGGCCCTTTGAGGAGGCCACATTATTTTTTAGTCGCCAGGACTACGGGATGAGCAACCTTATTCCACTGCTTGATTTACTGGAACAAATACTGGTAAATTTGTCTGGTCAGGGGACTGGAGACGTGACGCCTAGATCTCACGGCCACATGAGCCCTATGGTGGCTGAACTGCCGGAGGAGGAGAAGGACATTGGAGCACAACCAATGTGTAGCAAAACGAGTGTTTTTTCTACACAGGTGACAGGAGAGTAGGATTAGGATCAGCCAGAGGAGCTACAGGGCGATGAGGAAGATGAGGCAGAGGACCCAGACACACCGTGGCAGTATGCAGTGGAAATGGAGGCAGGAAGTCCCTCTGAGTCACTTGTAAAAATGTCCCAATGCATGCTCACTTGCTTGCGTAGTGACAGCAGTTGTCAGCATTCGGCAGTGGGATGACTTCTGGCTCTCCACCTTGTTGGACCATCGCTATCGGTCCAAAATTAGGGCTTTTTTTAAACAAGCTGAGAGGGAGGACAAACTGAACTACTATAGAGACATCCTATGTAGTCTTTTGGCCACTGCCTACATGCGCCATCGTCCATTCTCTCGCAGGTCTGACCAGGGGGGCCCTCTGCACTCACGTTCCTCTGCCATGGATGCTGTGGCAGGGTGGGGGAGGGGGAGCAGTTCCAGCTCCATCAGCAGAAACTTGAGTCTAGAGTCGCTGATAAGCAGTAATGATGAGCGGCATAGGCAATATTCGAATTTGCGGTATTTCGCAAATTTTGGCTGAATATTCACCATAAATTGGCAAATTCGAGAATTCATGATCTCCAGTCATTATTTACTTTATTGCAAAAATTGCCAATGTAACATATTCGCGACAAAAATTCGCTATTAGAATTTTCACAATCAACAGTAATGGGTAGGCAACTTTTCAATTAGTTGCTAGGGATGTTGCTAAGTGTCGATATTCGCGATAAATTTGCGATAAATTCACGATTAAAATATTTGCGATTAACACTATTTGCGAATATGAATATATAGCACTATATTCTAAATATTTGTGAATTCTTAAAGTGGCAATATTCGCAATTCAAATATTCAAGCTCAACACTAATGAGCAGCTTTCTTCACCCACCTAGTGAAGAAACTACGCACCAGCAGCAGCAGCAGCTAGACCTGGAGCAGGACATGTACCAGCAGGTAGTGGCATACTTGGACAGCACCCTGCCACCCCACATTGAAGATCTGCTGGACTACTGGGCAGCAAAATTGGATTTGTGGCCGCAACTGGTCGAGGTTGCCATGGAAAAGCTGTTCTGCCTGGCCAGTAGTATGACATCAGAGTGGGTGTTTAGTGCAGCGGGGGCCATAGTGACCCCAAGAAGAACTCGCCTGTCCACCCAAAATGTGGACAGACTGACCTTTGTCAAGATGAATCAGACGTGAATCAGCCAGGATTTTTACCCACCAATGCCTGATGCATCAGACTAGATCATCCATAGTGCTACACCAACACTTTGACAAAAGAGACCGGTTTCTTATGGCTTCCTGCCTCAGCTACTATTCTGATGCTGCCACCTGCCTGATGCCACACATCTGATGCCAAGTGCTCCTTTTTTCACCCACCATCTTCAGCTGGTACTGGTATTGCCACCTACCTCCTTACTCTGTCACTGGGTCACTCTGTGGTCTCCTGATGCTGCTGCCACTTCCACACTATGTCACCTTGCCACTCTGTGGTCTCCTGATGCTGCTGTCACCTCCACCCTATGTCACCTTGCCACTCTGTGGTCTCCTGATGCTGCTGCCACCTCCACACTATGTCACCTTGCCACTCTGTGGTCTCTTGATGCTGCTGCCACCTCTACACTATGTCACATTGTCACTCTGTGGTCTCCTGATGCTGCTGCTACCTCAATAGTATGTCACCTTGCTACTCTGTGGCCTCCTAATGCTGCTGCAACCTCTACACTCTGTCATTGTGCCACTCTGTGGCCTCCTGATGATGCTGTCACCTCCACATTGTCATTGTGCCACCCTGTGGCCTTCTCCTGATGCTGCTGTTGCCGCCACCCCCACATTCTGTCATTGTGCCACTATGTGGCCTCCTGATGCTGCTGCCACCTCCACACTGTCATTGTGCCACTCTGTGGCCTCCTCCTGTTGCTGCTGCCACCTCCAAACTCTGTCATTTGGCCACTCTGTGGTCTTGGCATGCTGCTTCCACCTCACCACTATGTCATAAGGCCACTCTTTGGACTTCTCTTGCTGTTCCCACTCTTCCCATTTCATGACTGGGCCACTATTTTGCCTTTCGGCCTGATTGACATCATCATTTATTTGACCTTTCCTCTGATCTGTCAGAAGGAAGGAAGAATGAGATGGACAACGGATCCTGTCTATGTAACAGCTGTAAGGCATGCATGACTTGGTCCCTATTTTGCATCAGAATTGGCTTATGATTTGGTAGCCAAAAGAAGGAGTGGGTACAAAACACAGAAGAAATGCAAATATTCCATTCAAGTGTCATTTCTGTTTTGGATTCACTCTGATGGATTACTGATAGGGATGAGCAAACACCTGGAAGTTCGGGTTCGCCGAACTTCAGCTCAAAGTTCGGGTTCGGGACCCGAACTTGACCTGAACTTGACCCTGAACCCCATTGAGGTCAGTGGGGATCCGAACTTTGGTGCACTAAAATGGCTGTAAAATAGTCATAGTAAGGGCTAGAGGGCTGCAAAAGGAAGCAAAATAGGTGTAAGAGCAGGACAATTGCACGGCAAACAAATGTGGATAGGGAAATGACATAAAATAACATAGAATTAAAAAAAATTAAAAAAAAATTAAAAATAATAATCTTGAACTATGAGGCGGAGATCAAAGTGGAGTAAGGAGGTTGAGGAGGAAGTGGACGTGGCGGTGTAGGTAAAAGCGGTGGCGGAGGAGAAGGAGGTAGCCAACACTGTTTTTGTTATTTTTTTATTTTTATTTTATTTATTTTTTTATAAATTTGGGAAGACCACAAAACATTGGGAAATAGAAAAGAGAATGCAAAGAGAAAGTGCGCTGGAGTATAACAATGGCTGGGTGCGGCCAATATACTTGTCTATTCAGCACAAGGTATGGATAAGTCCTGTGGGATCCATGCCTGGTTCACTTTAATGAATATGAGCTTGTCCACATTGACAGGCTTGTCTGTGATAACCCCCCTCCCTTCCCCGCCGTGCTAAACACAAGTTCGGACAAAACACTGGCCGCAGGGCAGGCCTGCACCTCCAAAGGGTAAAGCGCTAGCTCAGGCCATGTGCCCAATTTGGAGACCCAGAAGTTGAATGGGGCAGACCCATCAGTCAGTACATGTAGTGTGCACAAGTACTGTTCCACCATGTTGCTGAAATGCTGCCTCCTGCTAAGACGTTCCGTATCAGCTGGGGGTGCTGGTTGTTGTGGCGTGCTGACAAAGCTTTTTCACATTTCGGCCATGCTAACCCTCCCTTCTGAGATGCTGGCAGTGCCCCAGCTGCATTGGCGACTTAGTCCTCCTCCCCTGCCTTCGCCTTGTGCTTCCACTGAGCCCCCGCTGCTAGGTGTGAATGCCATCAGCAGCGCGTCTAACAGCATGCGCTTTTACTCGCGCATCTTCCGATAACGCTCCAGTGAAGGAATTAAGGATGGCATGTTGTCTTTGCAGCGGGGATCCAGCAGTAATCAGCACAAGTTAGAATGTAGGCAACTTGGCGGTTGTTCTACAGGCACTGCAGCCTGTAGTTGCTCATGTGTGCCAGGCTGCCCAGAGGCAATGACAAGCTGTCCTCTGTGGGAGGTGTATCGTCTTTGTCCCCTGAATCCCCCCAGCCACGTTCCAGTGATGCCCATAAGTGGCTTTGGGTGCCACCCTGCTGTGAACATGGTTCCTCCTCATCATCATCATCATCCTCCAGAACTGTGCCCCGGCTGGACAGTTGTATACTTGGCCTCTGTTGGTGCAGGAACCCACCAACTTGTGAATGACTGGCCTGATAACCATGAAAATTATTCCTCTTCCTCCTGTGCCACATCCTCTTCCATCATCGCCCAAAGTGTTTTTCAAGGAGACATAGAAGTGGGATAGTAACGCTAAGGATGGCATCATCAGCACTGGCCATATTGGTGGAGTACTCGAAACAGCGCAACATGGCACACACGTCCAACATTGAGGCCCACTTGTTGGTTGTGAAGTAGTGCTGTTCTGCAGAGCGACCCAGCCATGCGTGCTGCAAGGTGGAGTTCAACCTTGTGGTTACGTCGCATATGAGGCAGTGATCGGGAAGGCAAAAGTTACGCTGCAGCGCAGACAGGCGAGCAGCAGAAAAATGTGAGAACGCAGACAGGTGCAAATATTCGAATCGTGATTATCGGCACTTCGAGAATTCGCAAATATTTAGAATATAGTGATATATAGTTGGAATTTTGAATATTCTAGATTTAATTTTTAAATCAGTAACCTCACTTCTGGCTTGTGGGCCAATAAGAAGACTACAATGTCTTTGTCTGAGCTTAGCAACATCCATAGCAACCAATAGGAATGTTGACTACCCCTTTAGTATATAAGAACCTCCCCAGCGGCCACTGTATGCAGTATTTTGCAGATCTGAGAGAGACAGCGTCATTCATTTCAGTGCTCTCTGCTTTCCTGTGTCATAACATTAGGTAGGTAGTTACCGTATTTTTCGCCGTATAAGACGCATCTGCCCATAAGACGCACCTGGATTTTAGAGGAGGAAAAAAATAAAAAAATATTTTTAACCAAAGGTGTGTTAAAATAATGTTGACACATTATGGAAAGGGGGAATCTGCTGCTGACAATATTATAGGGGGATCTGCTGTGACGCACTGTTATAAGGAGATCTACTGTGACGCACTGTTATGGGGTGGAATTTGCTGTGATGCACTGTTATGGGGAGGAATCTGCTGTGATGCACTGTTATGGGGAGGAATCTGCTGTGACGCACTGTTATGGGGGTAACCTGCTGTGACGCACTGTTATGGGGGAAATCTGCTGTGACGCACTGTTATGGGGGTAACCTGCTGTGACGCACTGTTATGGGGGTAACCTGCTGTGACGCACTGTTATGGGGGTAACCTGCTGTGACACACTGTTATGGGGGGGGGGGAATCTGCTGTGACACACTGTTATGGGGGGGAACCTGCTGTGACGCACTGTTATGGGGGGAACCTGCTTTGACGCACTGTTATGGGTGGGGGGGATCTGCTGTGACACACTGTTATAAGGGGATCTACTGTGGTGCACTGTTATGGGGGGAATCTGCTGTGAGGCACTGTTTTGGGTTGTGGAAATCTGCTGACACACTTGTGGGAGAGGGATGTCCAGTGATAGGCTTTTGGGGGGACACTTTATTAGGGGGACACTCTAGGTACCTTTTATTAGTTTAGCTGTACTCCAGAGACTTTTTCACAGCACCACCGTCACTAGGGGACACAGGTACACAGGAGCAGGCATATGGGAAGACGTAAGGGCAGAGCAGCCATGTGTGACATGAAAGCTTGCTCCCGCCCATCGTCTGCCTGCTCCAGCGCACCAGCTCCAGTCTCCCTGCTACTGTTTAGCTGGCTCAGATACCAGCTGTCCTACTTTCAGCCTCCCCTGCCCGGCTCTCTAGCTGCACATTCCTCCAGCCTCCCCCCTCGTCTTGCCCTTCAGGAGCACATTCGTCCAGCCTCACCCCCGTCCGTCCGGCTCTCCAGCAGCACATTCATCCAGCCCCCGCCGCACTCACTCTGCAGAGTAAGTCAGTGAAAAGACTTCCGGTACATCGCAGGCTGCTATCCCTATGCTACACAGTCTGCGATGTGCCGGCAACATGCAATGAGCCGGCTATTTTTCTCCCCCCTGCACTATATTCGCCCCATAAGACGCATTAACACTTTGGGGGGGGGGGGGACTGCGTCTTATGGGGCGAAAAATACGGTAGTTAGCTTATATATATAATATAGATAGTTAGTGGGAGATAGTCAGGTAGGTTAGATAGTAATATAGTGTAGCTGATAGCTTCTGCTGTCCATACATACATGCTACATACATACATACATATGTGTGCTACATACATATGGGTAGTTAGCTACTTACAATACGGTAGTTAGCTTATATATATAATATAGATAGTTAGTGGTAGATAGTCAGGTAGGTTAGATAGTAATATAGTAACATAGTAACATAGTAACATAGTAACATAGTATATAAGACCGAAAAAAGACATTTGTCCATCCAGTTCGGCCTGTTTCCTACAAGTTGATCCAGAGGAAGGCAAAAAAAACCCTGTGAGGCAGAAGCCAATTTTCCTCACTTAAGGGGAAAAAAAATTCCTTCCCGACTCCAATCAGAATAACTCCCTGGATCAACGACCCCTCTCTAGTAGCTATAGCCTGTAATATTATTACACTCCAGAAATAAATCCAGTCCCCTCTTGAATTCCTTTATTGTACTCACCATCACCACCTCCTCAGGCAGAGAGTTCCATAGTCTCACTGCTCTTACAGTGAAGAATCCTTTTCTATGTTTGTGTACAAACCTTCTTTCCTCCAGACGCAGAGGATGTCCCCTCGTCAGGGTGACAGTCCTGGGGATAAATAGATGATGGGACAGATCTCTGTACTGACCCCTGATATATTTATACATAGTTATTAGATCTCCCCTCAGTCGTCTTTTTTCTAAAGTGAATAACCCTAATTTTGATAACCTTTCAGGGTACTGTAGATCCCTCATTCCAGTTATTACTTTAGTTGCCCTCCTCTGAACCCTCTCCAGCTCTGCTATGTCTGTCTTGTTCACAGGAGCCCAGAACTGTACACAGTACTCCATGTGTGGTCTGACTAGTGATTTGTAAAGTGGTAGGACTATGTTCTCATCACGGGCATCTATGCCCCTTTTGATGCAACCCATTATCTTATTGGCCTTGGCAGTAGCTGCCTGACACTGGTTTTTGCAGCTTAATTTGCTGTTTATTAAAATTCCTAGATCCTTTTCCATGTCAGTGTTACCGAGTGTTTTACCATTTAATATGTACGGGTGACTTGCATTATTCCTTCCCATGTGCATAACTTTACATTTGTCAGTGTTAAACCTCATCTGCCATTTTTTTGCCCAAGCCCCCAATCTATCCAGATCCCTCTGTAGCAGAAAACTGTCCTCTTTAGTGTTAATTACTTTACACAGTTTAGTGTCATCTGCAAAAATAGATATTTTACTGTGCAGGCCTTCTACAAGATCATTAATAAATATATTGAAGAGAATAGGGCCCAATACTGACCCCTGAGGTACCCCACTAGTTACAGTGACCCAATCTGAGTATCTACCGTTAATAACCACCCTCTGTTTTCTGTCACTCAGCCAGTTACTTACCCACATACAGACATTTTCTCCCAGTCCGAGCATCCTCATTTTATATACTAACCTTTTATGAGGTACGGTGTCAAATGCTTTGGAGAAGTCCAGATATACGACATCCATTGATTCGCCGCTGTCAAGTCTAGAACTTACCTCCTCATAGAAGCTGATTAAATTTGTTTGGCATGACCGATCCCTCATGAAGCCATGCTGATATGGCGTTATTTGCTTATTTTCATTGAGATACTCCAAAATAGCATCTCTTAGAAACCCTTCAAACAGTTTACCAACAATAGATGTTAAACTTACTGGCCTTTAATTTCCAGGCTCTGTTTTTGGACCCTTTTTGAATATTGGCACCACATTTGCTATGCGCCAATCCTGTGGAACATTCCCTGTTATTATAGAGTCCGTAAATATCAGAAATAATGGTCTGGCTATGACATCACTTAATTCCCTTAGGATACGGGGGTGTATGCCATCCGGTCCTGGCGATTTGTCTATTTTAATCTTTTTAAGTCGCTGTTGTACTTCTTCCTGGGTCAGACAGGGCACTTTTAATGAGGGATTTACTTTTACATTCTGCATTTCATCTGACAGTTTATTTTCCTCAGTGAATATAGTGGAGAAAAAAATATTTAATAGTTTTGCTTTATCCTCGTCACTCTCTGCAACACCCCCCTCATTGCTATGTAGAGGACCGACTCCTTCAGATTTATATTTTTTACTATTTATATAATTGAAGAACATTTTAGGGTTAGTTTTACTCTCTTTGGCAATTAATCTCTCGGTCTCTAGTTTGGCAAATTTTATTCGTTTTTTACATATTCTATTTTTTTCCTTATAGTTTATCAGTGCTTCCTGACTCCCCTCCTGTTTTAGCGATTTATATGCTTTCTTTTTGTCATTTATTGCCTTCTTTACGGTTCCATTTATCCACATTGGTCTCTTATTGTTCCTTAGCCTTTTATTCCTATAAGGTATGTACCTCTCACAATTAGATGTTACAATGCTTTTAAAAATCTCCCATTTTATGGTTGTATTTTTATTTTTGAGGACTTTGTCCCAGTTAGTTAGGCCTATGGCCTCGCTTAGTTGGCTAAATTTTGCTTTTTTGAAGTTTGGTATTTTTGTTCCTCCCTTTAGAAACTCTCGTTTGAAGGATAATTGAAAGGTTATAACTTTATGGTCACTATTTCCCAGGTGTCCCCCAACC
This sequence comes from Bufotes viridis, assembly GCA_033119425.1. Taxonomy (NCBI): domain Eukaryota; kingdom Metazoa; phylum Chordata; class Amphibia; order Anura; family Bufonidae; genus Bufotes; species Bufotes viridis. Next base: position 224,486,035 of record CM065590.1, read on the forward strand.
TGCACATCTGTTGTTCTATCAGGTCTATTGGTTAATACTAAGTCCAGTATGGCCGTCCCTCTAGTGGGGTCCTGAACCAGTTGGGAAAGGAAATTGTCTTTGGCTATTGCCAAGAACCTGTTTCCTTTATGGGATGTACAGCTTTCAGTTTCCCAGTCTATATCTGGGTAGTTGAAGTCCCCCATGATAACGACTTCATTATGATTTGCCGCCTCGTCTATCTCGTTTAGTAATAGATTTTCTGTGGACTCTGGTATATTAGGTGGTTTATAATACACTCCTATTAGTATTTTATTATTGTTTTTTGCTCCGTGTATTTCTACCCACAGTGACTCCACATGTTCATGTCCCTCAGAGATGTATTCTCGAATTACGGGATTTAGACACGACTTCACGTAGAGGCAGACCCCTCCACCTCTCCGGTTTTGACGATCCTTTCTAAACAGATTGTAACCTTTTATATTAACTGCCCAGTCATAGCTATCATCCAGCCATGTCTCAGTTATTCCCACTATGTCATAGTCCTCCTCACACATCACTAATTCCAGTTCACCAGTCTTGTTAGTCAGGCTTCTGGCATTAGTATACATACATTTGACAGGTTTATGTATATTTTTTACCCTACATCTTTCATTCTGAGCTGTTCTAGTCCCCCTTCCATTCCTCCCCCAGACACACTACCTCGCCCCTGGTCTCTATCTGCACTATCTTCCCCTCCTATAACGTAATTACCCTCCCCCCCAGTCCCTAGTTTAAACACTCCTCCAACCTTCTAGTCATCTTTCTCCCCAACACAGCTGCCCCTTCCCCATTGAGGTGCAGCCCATCCCTACGGTAGAGCCTGTAGCCAACAGAGAAGTCGGCCCAGTTCTCCATGAATCCGAACCCCTCCTTTCTACACCAGTTCTTGAGCCACTTGTTAACCTCCCTAATCTCCCGCTGCCTTTCTTGTGTGGCTCGTGGTACAGGCAGTATTTCAGAAAATACTACTTTTGAGGTCCTTGCCCTAAGCTTTTGACCTAAATCCCTGAAATCATTTTAAGGACTCTCCACCTTCCTCTAACTTTGTCATTGGTTCCGATATGGACCATGACCGCTGGATCTTCTCCAGCCCCTCCCAGTAATCTGTCAACCCGATCCGCGATGTGTCGAACTCTAGCGCCAGGAAGACAGCACACTGTTCGGCGATCACGATCTTTGTGACAGATTGCCCTATCTGTACCCCTAATAATTGAGTCTCCCACTACCAGCACCTGTCTGGCATGCCCTGCTCTCCTGGTCCCCTGCTTACTGGAGCTGACATTCCCCTGACTGGCAGAGGAAGTGTCTGGCTGCAGCGGTGCCGTCCCTGAACTGTCATCCCCCTCATCTGCCAACCGTGCAAACTTGTGTGTCAGATCAGGGCTAGCCTCCCTGGCACTCTTCCCTCTACCCCGCTTTCTTACTGTTACCCAACTAACTACCTCACTCTCCTCAGCCTCCTCGCTACCACCCTCCCCCACATCTACCCCATAGAGTGCTTGCTCAGTGAGCAGCAAACTCTTTTCCAAATTGTCAGTGGCTTTCAGTGTTGCAACTCGCCTGTTTAGAGACTCAATGTGCGATTCCAAACGGGTAATTTGCTCACATTTTGAACAAACATATACACCCTCGAACGGCTGTTCCGGGACTGCATACATCATACAAGATGTGCACTGGACGGCGCTGTCAATAATGGAAGTCATACTAAATGGGGATTACACAGGAAAAGAGAGGGAAAAAAATAAATTAATACAATATAGAGCAGTGATATCAAGATTCTTACTTACTGTGGTCCCTTACAGCAGTAGGAAGACTAGCTAGAATCAAACCAACTGTATACAAGGATGATCTAATGAATCTCTGTTTCTTGCTCCTTTTCCTAAACTCCGGTTTCTTCAACTCCACTTATGAAAGCAGCCACTTAGTAATGCAGGCCTCAGGTAGAGCAGGTTTTTTAAGTCAACGGAACCAGGGATTCTCAACCAGTCTCCCAAGCTGGTACTTGCCCAGCCTTAAGCTGTTTAACTTCTGTGATCTGACGAGTGCAGGTATGATCAGCTTAAAATAACCGTTGACTTTGGTTAGTCAACGGAACCAGGGATTCCCAACTCCTCTCCCAAGCTGGTACTTGCCCAGCCTTAAGCTGTTTACCTTCTGCGATCTTACGAGTGCAGGTATGATCAGCTTAGAATAACCGTTGACAGTGTAGCTGATAGCTTCTGCTGTCCATACATACATGCTACATACATACATACATACATACATATGTGTGCTACATACATACATACATACATAGTGATGTCATGTCACAGGTTCACATCAATACTTAAAATGTGAAATTGCACGTATTGCACCAAAATATTCTCATAATTAGTGCCAAATTCGCAATCGCAAATATATTGGAGCACTCTATCTGCATATAAAGCTATTGTAATATTCTGCCGTGCCAACCATTTCTTCCAGTCTCAGGAAGCTTCTAGCATCTTGAAAAATAGATATAGTGACCCACGCCTGTATTTCGCACGCATTATGCAAATATTACATTGCCGATTTTTCACAATCAAGAAAATAATCTCGAATTTGCAAATCAAGAATATATGAGGAATATTCTTCCAAATATTCGCAAAATATTGCAAATTCGAATATTGCCCCTGCCGCTCATCACTAGAGAACACCGAACACGTGCACAGATGGCCCGCACTTTCTGCAGCAGCTTTGACATATCGGGGTGTAACAACTCGGGGTCATTTAGCTCTTCCAGATCGCCGTCTTATCACCTTAGACGGTTGGCACACATCAAGAAGCCACTCCACCACTGTAGATTCGGGTGCAAACTGGCCACGACCAGCTTTATTGTCATCACAGCAGTACAACAAAATCATAAAAAAAAATCCTCGGCCGTCTGGCCACTGACTAAACAGTTTTTCCCTCTCTATCAGGATCTGGGTCTACCACCCAGCTCCCCAAGACACATCACCAGTGCTTACCCCACACACAGGGTTAGAGGGTCCCGGCTCCCACAGGCCTGGACACAGCCTGCTCCTTTCCCAGACTGGGAGGCCTGATTGAGGAGCTCAGCCACAATTTATCCAAGCTCCTCAGCTGGCTGCTAATTATCCCCATTACCAGCCTTTCCCTGAGTGGGAAAAAACTAATTTCCCAACCTTTCTTGTTCTCACCCAGCTTTCTCTGGGTGAGATACACCACTTGAATGGCCTTCCTATGGCCTTCTGGCAGCTCCACTGCCACAGGGGTAAGTTTTCAGGAACCTCTGCACCACCAAATTCAGCACATGCGCCAGGCAAGGGATGTGCGTCAAACCGGCTAGGCCCAGAGCTGCTACGAGATTTTGCCCATTATCACACACCACCAGGCCGGGCTTGAGGCTCAGTTGCACCAACCACTCATCGGTCTATTGTTCCATGCCTGTCCACAGCTCCTGCACGGTGTGTTTTTTTTTTCCCAAACAGAAGAGTTTCAAAACAGCCTGCTGTCGTTTCCCCCTGGCTGTGCTGAAGTTGGTGGTGATTCTGAAGGTGTTACACTGACCGATGAGTAGGTGGTAGAGGAGAAAGCGAAGTAGAAGGAGCAGGCAACAGGAGGCAAAGAGAAACGTCGTGCAATCCTCAGTGGCGGAATGACATGCCCCAAACTGCTATCCGCCTCAGGCCGAGCCGCCACTGCATTTACCCAGTGTGCAGTTATGGAGATATAACGTCCCTGCCCGTGCTTACTGGTCTACGTATCGGTGTTTATGTGGACCTTGCCACAGATGGTGTTGCACAGTGCACACCTGATTTTGTCCACCACTTGGTTGTGCAGGGCAAGGATGGCTCGTCTGGAAAAGTAGCGGTGGCTGTGAACCACGTACTGTGGGACAGCCACCGCTGCCATAAGGTTTTTACCAGTCTCTGTCTCCACCAGACAGAAGGACAGCATTTCAAAGGCCAGGAATTCTGAAATGCTGCCATTCAGGGCCAGGAATCTTGGGTGGGTAGGGGGATACTTCCTCTTTCTCTCCAGTGTTTGGGAGATGGACAGCTGAACACTTCCATGGGACAGTGTGTAGATGCTTGGTGATGGTGACGGAGATGGTGGCATTGCTGCCATATTCTCTGTTTGTGGGGTGGCAGGTGACACTGTCACTCCAGAGGGTGAGAAAAAGGCCGAGAATGCAGCAGAAGAGGGAGCAGGAGGAGCCTGAGATCTTTTGCGATTTTTGAGATGTTTTCTCCACTGCAGCTCGTGCTTTGCATTTAGATGCCTGGTCATGCAGGTGGTGCTCAGGGTTAGAATATTTATACCTTTCTTCAGGCTCTGAAAGCACAGCGTGAAAACCACTTGCATCTTGTCGTCAGCGCCAGGGAACTCCTTGAAGCTGGCTTTGGTGTGTTCAGTCCCTGGGTGAGGTGGGCAGTAGCAGGCGTACTGGCTAGGGGACGGCCACTTTACTTTTGCACTCTGCTGCCTCTTTTGCTGTGCTGGTGGCTCTGTGCAACAACCACCTCTTCCTCCGAACAGCACACGTCACTCGCATGACCTTGATTCCATGTGGGGTCTAGGACCTCATCATCCTCCACATCATCTTCCACCTACTCTTCACCCCTGCCCTCCTTGACGGTCTGCACGCTGCAGAAAGACGCAGCAGTTGGCACCTGTGTTTCGCAATCATCATCAGAGGCTTGCTGCGGTGGTCCTCCCATGTCCACAACCAGAAACATAAGTGGTTGGCCATCGGTGCACTCAATCTCTTCCACTTCTGGGGCAGGGCTATGTGGATGGCCCACGGAATCACTGCCAGCAGAGTCATCAAAAAGCATAAGAGACTTTTGCATGACTTGGGGCTCAGACTGCTTGGCTGATTTGCATGGGGGTGAGGTGAAAGACAGATGCCCATGGGCTGCAGGTGCGAACTCTGCTCTTTCAGCAGGGGACCGGGTGGGAGACAATGTGAAGGGACTGGAGGCACTGTCAGCCACCCAATCTACTACCGCCTCTATTTGTTCTGGCCTCACCATTCGTACACCGGTATTTGGGCCTACAAAATAACGCTAAACGTTCTGTCGCTTACGTGCACCTAAGTAAGGTGTTTCATTTGAAAATGTAGCTGGCACAGATCGACCACATCCTCTCCCTGCAACAGGAGCACCACCAACACGTATGCAATGCTGGTGTACCTCACACAAAAATTTGGTATATGTCACCCACCGAACTAACAGACGGATTAACTATATTAATTTCCCTGTCAGGTATGCAGTGTAGGTGTAGCTCACAAGAATGGGAATATGTCACCCACCAATCTAACATACGGATTAACTATATTAATTTCCCTGTCACGAATGCAATGCAGGTGTACCTCACACAAAAATTGGGTATATGTCAACCTCCGAACTAACAGACAGATAAACTATATTTATTCCCCTGTCAGGTATGCAGTGTAGGTGTACCTCACACCAAGAATGGGAATATGTCACCTACCAATCTAACAAATGGATTAACTATATTAATTTCCCTGTCACGTCTACAATGCAGGTGTACCTCACACAAAAATTGGGTATATGTCAACCACCAAACTAACAGACGGATTAACTATATTTATTTCCCTGTTAGGTATGCAGTGATGGTGTACCTCACAACAAGAATGGGAATATGTTACACACCAGTATAACAGATGGATAAAGTATATTAATTTCCCTGTTACGTATACAATGCAGGTGTACTTCAGACAAAAAATGGGTATATGTCGACCACCAAACTAACAGACGGATTAACTATATTAATTTCCCTGTCATGCATGCAGTGCATGTGTACCTCACACAAAAAATTAGAATATGTCACCCACCAATCTAACAGACGGATTAACTATATTAATTTACCTGTCACATCTGCAATGCAGGTATACCTCACAGAAAAATGAGGTATATGTCACCCACCGAACTAACAGATGGATTAACTATATTTATTTCCTTGACAGATATGAAGTATAGGTGTACTTCACAAAAAGAATGGAAATATGTCACCTACCAATCTAACAAACGGATTAACTATATTAATTTCCCTGTCACGTCTACAATGCAGGTGTACCTCACACAAAAATTGGGGATATTTCACCCACTAAACTAACAGACGGATTAACTATATTTTTTTCCCTGTCAGGCATGCAGTGTAGGTGTACTTCACAACAAGAACGAGAAAATGTCACAAACCAGTCTAACAGATGGATTAACTATATTAATTTCCGTGTTACGTATGCAATGCAGGTGTACTTCAGACAAAAATGGGTATATGTCACCCACCAAACTAACATATGGATTAACTATATTAATTTCCCTGTAATGAATGCAGTGCATGTGTACCTCACACAAAAAATGGGAATATGTCACCCACCAATCTAACATACGGATTAACTATATTAATTTCCCTGTCACGTATGCAATGCAGGTGTACCTCACACAAAAAATGGGTATATGTCACCCACCGAACTAACAGACGGATTAACTATATTAATTTCACTGTCATGTATGCAGTGCAGGTGTACCTCACACAAAAAATGGGTATATGTCACCCACCAAACTAACAGACGGATTAACTATATTAATTTCCCTGTCATGAATGCAATGCAGGTTTAGCTCACACAAAAATTTGGTATATGTTACCCACTGAACTAACAGACGGATTTACTATATTTATTTCCCTGTCAGGTATGCAGTGTAGGTGTACCTCACGACAAGAATGGGTATATGTCACCCACCAAACTAACAGATGGATTGACTATATTAATTTCCCTGTCATGAATGCAGTGCATGTGTACCTCACAGAAAAAATGGGAATATGTCACCCACCAATCTAACATACGAATTAACTATATTAATTTCCCTGTCACGTATGCAATGCAGGTGTACCTCACACAAAAAATGGGTCGCACCCGCAAAAAAATCCCTATAGGTCACCCACAGAATAAACAGCCAAATTAATTATTATATTTCTGTGTCAGGGGTGCAAAGATGATGCATTGCACCCACAAAATATCGCTATAGGTCACCCACAGAATTAACAGCCAGATTAATATGTTTCTTTGTCAGGGTTGCAAAGCTGGTGTATCACACCCACAAAAAATTCACTATAGGTCACCAACAAAAAAATTGCCAGATGAGATTCCTAACACTCTGTCCCTGACTTCAGCTGCCTGCTTCCTGTCCCTGCACTATTCAGAGCTGATGGGTGGTGCTACACGTGATCCAGATTTTATGGAGGCTGGGTCACGTGATGCACCGGCCAATCACAGCCATGCCATTACTAGGCATGGCTTTGATGGCTTCTAAGTGCCCACAGCTTAAAAGGTTTTTGATTGGCTGCCCTGCAGCCTTAAAACAAGCTTTATTAAATGCCCAAACACCGTACTCGAACCCGAACTTTTCCAGCAAAGTTTGGGTTCGAGTCTGGGTACCCAAAATCATAAAGTCGGTACGGACCCGAACTTTACAGTCCAGGTTCGCTCCACACTAAATACTGACTAAATGCTGACTGAGTGAAGGCGGATGCTCCACAGACAGGATTCATTTTTTGGGGGTTATTGTTCTGACGGATCATAGGAAGGGCAAAATAATCAGTGATGTAAACACAAACTTACTGCTGACACCCATTCCACTCTGATGGGGGGGCTCTACTTGTATAAGCTTTTAATAGAACTGGTTCTGTGGACATCTATGTGGAATCATCTGACTATGGTGTAAAAGAGTAAGTGTAAAATGTCTCAAAAAGAGAGTAAGTGGATCTTCCAATTAAATAGCCTGGTCCCTCATAGTCTGAACCAAGAAATCGAATTATTCGCATTCTGAACTTTCATCTCTACATTCCCATTATCAAAAAGCACCTGTGAATGATCGGAGCAGAGATACTACGGACGATTCATGATTATGTTAATAATGGACGCCCCGGGGGAGGAGGAACACTGAATACCTATTTAAATACCTCAGATGACAGCTACAGGACCATCCCTGACGAAGGAGCCCCGACGTAGCTCCGAAACGCGTTGGAGGTCTTTTGTCCGCCTGAGGTACCCTTAGGATTACGGTGACGTCACCAGAAACAGTCCTCTGAAATCGGCGTCCACGAGGTTCTCCTACTTGCGCGCGCTCGCTGCCGGCCGGAGCGAGACTCACGCTCAGAGAAGGTGGAACCCAAAGATCCCGTGAAGAAGAAGCTGGAACCTAAAGACAGCATCGATTCTACAACGGAACAGATAGAAGACTTCAATAAGGTAGTTTTATATTAATCGGAATAACCATACAGTGCTCCTCGAACTTATTCCCCAATTCAGCGCAGATGTTCATGTCTGGTCAAACCTGACCGACAACTTTATTATGGTGTAAAAGAAGCTTACATTGACCTGTAAGGTTGAGCTCACATTTGAGTAATTTGGTCAGTTTTGGCCCCGTAACTTCCCAAATAAGTGAAATGAGCAGTGATTCTAAGAGAGACGCCTGTCATCTGCATGTCATACTGACTCACAGTATTGTTTCACTACCAGAGCAGACTCCCTATGCGTGTTACTGCAAGGCACAGTGTTCTACACCACTATAAAGGCATTTTTTAACGCGAGTCGCCACAAATAAATTCAGATCGAACCAAATTATTTCGAAAAATTTGGCGAACCAGCCGAATCGAATTTTCTCTAATGATGATAATAATACTTGACCCAAGTTCAGAAAATCCAGTCATAATAAAGTGTGCTCAATAATGAAATCAGTGCAGCACAAATAGACAATCTAAAATACATGCAGCAAAATAAATAAAGCCCAAGAAGCATAGATTAAAGTCAGAAAAAAACCTGTGAAATACAACACAATTGATAAATTTGTTAATATACATCTAATATTACATCATAACCTTCTTAGGTATTATTATCTATACGGAAAAAATGGAATTTAGAATTCCAATGTAGAAAATTTCTTCATCAAAAACTTCACTTTTTAACTTATTAAAAATCCAAAAAGACCACTCTAAAAAGATTACAATCTGCCTTGGGTTCTTTGAACTTTTTTTCAATGGGCAGGGTCTTTATAAAAAGATTATACTCAGCCACTAAAGGAAAAATGGATATCTGAACCATTCATAAAAAGCATTGTTCCCGAATAATATCTGTCTAAAAGCCAGATACCGGTATGTTGAAAAAAGAAAATCTAATCACATTGCAGATTCTCTGTCCTGACAGAACTTCAGAATCTTCAGACAAATAGCACCAGATGCGGAAGAAGTAGGAATACCTTGTCCAGCTCACTTATGGACAATGATATGGAGCTAATTAACAAGCTGGTTAGCAAACCTCTGGCTTCATCAACATGGGCTGCTTATTCAGCCGCATGGCTTAAATGGAGAGAGTTTTGTTCAGCCAACAATATTTTATATTTAGAAGAACGATAAGAAAATGTTATTCTTTTTGTTATTCAACAAATAAAAAAGGGTTAAAAAAGCATATTCTATATTAAAAACTTTATTGGGTATATCATTTTTTTTTTCAAAATAACAATATTAACCCTCCAACATCCATTTTTTTTTATAACCCTGGGTTCACACCTGAGCGTTTCTGAGACGCGCGTTTTACGCGCGTTTTTGTCGCATGTATTACAGCGCGTTTTTGAAAATAGGAATACGCGCGTTCGTGACACTGGAGACCAATTGAAAAAGGCATATCTACACGCGTTCCCATTGAAGTCTATGGATGCAAACGCGCGACAAAACGCCCCAAAGAAGCTCAAGAACTTCTTTGAGCGTAGGGCGTTTTACAGCGCGTTCAAACGCGCTGTAAAACGCTCATGTGAGAACCATGCCCATAGGGAAACATGAGTTTTCTCCTGTTGAGCGTTTTACAGCGCGTTCGAACGCGCTGTAAAACGCGCAAGTGTGAACTGAGGGTAAAACAAATGGTCAAAGGAGTAAAACATGAAAACATTAATACAGATAGGACTTGGCAATTATTTTTAAAATGATTACAAACATTTATTTGTGACCTACCTAATATTTGTTCTTCTTTATATGAAACACATCTGTTTAAAGCAGACTTTTTGCTCTCCTTTTTTAGAGCCCTTAGATTGAGTGAAGTTGAAGCTGTCAACAAAAAAGCTAAAGCACCCTTGTTAGTTCACGATATACACATTTTTATAAATAGTGTCAAAATTCTCATAAAAAGATTGAAAATGGATCAAATGGGTACAATTAAATAAGTATCACACAGTTGATCCTTGCCCAGTGAAAGCTATCAAAAATTGGATAACTATAAGACCAAAATATTTAATATTTTTTTATGCATCTAGATTTTTCCCCTTTTATAAAATATCAGTTCAACTACATTTTAAACAAATGTAAAAATCGTTCTGGTTTCTCTAAGTTAAAAATATCTGCTCATTCCTTTAGAATTGGAGCTGCAACACTTGCATCTAGTTTGTGACTAGTTTGTGCCATATTCGATTTCGCGATATTTCGCGAATATTTGATTGAATATTTGTCATATATTCGTCTAAATCGAATATTCGTCATTATTCTATATATTGCGAATGTTACGCGACTTTATATTCGCATTGCGAATTAAACTTAGAGCTGAGTTCCTAATGGTTGTAACTTGTATTGCTAGAATTGACGAAGATAACGAATATCACGCATATAGCACTATATTCTCAATCTTCGTTATATTCTAGCAATACAACCATTAGGAACTCAGCTTTAAGTTTACTTTGCAAGGCGAACATATACTCGCATTGCGAATTCAACTTAAAGCTGGGTTCCTAATGGTTGTATTGCTAGAATATAATGAATATCACGAATATAGCACTATATTCTCAATCTTCGTTATATTCTAGCAACAACCATTAGGAACTCAGCTCTAAGTTTCATTCACGAAGCAAACGTATAATTGCATTGCGAACTGATCTTAGAGCTTCAAAAATATGGCCTATTCCAAATTTCTAGAATATACGTTATATTCTAGCAATACAACCATTAGGAACTCAGCTCTAAGTTGTAATCGCAATGCGAATAATACTTACAATTATTAATCGCTTTCCGAATCCATTTGATGCCTCTATTTGATTGTATATGATGGTTCGCGGCATCACTAGTAGTGATTTTAATACAAACGACCAAATCAGTGAAGGTCAGGAGTGCGGTGGGGTGAACTGCAGACACCCTGGCCGCCTATGGCAATAAATGTATGAGAAAGGAAACAAAGCTATGAGGGACAGATAGTCACAATTATAAGATCATGTTAAATAGGATAGAACAGAGCTAAGAATTATATCATTTAGTCTGTTATAGACCACAAATGTGCTGAGGGCAGCTATATAACAAAAGAGGGCAACTTAGTTGCAACACTAGTAGCCAAATATTGACATCATTTCTTATAAAGTAATTTTGCTAATGAATACTGCCACAGCACAGTGACTAAATGGGATATGAAGGTAATATCCCTGCGGATCTCTTATAGCAGTTATAGAAAATATAGCACACAAAGCTAAATGTGAACATTCAAATGCTCACATTTATTCTTAATTTTGTTTGGATTTTGGGTGATAAAAAAAATTTGTTTTAATAAATATACATTAACCCCTTAAGGAACGGGCTCATTTTCACCTTAGGACCAGGCCATTTTTTGCAAATCTGACCAGTGTCACTTTATGTGGTGATAACTTTAAAACGCTTTTTCTTATCCAGGCCATTCTGAGATTGTTTTTTTCGTCACATATTGTACTTCATGACACTGGTAAAATTAAGTCGAAAAATTTCATTTTTATTTATAAAAAAATATCAAATTTACCAAAAATTTGGAAAAATTAGCAATTTTCCAAGTTTCAATTTCTCTACTTCTATAATACATAGTAATACGGCCCAAAAAAGTTATTGATTTACATTCCCCATATGTCTACTTCATGTATCGATCATTTTGGGAATGCCATTTTATTTTTTGGGGACGTTACAAGCCTTAGAAGTTTAGAAGCAAATCTTGAAATTTTTCAGAAATTTTCAAAAACCCACTTTTTAGGGACCAGTTCAGGTCTGAAGTCACTTTGTGAGGCTTACATAATATAAACCATCCAAAAATGACCCCATTCTAGAAACTACACCCCTCAAGGTATTCAAAACAGATTTTACAAATGTCATTAACCCTTTAGGTTTTCCACAAGAGTTAATGGCAAATGGAGGTAACATTTCAGAATTTCGATTTTTTTGGAAAATTTTCCGTTTGAATCCATTTTTTCCAATAACAAAGCAAGGGTTAACAGCCAAACAGAAATCAATTTTTATTGCCCCGATTCTGTAGTTTTCAGAAACACCCCATATGTGGGCGTAAACTGCTGTATGGCCAAACGGCAGGGCACAGAAGGAAGGGAATGCCATATGGTTTTTGGAAGGCGGATTTTGCTGGACTGGATTTTTGACACCATGTCCCATTTGAAGCCCCCGATGCACCCCTAGAGTAGAATCTCCAAAAAAGTGACTCCACCTAAGAAACTACACCCCTGAAGGTATTCAAAACTGATTTTACAAACTTTGTTAACCCTTTAGGTGTTCCACAAAAGTTATTGGCAAATGGAGATGAAATTTTGGAATTTCTATTTTTTGTTACCTTGCCTCAAAAAAAGTGTAATATAGAGCAACCAAAAATCATATTTACCTTAAAATAATACAAACAAAACTGCCACCTTATCCCGTACTTTCCAAAATGGGGTCACTTTTTTGGAGTTTCTACTGTAGGGGTGCATCAGGGGGGCTTCAAATGGGACATGGTGTCAAATAAACAGTCCAGCAAAATCTGCCTTCCAAAAACCATATGGCGTTCCCTTCCTTCTACGCCCTGCCGTTTGGCCATACAGCAGTTTACGACCACATATGGGGTGTTTCTGCAAACTAGAGAATCGGGGCAATATATATTGAGTTTTTTTTGGCTGTTAACCCTTGCTTTGTTACTGGAAAAATTGATTAAAATGTAAAATTTACAAAAAATAGCTATTTTCGGACCGTTTTTATTTTTTGTTATTTACATCGTGAACTGACAGGTTAAATTGTGTGCTATTTCTATAGAGCAGGTTGCTACGGATGCGGCAATACCAAATATGGCTACTTTTTGGGGGGTTTTGTTTCAGTTTTACATAATACAGCATTTTTGAAAAAAATGATTTTTTACTGTCTTCACATTCTGAAAGCCATATATATTTTTTATTTTTTGGGCGACTGTCTTATGTAGGGGCTCATTTTTTGCGGGATGAGATGGCGGTTTGATTGGAACTATCTTGGGGTGCATATGACATTTTGGTCGCTTGCTATTACACTTTTTGTGATGTAAGGTGACAAAAATGGCTCTTGACACCGTATTTTTAATTTTTTTTTTGTTGTGTTCATCTGAGGGTTTTGGTCATGTGTTATTTTTATAGAGCAGGTTGCGACGGATGCGCCGATACCAAATATGTATACTTTTTATTTATTTATTTAAGTTTTACACAATATTATCATTTTTTAAAACAAAACAAATCATGTTTTAGTGTCTCCATAGTCTGAGAGCCCTATTTTTTTTTTTTTTGGGGGGTGATTGTCCTATGTGGGGTATCATTTTTTGTGGGATGAGATGACGGTTTGATTGGCACTATTTGTGGGTGCATATAACTTTTTGATCGCTTGCTATTACAGTTTTTGAGATGTGAGGTGACAAAAATGTTTTTTTTTTACATTGTTTTTATTTTATTTTTTTAACAGTATTTACCTGAGGGGTTAGATAATGTGATATTTTTATAGAGCAGGTTTTTACGGATGCGGCGATACATAATATGTATACTTTTTATTTATTTATTTTACTTTAACACAATAATAGCATTTTAGAAAAAAAAATTATGTTTTAGTGTCTCCATAGTCCGAGAGCCATATTTTTTTATTTTTTTGGGCGATTGTCCTATATAAGGACTCATTTTTTGTGGTATGAGATGGCGGTTTTATTGGTACTATTTTTGGAGGCATACACCTTTTTGATCACTTGGTATTACACTTTTTGTGATGCAAGGTGACAAAAAATGGCTTTTTTACACCTTTTTTTGTGTTTTTTTTTATGGTATTTGCGTGAGGGGTTAGGTCACGTGATATTTTTATAGGGGAGATTTTTACGGACGCGGCGATACCTAATATGTGTAGTGTATTTGTTTTTTTTATTTTTATTCAGTGATATGTATTTTTCTTATTTTTACTTTTTTTTTCACTTTTTTGACATTTTTTTTGACCCAGACCCACTTGGTTCTTGTAGATCCAGTTGATTCTAGTGTCTATATAATACAGTAAGTACACTATATAGTGTACTTACTGTATTTTTTTACTTTACAAAGTCTGAATAGGCTTTTGCCTTTAGCAAAAGCCCATTCAGAGTTTCAGTACCATGGCAAGCAGGACGCTTCTGAAAGCGTCCTGCTGCCATGGTAACCATCACCCGCTTCCACAAGAGAGCAGCGGGTGATGGGAAGAGAGGTGAGCTCCCTCCCTCTACTATCCTATCCCGTCGGGGGGGCTGCAAAGGTACAGCAGCCCCCCGATGGGAGAGGGAGGGAGCTCCCTCCATGATAACACCTTCTATACCGCGGTCCGTACGGACCGCGGTATAAAAGGGGTTAAACTGCTGACATCTGCAGCACAGATGTCAGCATTTATAGCAGGGGGTCAGCAATGTGCTGACCCCCTGCTATACACACTAGACACCAGGGAAATCGTTTGAAAGGAGGCGGGCGGGGGATCGCAATTGCGATCCCGCCTGCCTCACCGCCCGCCTCCCGCGCCGCCCACCCGCAGCACCGCCCGCAATCCCCCCCCCTGCACTGCCCGGGGGGACACTAATATGGTGGGGTGCAGGGGGGGGGGTTAAAATTTCCACGTTTGGGGCATATTTTAGTCTCTGATCCCCGCGGTCATAGACCGCGGGGATCAGAGACTACAGATAGCGCAGCAAACCGCAGGTCTGAATTGACCTGCGGTTTGCTGCGATCGCTGACATGGGGGGGTCACAGGACCCCTCTGGGCATTGTGCCAAGCGGTGCGCAGCGGTGATCGGAAATTCACAGGGCGTACATGTACGCCCTTGGTCCTTAAGTACCAGGATGCAAGGGCGTACATGTACGCCCTTCGTCCATAAGGGGTTAAATGTTGTTTTATAACAAATATACAAAAAGACCTCAAACAGGAAAAGATAGCCTATGGCTTTTGGAATTGGTAAGTTGTCAGTATATCAAACACTCCTATCTACTGGTGGTCTGTATGGGTGGTACAGAGCCTGTTCAACATGTGCGCATGTCCTCATGAAACCACTGCTCCCAACACCTCCTAACAGAGAGGTCAGAACCTCCTAGATAGTGGGCAATTTGGTGAAATAACCATCCTGCTTCTCTTAGTCCATTGATGTGCCCACTTTCAAATTCTGTCAACTAGACAAATGTTGAGTGCATTGTAGAGGTATGTCTACCAGTCAATGATCTCCTCTCAATGATGGACACTACCCAAAAGTTGTCTCTAGAAGCCTTTTTATAGGGCAGCGGGAAAGCACTTTTTTTTATACTTTTGTGGCAAGACCCAGTGCCTAATCAGTCCAGACCTTAAATCATTTATACAGTTGTAAGAAAAAGCATGTGAACCCTTTGGAATTCAATGGATTTCTGCACAAATTGGTCATAAAATGTGATCGGATCTTCATCTAAGTCACAACAATAGACAATCACAGTCTGCTTAAACTAATAACACACAAAGAATTAAATGTTACCATGTTTTTATTGAACACACCATGTAAACATTCACAGTGCAGGTGGAAAAAGTATGTGAACCCTTGGATTTAATAACTGGTTGAACCTTCTTTGGCAGCAATAACTTCAACCAAACATTTCCTGTAGTTTCAGATCAGACATGCACAACGGTCAGGAGTAATTCTTGACCATTCCTCTTTACAGAACTGTTTCAGTTCAGTAATATTCTTGGGATGTCTGGTGTAACTCGCTTTCTTTAGGTCATGCCACAGCATCTCAATCGGGTTAAGGTCAGGACTCTGACTGGGCCACTCCGTTTTCCTATGTTTAAGCCATTCTGTTGTGGATTTACTTCTATGCTTTGGGTCGTTGTCCTGTTACAACACCCATCTTCTGTTCAGCTTCATCTGGTGAACAGATGGCCTTAAGTTCTCCTGCAAAACGTCTTGATAAACTTGGGAATTCATTTTTCCTTCGATGATAGCAATCTGTCCAGGCCCTGACACAGCAAAGCAGCCTCAAACCATGATGCCCCCACCACCATACTTCACAGTTGGGGTGAGGTTTTGATGTTGGTGTGCTGTGCCTCTTTTTCTTCACACATAGTGTTGTGTGTTTCTTCCAAACAACTCAACTTTGGTTTCATCTGTCCACAAAATATTTTGCCAGTACTACTGTGGAACATCCAGGTGCTCTTGTGCAAACTGTAAACGTGCAGCAATGTTTTTTTTGGACAGCAGTGGCTTCCTCTGTGGTATCCTCCCATGAAATTCATTCTTGTTTAGTGTTTTACGTATTGTAGATTTGCTAACAGGGATGTTAGCATATGCCAGAGACTTTTGTAAGTCTTTAGCTGACACTCGAACATTCTTTTTCACCTCATTGAGCAGTCTGCGCTGTGCTCATGCAGTCATCTTTACACGATGGCCACTCCTAGGGAGAGTAGCAGCAGTGCTGAACTTTCTCCATTTATAGACAATTTGTCTTTTACCGTGGACTGATGAATAGCAAGGCTTTTGGAGATACTTTTATAACCCTTTCCAGCTTTATGCAAGTCAACAATTCTTAATCGTAGATCTTCTGAGAGCTCTTTTGTGTGAGGCATCATTCACATCAGGCAATGCTTCTTGGGAAAAGCAAACCTAGAACTGGTGTGTGTTTTTTATAGGGCAAGGCAGCTGTAACCAACACCTTCAATCTCATCTAATTGATTGGACTCCAGTTGGCGGACACCTCACTAAAATTAGCTCTTGGAGATGTCTTTAGTCTAGGGGTTCACATACTTTTTCCACCTGCACTGTGAATGTTTACATGGTGTGTTAAATTAAAACATTCCAAAGGGTTCACATACTTTTTCTTGCAACTGTATATCTGCCTGAGACATAACTGCATTATTTTTTTTGTTGTCAATTAGTGTATTTCAACCTTCTGCTCCTTAAATATCTTTCCTTTCACATGGAGATTTCCTATCAATAATTTGCATTTTGCATATTACCTTGTGTATCCCAAATCATTACACTGTTAAATACACCCTGTTTCTCTGCAGCTAACAGCAATTCCTAAGTATATGACAGTGATATGAGGCAGTTTTTGTTATTTTTCTTTTTTTGAATGCTGGTAACTGTAACAAAGAAAATAATTCCAGGTCTGTATGATCAAGATACATGCGCATAAATATTTCATTCTCCATCCCAGGGCTTTAACTTTTCTATTTCATATTAACTTTTACTGAGCTCTTGCCAAGCTCTCAATAGCAGATATTGGTATACAGCACCTTAGGTGTTTTAATCTTGCACCAGGAGCTGTCAGAAAGCAGAATATACAGAACAACAGACAAAAGCTCAAGAGGCAAACCGTGACTAGAAAAGGAGCCGAGTTTGCCAATCAGGATTGTAAACTGCAAACAGGAGGAATAATTAACTCTTTTTTTTATATTAATTGAAGAATGAAATATTTATGTAATAGTACATTACTTTTTATCTTCATTTGTATCACAATTATTAATAAGAATATTGCTTACTAGAGATCGGTTCTAAACAAATCTACTTGTTAAAATTTTTCTAAAAGAATCTAATTTCAGCAAATCTAAATCTTTTGTGATTAATGAATCACTGAAAATGTTGGCCACCATTTTACAGGGCAGAAGGAAGATAAGGCACCTGCCACAAAATAAGCTTAATTTTTGGACCGTTTTTACAGTTTAAAAAAGATTCAGACATGTGCTATTAAACAGGCTGCTTGTTACTACCGGCTACCATGTATTTACCCATAAACATATATGTCACTGTCATTTGACATTACTAATGATATCTTGACATTAACCCCTTCCCAACATGTGACGTACTAATATGTCACATGTCAGGTCTTTAAAAATGCACCCGGGGCAGGCGCCATAACAACCGGGTACCTGTTGCTACACACAGCAGACACCTGGGCCTAATATTACTGCCAATCACAGACCTTTAACCCCTCAGATGCCGCGGTCAACCGTGACCACAGCATCTGGAAGCACATGCTTTCAGGTGTGCTCCGGCTCCCCCCAGCGAGGATCGGGAGAACTGAATGCAGTGTGCATAGCCTCTGTCCTCCTGAGTGAGAAGAGGCTTCTGCACTTTAGTACCTCTGGAGACTCTGCCTGTTAGGGGTCCATAGGAACATAGTAAAACCATCATAGACTCCAGAGCTAATGCATTGGAGTCTATGAGAATAGAAATCTGATGATTGCTTGTTATAGCTCTCTATGGGATCTATAAATAGTGTAAAGTGTAAAAAAAATACACATCATGGGCATCACCGGGAGTGAAAATGCCTGTACTTTTAAGATCTTAAAATATTTATCCAGTACAGCAACAGTGAAACGGAAAAAAGTCAAAATGGCCAATTTACTGTTTTTGGTTGCATAACCTCCCACAATAAAAAGTGCTGAAAAAGTTTTACACACCCCAAAATGTTATCAAGTGGATCTGGCTATGTTGGAGGCTCGGGCAGAGAAGTGGCAGATGAGGTTTAACACTGACAAATGTAAGGTTATGCACATGAGAAGGAATAATGCAAGTCATCCATAAATACAAAATGGTAGAACCCTGAGTAACACTGACATGGAAAAAGACCTAGGAATTTTAGTGGACAGCAAACTAAACTGTAGAAACCAGTGTCACGCAGCTGCTGCCATGGCCAATAAGATAATGGGTTCCATCAAAAGGGGCATAGATGCCCGTGAAGAGAACATAGTCCTACCACTTTACAAATCACTAGTCAGACCACACATGAAGTACTGTGTACAGTTCTGGGCGCCTGTGAACAAGGCAGACATAGCAGAGCTAGAGAGGGTTCAGAGGAGGGCAACTAAAGTAATAACTGGAATGGGTGGACTACAATAGTAACATAGTATATAAGGCCGAAAAAAGACATTTGTCCATCCAGTTCGACCTGTTTCCTGCAAGTTGATCCAGAGGAAGGCAAAAAAAAACTGTGAGGTAGAGTCAATTTTCCCCACTTAAGGGGAAAAAATTCCTTCCCGACTCCAATCAGGCAGTCAGAACAACTCCCTGGATCAACGACCTATCTCTAGTAGCTATAGCCTGAAATATTATTACGCTCCAGAAATACATCCAGGCCCCTTTTGAATTCCTTTATTGTACTCACCATCACCACCTCCTCAGGCAGAGAGTTCCATAGTCTCACTGCTCTTACCGTGAAGAACCCTTTTCTATGTTTATGTAAAAACCTTCTTTCCTCTAGACGCAGAGGATGTCCCCTCGTCATAGTCACAGTCCTGGGGATAAATAGATGATGGGAGAGATCTCTGTACTGACCCCTGATATATTTATACATAGTTATTAGATCTCCCCTCAGTTGTCTTTTTTCAAAAGTGAATAACCCTAATTTTGATACCCTTTCAGGGTACTGTAGTTGCCCCATTCCAGTTATTACTTTAGTTGCCCTCCTCTGAACCCTCTCTAGCTCTGCTATGTCTGCCTTGTTCACAGGAGCCCAGAACTGTACACAGTACTCCATGTGTGGTCTGACTAGTGATTTATAAAGTGGTAAGACTATATTTTCATCACGGGCATCTATGCCCCTTTTGATGCAACCCATTATCTTATTGGCCTTAGCAGCAGCTGCCTGACACAGGTTTTTACAGCTTAGTTTGTTATTTATTAAAATTCCTAGATTCTTTTCCATGTCAGTGTTACTGAGTGTTTTACCATTTAGTATGTACGGGTGACTTGCATTATTCCTTCCCATGTGCATAACTTTACATTTGTCAATGTTAAAACTCATCTGCCATTTCTCTGCCCAAGCCCCCAATCTATCCAGATCCCTCTGTAGCAGAAAAATACTCAGAAATATTATCAAAATTCGGGTTATTCAGTTGTTTAGAAAAAAACATGACTGAGGGGAGATCTAATAACTATGTACAAATATATCAGGGGTCAGTACAGAGATCTATCCCATCATCTATTTATCCCCAGGACTGTAATGAGGGGACATCCTCATCAGGCTTGTGGAGGAAAGAAGGTTTCTACACAAACATAGAAGAGGATTCTTTACTGTAAGAGCAGTGGGACTATAGAACTTTTTATCGGAAGAGGTGGTGATGGTCTGGGGCATAGCCATAAGGGAAGCTGCTGCTTTGGGGCCCAACCAGGATGAGGACTAAAAGATTTTAATGTCAAGGCCCCCATAACAGTATTATACAATGACTATATATACAGTGAAACTGTATGAAATGGACGGAACAGCTCTGGTCTAAGAAAGTTATCTTGACTAGCCACAAGGGTGGAGGTTTCACAGGAGGAGGTGGTTGTGAAGAAGTTTCTAGGGGGGGATGGGCCCAATCATAAATTTGCTTTGGGGCTGAGTTATTTCTAGTTATGCCACTGGTAAGCAGCTTACCATTAATGTCTTTTACAAGTTCTGCTTTCTTCAATCATGCAGGGCCACTTGAAGAGTCTACATATTTGATATGCACACTAACCAGGTCAGTTTCCTGGCCTTTCAGCATGTACGTTTAGGAAAGAAACTGGTACTGATGCAATTCATTTCCATGAGACGCATTGCCCCTCCATCAATGGCTATCTTAAAGGGGTAACTTAAGAAATTTGCATTTACTACGCAGACTAAGTTTATACAAGTCACTTACTAATGTATTGTTATTATCCATATTGCTTCCATTTTATACTGCTCGTTTCCATGATTACGACCACCCTGCAATCCATCAGTGGTGGCCATGATTGCACATTATAGGAAAAGCACCAGCCTATGTCGGCTACCACAGTCCTGGCCAGTCCACCAGAGAGGGCAGCACTTTTTGCAATATTGTGCAAGCACGGCCACCGCTGCTGGATTGCAGGGTGGTCGTAACCATGGAAACGAGCAGAGTAATGGGATGGGAAAATGAATCTAGCCAGCAAAGGAGGCGATATGGGAAATAACAATACATTAAAAAGTGGCTTATATTAACTTTCACTACATGTTAAATGCCACTTGCTCAAGTGATACAACCCCTTTAAGGACAGGAGTAGCTATATGGGAACTTCTAAAGGACATGCTGTACTTTCCCTGCAAATGTTGCTCTAGATAGGATTCTATAAGAAAAGCTTCAATTTTATTTATTTTAAAGAATAAAAAAAAAAAAACTTTTAGTGGACTCTTATATACCAATTTCTTCATTGAAAGTTAAAGTGGATGTCTGGGGTTTTTCTATTGAGGCAGATCGTCAGGGGTCCGACACCCAGCACCGCTGCCGATCTGATATTGATGACCTATCCTGAGAATAGGTTATCAATAGAAAAAGCCTGGAAAACCCCTTTAAGAAGCTGGGCAAGTTTCACCATCCAGATTGAAGAAAGTTATTAGTACATTTATACAAAATAATCAATGTGATTTCATGCCAGGCAAATCTGCAACAATATAAGAAAGCTGTTAATTTATAAGGGCAATTGTGGTACTTCCCTCTTAAAAACAGGTAAAATAACTTTGAGCCCTTTATATTCTGTTTAAAAAGCTATTAAAGTTTTTTTTTAAGGGGATATTGTTTCATAACAAACAGACCAGACTGGGTGAAAAATGAAAAATAAGCATGACTCACCTAACTGATCCTCTGTTGCTGCCATCTGACAATGCTCCAGTCCCTGCTTTTCTGCTTTACTGTGGCTTTAAATGCCCACTCAGTCAATCACTGGCCTCAGCAGTGACCTGCCTCACTTTGATAACCTCTGGCATTTGATTCTATTGAATGGGACTATTTATGGCAAACATAGTATTAGAGAAATTTGGATTTAGGGGAAAGTTTATTGCTTAGGTTAAGATCCTATATGTGGTCAGGCTTAGTATCAATGGGCAGATCTCTTCCTCTTTTATGCATGCAAGAGGAATGTGATGGGACTGACCCTTGTCACCTTTATTTGGTCTTGCAATAGAGCCTCTGGCTCTAATTATTGGAAATGATTAGTGGATTTAGATATGGACAGCTGGAGGGAAAATATTCATATATGGAATCTCCTCCTGTTTGTAGGCAATACCACTAATGCTATTCAATTATTGTTAGGATATTTGATAAGTTTGGCTACTCTCCCGCTCCTTCTATCAACTGGTGGAAGACCTTTTTGTCCTTCTAGATCCTTTATTTGGGATTCATCTTGTCTAGTAGAGATGAGTGAATTTCTCAAAAATTCAATTCGGCTGCTCCGCCAAATTTTTCGAAAAAACAGAGTGGCACAATGACAGATCGTGGAGGTAGTGGCAGCGGCAGCATCAGGAGGAGGCCACAGAGTGGCACAATGACAGAATATGGAGGTGGCAGCACCAGCATCAGGGGAAGGCCACAGGGTGGCACAATGACAGTGTGGAGTTTGCAGCAGAAGCATCAGGAGGCCATAGAGTGGCAAGGTGAGATACAGTTGAGGCAGCAGCAGCATCAGAAGACCACAGAGTGGCAAGGTGATATAGTGTGGAGGTGGCAGTAGCATCAGGAGACCACAGAGTGACCCGGTGACAGAGTGGGGAGATGGGTGGCAGTACCATCTGAAGATGGCAGGTGAAAGAAGAAGCGCTTCGCATCAGATGTTTGGCATCAGGCAGGTGGCAGCATCAAAATAGTAGCCGAGGCAGGTAGCCAGAAGAAACCAGTCTCTTTTGTCAGTGTTGGTGTGGCACCATGGATGATCTAGTCTGATGCATCAGGCATTGGTGGTTAGAAATCCTGGCTGATCCACGTCTGATTCATCTTGACAAAGGTCAGTCTGTCCAAATTTTGGGTGGACAGGCGAGTTCTTCTTGGGGTCACTATGGTCACCGCCGCACTAAACACCCACTCTAATGCCATACTACTGCCCAGGCGGGACAGCTTTTCCAGGGCAAACACTGCCAGTTGCGGCCACAAATTCAGTTAGGCTACCCAAAAGTCCAGCAGATCTTCAATGTGGGGTGGCACCTGGTTTAGGTCTTGCTCCAGTTCAAGCAGCTGCTGCTGCTGGTGAGTAGTTTCTTCACTAGGTGGGTAAAGAAAGCTGCTTATCAGCCACTTTAGACTTAATTTGCTGCTGATGTTGCTGAAAATGCTCCTACCCCCCTCCCCCTCCCCGCAACAGCAGCCATGGCAGAGGAACGTGAGTGCAGAGGGCCCCCCGGTCAGAAATGCGAAAGGATGGACGATGGCGCAGATAGGCAGCGGCAAACTGAATACATAGGATGTCTTTACAGTAGTTCAGTTTGTCCTCCCTCACAGCAGGTGAAAAAAAAGGCCTCCATTTTGGACCAGTAGCAAGGGTCCAACAAGGTGTGTCTGGGTCCTCTGCCTCATCTTCCTCATCGCCCTGTAGCTCCTCTGGCTGCCCCTGCTCCTCCTCTCCTGTCACCTGCGTAGAAAAACCACCCATTTGTCCCACTAATACTAGACAAAAATGGCTTTAGAACATATAACTGCACCGCTGAACCGCAAATACAAAAGGCTTTCTATGTTCTAGAGCCTTTTGTAGCATGCATAAGTCGACACCAATACATACCAAAAAGGGCTATAGAAAATATAACTGCACCGCTGAACAGCAAATAAGCCCTTAATTTTTTCCACTTACTGTATACACGCCACAAAAGGCTTTAGTACAGGGGTGCACAACCTGCGGCCCGGGAGAACATGCGGCCCTCGATACCATTCTGTGCGGCCCCCAATCATCTGGTAACAGACATTTATGTCTATGTTTTGTGGCTGCTCATATGTATCTTTCATGTATTTTCCCATTAGATGGGTGTACTTGAAGTGTAACTAGAAATTTATTATATATACTGTATGTTCAATATGCCATAAAAATAGTATTTCAGTTGGTAATACCCCTTTAAGTTTTATTTTCGGCCCTTGGAATTGGTTCAGGCTCACAATGTGGCCCCCCAACAAGAAAAGGTTGTGCACCCCTGCTTTAGAACATGTAACAACACTGCTGAACGGCAAATAATATATATTTTTTTGCCACTAATATACGCCAAAAAGGGCTTTAGAATATATAACTGAACTGCTGAACGGCAAATATATATTTTTTTGCCACTAATACATGCCAAAAAGGGCTTTAGAACATATAACTGCACCGCTGAACGGCAAATATATATATTTATTTGCCACTAATACATGCCAAAAAGGGCTGTAAATTTCTCACTTGACCACACACCTGCAAATACTTTTTTTGTGCCATTAATACACACCAAAAAGGGCTTTAGAACATATAACTGCACTGCTGAACGGCAAATAGGCCCTTACTTTTCTCCACTCTTACACTCTACAAAAGGCTTTAGAACATATAACTGCACCGCTGAATACTAATACACCCCAAAAAGGGTTTTAGAACATATAATTGCACCACTGAACGTCAAATAGGCCCATATTTTTTTCCACTTATACACGCCGAAAAGGGCTTTAGAACATATGACTGCACCGCTGAACGGCAAATAATATATATTTTTTTGCCACTAATACACGCCAAAAAGGGCTGTAATTTTCTCACTTCCCCACACAACAGCTAATAAGCCCTTTTTTCCCACTAATACAAGCCAAAAAATGCCTTAGAACATATAACTGCACCGCTTAAGGGCAAATAAGACATAGAAATATTTCCTTGCAATAAACCCTCTTAATGGCTGTATCAAACAGCACTTGCACCCCAGTAACAAGAATGGTTTTCTGGAATTACAGAGCTGTATAACGGCAATTTGGATCTACAGGATCTATAGTTGGAGTGCAGCAATGTGTAATAGGATTGTTCCTATTACACAGGCTTTAAACTCCCCTACTGAACCCTGTTCTGCTTCAATACTGTGAAATGATTCCTCCCTATCCTTTCCCTGAACTTCTATACAGCAAAATAAAAGTTTTAAATTTTTTTTCTACCACTGTCTCTAGCGCCTGCTGACATCTCTCCCTGCACTAAGTACACTGGAAAATGGCTGAATCCAAGATGGCTGAGGCTATTTATAGGGCTGTGACATCACATGGCTGGCTGGTTGCTGATTGGCTGCATGCAAGGCATTGTGGGTGATCCCTTGTTCCCAGAGTTCCTTGCTCCATGTCCTAACATGTGCAGCAGCTATTTTAGCTGCGAATCAAATTTTGCCTAAAATTCGGATTGAATTCCACTTCCAATTCCACTGTCTAGGAAAGCAGAGGATATATTGAATTAAATGTTGTTCCCCTTATCCATAAATAAGGGGATATAAAGATAAAGATGTGGAAACAACTTCCATGATGAATAACATTTAAGGTTTGCTTATTCAAAATCGTTGTACTGTCTAACACGTTTTGTGTTTGGGCTAACAGTCCAGCTTTTATCCCTAGAGAAATATATAAAATCCTTAATGCTCTCATTTCTGAGCTGATTTGGCAAGGCTAACCCAGGATGGCATTCTGGCACCTGCAGTATCCAAAGAAAATGCCTTCAAGTGCCTTGCTGTTCCCAATTTGTTTTTGTTTTTTTGCTTTCTCTTGACTAATTAAATTTCCTTTTGTGGGAGTCAAATTGAGTAAATCAGCTTATTCAGGGGATCTCTAGTGGGGGCAATAAATTAGACTTTTATAGGGGGTCTATATAGCTATATAAGGATTAATACATTCTCACCATATGCATCACTAGTTGGGTTATATTTCTGTTCTATTTTGGTAACAACTCTTTAGGTTAATAAGTTTTGAAAGGACGTAAGCTCTGAGTTTTATTTACAGTACGGCTTCAATTTTTGATTTCTAGGGTGCTTTCATTTTAAGAATCTCCAGGGACTATGTCTTTTGATATATTAAAAAGACTATGTTGATCCACAAAGGGTAGTATTTAGATTTACCAGTAGTATTTGGTTAATGGATCTGAAATTGTATGTACTAATTTTATCTAAATAATTGCTGTTGCTGACCACAGAATTTGAAGTGAATTGCAAGGTGGTCCAGATTGTTCCCACTATTTAAAACCTCTGAAAAGAAAATCAAAAGTATATTTGTAGCTTCCATGTGCTTTTGAAGGAATTTTATGTACTCTCAACTCAGCAAAACAAGAACTTTCGCTAAAGTGCTAAGGTTCAGTTGATGAGCTTGTTGCACAAAACAATCCCTTCAATTCTAAAACACCAAACCAATTTCATGATTGTAGAGAAATCACAATGACATCAAAATAGAAAAAATGCATGTGATGAGTGGAAATGAAACATGTGAATAATACATAGTGTTGTCATTTTCTTTAGAGGCCTCACATTTTAATCACAATTTGCTAAGACTTGCTTAAAAGTATGACTCTTTAACATTTATTATAATGCTAAATGGCACTAGAAATACTTTATGTATACTTGCTGGTAGAGTTGAGCGAACTTCTATTTTTAGTTCAGCGTCCAAAGTTCGAGTTCGGGTTATCGTAGCATCCCGTTATGGATTCCGCTACCGCGGACCATAACAGCATTTGGAGTCCATAAAGGGCTGCTTCAATGAACCTGAACCTTGGACAACCCTCGAACCTTGGACGTCACTGTCATGTGATCAGTGCAGGGGGTGTGGCTCAGCACTGGATTGGATAAGAGGTGATCCAGTACTGAGCCACGCCCCCTGCACTGATCACATGATGGTGACGTCACCCCAGGTCCTTAGGGTTGTCCAAGGTTCGGGTTCAATGAAGCAGCCCCTTATGGACTCCAAATGCCGTTATGGTTAGCGGTAGCGGAATCCATAACGGGATGCTACGAAAACCCGAACCCGAACTTTGGACGCCGAACTAAAAATAGAAGTTCGCTCAACTATACTTGCTGGCTATGCTGAATTACTAAATAGGGTGATGTCTTGAGTGGTCAAGATTGTTTAGAAATGGTAAAACTATTTGGTGAATATTGAGTCTGGTGTTGAGTCTAGTGACTTATGCTACAAGGTTAAGTGAACATTTTGATCTGTTCATATCTGAATATGTGGTTCTTATCGAAAGCCCTCATAGAGACCCTCAGCATATAATAATCAATAAACTAAACGGTCAGAAGACCTGGACAAAATCCCTTTAGGGGTCTCTAACTAACAGTGTCCTAATATAAAAATATATCTTTATTAATTCTGGCAACCAAAAGTAGCTACTAATTAAATTGGTCTCACTGTTACTGATATTTTTAGATACATTTTTTTCTTTTTCACTTTTCAGTTTTGAACAAGAATTAATAAAGATATATTTTTATATTAAGACACTGTTAGTTAGAGACCCCTAAAGGGATTTTGTCCAGGTCTTCTGATCGTTTAGTTTATTGAATATGTGGGTGCTACAGTATATTGCAGTCTCTTGGAATATATAATATGCTACTTGCTGCATGGGCATCGCTGACAGTCAGGACAGAAGGATACACTATCCACTGGGATCCTCAGTGAAGAACCACTTTTATGGAAACCTCATTGTTCAATGCATTTCAATCACTGGGTGGGATCTTCATTATGTGACAAACATCACAGAACGTTTGAAACATGTTGCACTTCAGTAAAAGCATTTTAACCACTTTTTTTTATCCCAGCAGGTGGTGCATCTTTCTGTCTTAATTGTCATAAGTGTGTCCTTCTGTCCTCATTGGCTGTGGACTTTTAAGTGTAAAACTGAATGGATTAGAATTGCCCAACTCCCAACCCAGCAGTTGTATTAGGGTGTCTGCTATATAATGATAAAGATCAACCTTCGCGATGAGCACCTTTCCATTACACCATTAATGCAAGAGTGGGTTAAAAACAGTATATTATAGGGACAGGTCCACTGGCCTATTTGCCAAAACAATACAAAAAATGCCTACTCATTTATAATAGCAGCTGTTTTTAAGGGGGTAGTGGTCCCCTGCCCTCTTTGCCTCCTTTTATGCAACTGGCAACTGAATGATGGTACTTATTTATAAAGGCAGATGTGATACTTCCATCTTAAATACATCAGACTTATAACTTTGAGCCCTGTATATTCTGTCTTAGCAGCTATTAAAGGGGTTTTCTGGGGGGGTATTTTTGATCCCCTGCTGCTTTCATTCTGACACTGCTCGGGTCCCTGCTTCTCTCCACTTTGTCTTTTTAAATGGCCATTCAGCCGATCATATGCACATTATGGTCATTTTCTGTCTTTTAAAAATATATGATTATCCAATTCCCTACAATATTGTTCTGGACGGTGCACTATACATGTATGTTCCTTTACTATAGGTGCAAGAAAGTGAGGGTGTGGTCTGTCTGTTAATCCAGTCATCCCACCGGTGGCTGTATGCCCCCTAATACTGCTTTGGGATTGATGATCCACTATTATACCTATAAAAACCAATTTACTTGATGCGGAGGATTCCTGATCTTGTTACTGTCAAATCTACTGTAGTGGATCTGAGTGTTATTTCAGCCCGAGTCTTCCGTAACTGAAGGACCGTAACAGGAAACTGCAAGAGACGCGGAGAAGGTCTCTATAGTTACTAGACGCACCTCCATCGACGCGTCACACAAGAAGGAAGTTCGCTCGTTGCTATTGGCCGTGACCCTGATTGGGCTCGACCGAGGCATTCGGGTGACGTATTTTGTGACGCTCTGGAAGGAGGGTTGGTAAGTAACGCCCCACAGAGCGATTGGTTTGCGCTCTGTGAAGGGGCGGTTCTTTGGGCTTTAAATAGCCCTAGCCCGTGATACAATGTTGCCACTGCCAAATGTTTTGCGGGCGCACGGCATCACGCCACTGCGCTGTGCGATCCCGCGTACCAACACTTTACATCCCTGATGATCCATGTCTGTATAGGCATGGTGAAACACGTTGGATGCTATTCATAATCTTTTAGAGGGAGCACTAGCAACAGGGTATCTTGGCTAGATCCGAGGTTCCTGCGGCTGGGGGTCGCCCTTTTCGGGGCGGGTGCTCCGCGACAGCCTGTTAGGGTCTACCACTGTACCTACATCTAGTGAGTAGGGAGAGATCCAGGGCTCATTTAGGATTTGCGGTTAGCACCTGTTACTCCCCTCTACTTTATCGGCCCCCAAGCCAGCTATACCCACTTTATCCCCTAGCTTGCTCCCCTCTGAGCGGTGATACAAAACTAGTGTGTCTTAAATGGGCCTCAATATTTATACACATGTAACAATCCTCATCTTTAGTCTTAACACGTTAAGTAAATAATGGCAAGGAAATGTTAACTCGTAGGCGACCTGCGCCTACATGTACAGCACTGCAGGCCATAACTTAAGAACCAGCACAGTACATGTATGACGCTCTCATTGGCCCTGCTGTATACACTAGCATCAGTGAACACAGGGGTGTATTAACCCCTTGTACGCCATGGTCAATGCTGACTGTGGCATGCATAGGATTTGTGGAGGGTACAGACACCCCACTACATCGGGTCCAGGCGTGGCAGTGACAGGGACCCAATGGCAGGAATAGTGGCCCAATGCCTTATACAGACTGATTCTCATAGGCACTCTGTCAGTGTAAAAGCTGACAGACCTGTGTGAAGTTGGCACCCCATGTTCTTAAATTTCAAAAAGAAATGCACCATTTGTTTGTGCAGCGTTTGTGCTGGTTTGTGCCACAAAAATTTGCATTTGTGCTGGTTCGGTTTCCGAGATATTGTGCGCTTGGTTTGCTGAAACACCGTCCACTTTCCACCCCATGTTCTTAAATTTCAAAAATAAATACACCATTAGCTTGTGCTACGTTTTGTGTTGGTTTGTGCTGAAAAATGAACGTTTGCGCAGCTTTGGTTTCCGAGATATTGTGTGCTTGATTTGCTGAAAATTGGCCCACTTTCCACTCCATGTTCTTAAATTTCAAAATGAAATACACCATTCGTCTGTGCTGCGTTTGTGCAGGTTTGTGCCACAAAAATGAGCGTTTGTGCCAGTTGGGTTTCCAAGATATTGCGTGCTCCATATGCTAAAAAAAATACACCATTCGTTTGTTTTGAGTTTGTGCCACCCAATCACTGCAACTGATGCATGAAAAAAAGGAGAGAAAAAGAATTGAAAAACACTGGCTAGCCATAGCAATTTTATAATAAGAAAAATCTATAAATTGTTCCTTACTAGACCCCATAATTCATTTCCTGCTTTTGATGCCCCTCCCCTATGCTGGGCACTTTCAGCACCACATACTGTACCTTGGGGGAAGGGATAAGCAAATGTATACTTAACAAATTGACTACTAGCTGAGAGACTCCAGGGTAAATCAAGTGTACCTACGTATTGTAACTAATAATGTGCTAAACTGTCTTGGTAGATATCTGTAACACTATTACATGAGCAAAGAAACTTTACTTCAGTCATGTGCTGTGCTTTTAGCTGTCTACAAGGATTGTTACACACAGGTAGAAATATCTGTTTACAGTATGGGGTGAAAGTGCTGTATAGTCTTCTGTGTGAGCCACAGCTGTCTGGCAGCTTACTGAGCACAGCGTCACTGTACATTGTATAGCGGCTGCGCCTGGTATCACAGCTCAGCCCCGTTCACCTGAAAGGGGTTGAGCTGCACCTAGGCCACGTGACTGATGAACGTGTCTTCACTAGCCTAGGAAAGCCAGAGGAGAAAGCCAGAGGAGCGTTGGTGCCTTTTCACCATTGGCGGAGGTCTGGGTGTCAGACCCCACCAATCAGATACTGATGACCTAGGATAGGTCATCGGTATCAAAATCTCAGAAAACCCCTTTAAATTGTTAGGTGGGTTCTACTAGGTATGGAAATGCCATAAATGTCATCTTTAGGATAGGTCATCAGTATCAAAATCTCACAAAAGCCCTTTAAAGGGCATGATGCATCTCAGATGGCATACGGTGGGCACAGCATATTGGGCACTGAAATGTAATGTCTGTTAAAAATGTTTCATTTTGTCCCATGCTCATTAATTTTTGCAAAACACCTGTTGGGTCAAAATGCTTACTCCACCCCCTAATAAATACCTTGGGAGTGTAGTTTCCAATATAGGGTCACTTATCGGGGGTTCCATTTCACCCCAGCATCCCTATATTTGTCAGCACAAGATGTGTAAATCACCACATTGGGCCTAACATGTGCATGGTGCTCTCTTACTCCTGGACGCTGTTGCAAAAAATTTGGTCCACATGTATGGTGTTTCTAAAACCAGGAAGCATGGCATAATAATAAGATGTCTCACTTTAAACACTGGCACACTTTGGGCACAACCTATTGGGAACTGAAATGGCACATCTGTGGAAAAATCATCTGCTGTGAATTGATTTAGCAAAACCCCTGTAAGGTCAAAATGCTCACTACACCCCCTGGTAAATAATGTGAGGGACATGGTTTCTAAAATGGGGTAATTTCTTGGGGGTTTCTTTTTATTAGCCTCAGAGTCTCTGCAGTTGTTGGTCAATGCTGTATAGACCACCAAACTAGGCCTCAAATGCACATGGCACTCCATCAATGGTTCTCCTTCCCTTCTGGGCCCTACGGTCTATCTATAAAGCACTTTCTGACTACATATGGGGTGTTGTTGTATTCAAGAGAGAATGGGTGACAAATAGTGCGGTTATTTTCTCCTGTTGCCAATTGTAGGAATGAAAAACTTTGGCCTTTCTTGTTAAGAAAATAAGTCATTTTCCATTTTCATAGCCAAGGCTTTCTAAATTCTATGAAATGCCTGTTGGGCCAAGTTATTAACTACACCCCTTTAAAAATTCCTTGGGGGGTGTATTTTCTGAAATGTGGTCACTTTTGAAGGTTTCCCCTTAAAGAAAGTCTCTACAAATGCAGAATGGTGCCTGAAAATGAATCCAGTAAAACCTGCGCTCCAAAAGCCATATGGTGCTCCTTCTCTTCTTAACTCTACTATGTGTAAAAAAGCAGTTTATTACCATAGCTAAGATGTTTCTGTATTTAGGAGAAAATGGGTAACAAAATGTGTGGTTCTTTTTCTTCTGTTAACCCTAGTGAAAATAAAAAAAATTGACCTAAACCAACAGTTTCCAATTACCCTTTGTGAAAATATAAAGCCTGGATCTAAACAAACATTTTAGTTGAAAAACAATTCTTTTTCTTTTTTACAGCCATATGTTTCTAAATTCTATGAAACACCTGTGGGATGAAAGCACTTTCCACACCCCTCAAAAAATTACATGAGGGGTGTAGTTTCCGAAATGGAGTCACATTTTGGGGGTTTCCTCTGTAGGAGTACCTTGGTGTCTTTTCAAACATGACATGGCTGATGAAAACCATTCCAGCAAAACCTGCCCTCCAAAAACCATATGGCGCTCCCTTCTCTCTGAGCCCTGCTGTGCGCCCATACAACAGTTAATGACCATATATGGACTGTTTCTGTAAACTGTAGAATTAGGGCAATAAAAAATGAGGCTTGTTTGATTGGTAGAACTTGATTAA
The DNA here is from genome assembly GCA_033119425.1 of Bufotes viridis. NCBI lineage: Eukaryota > Metazoa > Chordata > Amphibia > Anura > Bufonidae > Bufotes > Bufotes viridis. The sequence goes on from CM065590.1 coordinate 224,518,645, forward strand.
GATGAAAAAATTTTAATTTATTAAAAGGAAAAATCTGTAAGAAAAAGTAATTTTTGAAATTACACCTCCATTTTCCTTTAACTTGTGTAGAATACCCAAAGGGTTAAAAAAAGATTGTAAAATCAGTTTTGAATAACTTTAGGGGTGTAGTTTCCAAAATGGGGTCATTTTGGGTGGTTTCTATTATGTAAGTCCCTAAAAGTGACTTCATAACTGAATTAGTCCTTTAAAAAGTGGGTTTTGGAAACTCTTTTGAAAATTTAAAAAATTGGCGCCTTCTAACGTCCTAAAAATATAAAATGACATTTACAAAATGATGTTAACATAAAGTAAACATATGGGAAATGTTAAGTAATAACTATTTTATGAGATATCACTATCCGTCTTAAAAGCAGATAAATTAAAATTTTGAAAATTGTGAATTTTTCCAAATTTTCTGTAAATTTTAGATTTTTTTTTTATAAATAAAGGTGAAACATATCAACTCAAATTTACCACAATAATGAATTAGAGTGTGTCATGAGAAAACAGTCTCAGAATGGCATGGATACATAAAAGTGCCCCAAAGTTATTACCACATAAAGTGACACATCGAATTTCAAACACTTGTCCTTAAAGTGAAAAATGGTAGGGTCCTGAAGGGGTTAATTGGCTTTTTCAATGTTTTTCAATGGCTTTTGTGTCATGATATCACGGTGAGATATGATATCTCACACAAGTTTAGATCTACTACATCTCTATAGTTATCTTTGTTCATATCTTTACCTTGTTTAGAGATCTATCTTCACAAATAGTATTGATGGATAATAAGTATAGCCTTGGCACACCATAAAAGATATATCCATTTACTGGATTTAAATATTGATTGCCCTAGATGTGCAACAGTAAATTTCATCTGTGACAGAAGTCACCAAATTTTATATATTTTAGGTATGTACAGTAATACTTGAGAATTACAGTCATTTTAAAGTATGCTGTGAATCATTCATGTGTGCTGCCTGATCAGGAGAGTGATCTTAAGCATCACATCTTAAAAAGCTAGCTTAAATCAGTCTTTTTATGATACTTTACACAGAATATGATAGAGTGAAGGTAAAGAATAGAAATGAAAGAATTTTCCTTAATTCATTTTGGGTTGGGATAATTTGAATTGGCAGATTTGATTCAGTCTGAATAAATAACAATAACTGAATTAATAACAATTCCGCAACAGTTTATGGGTATTTTTTTTTTTACGGTGTTCACTATTAGTGTTTACCGCGAATATTCAATTCGCAAATATTTATAACGAATATCAGCACTTTGAGAATTTGCGAATATTTAGAATTTTTTTCCACCTGAACACATGATTCCTCCCTGCTTCTTGCTTGTGGGCCAGTGAGAAGGCAGCAATGTCTTTATCTGAGCTTAGCAACATCCCTAGCAACCAATAGGAAAGTTGCCTAGCTCTTACTATATAAGAACCTCCCCAGCAGACATTTTCTGCAGTTTTTTACAGTTATGAGAGAGACAGCAGTGTCATTGCTGTGCTCTGTGTTTTGCTGTCACATTACATTAGATAGTTAGTTAGTATATATATATATATATATATATATATATATTATAATAATTCAGGCAGCAATCGCTTTTATGGTTTATCAGGTGCACGCGTCTCACCCTTGACATCAGGCATGTATATCCATGAAAAATTAACGCAGCACTCTTCTTGTGAAAAAAACCGCAGTGTCACACATGTGACACAAAATAAGCAACGTTTCAATCCTCTTCCGGGATCCTTCTCAAGCCAAGTGCACAGACCAAAATTATTCTGGTGTCTATATACATATCCAGCTTTTCATTACATGTGTACATAATTATTTAATCAAATCACTTTAATTAATCAATCATTTAATTTGATCACTTGATTATCACTTGATTATTATGGTTCTGCTGTCCATAAATACATGCTACAGTGCTGTGATGTCACAAGTTCACAACAATATTTAGTGCACCAATTGGTAATATGTAGTCAGACCTGTTAAAATGTGAAGTTGCCCGTAATGCGCAAAATTATGTGCATCAATTGCTGATTTGCGCAATGGCGAATATATTGGAACACTCTATCTGCATATAAAGCTACTGTATTATAATGTTCTGCCATGCAAACCATTTTCTTCAGTCTCAGGAAAATACTAGCAGCTTGAAAAATGTAGCAAAAGTGACCCACGCCTGTATTGCGCGCGCAATACGCGAATATTACTCCGCCAATTTCTGCAATCAAGAAAATAATCGCAAATTTGCGAATATATGACAAATATTCACCAAAATATTTGCAAAATATTGCGAATTCGAATATTGCCCCTGTCGCTCATCACCAGAGTTGAGCGAACACCTGGATGTTCGGGTTCAAGAAGTTCGGCCAAACTTCACGAAAATGTTCGTGTTCGGGATCCGAACTCGACCCGAATTTGACCCCGAACCCGAACTCCATTGAAGTCAATGGGGACCCGAACTTTTGGGCACTAAAAAGGCTGTAAAATAGCCCTGGATAGGGCTAGAGGGCTGCAAAAGGAATCAAAATGTAAGTAAATACCCTGCAAAACAAATACAAACTCAGGGTCATGGCAACCATACATGGGAGTTGAAGTTTACATCAAAGCCAAGAAGGATTCATGTCTGCCAGCAGTTTCACAGGCCTCACTCACAGACTCAGGCCAATAGCAACCATACATGGGAGTTAAAGTTGTCATCACAGCCAAGAAGGAATCATGTCTGTCTGCAGGGCCACAGGCCTCATTCAAACATTCAGGCCCACAGGACCCACAAAGAATAGAGTTAAAATGACGCCAAGACAGTATTGATTTCACCCAGCAATGCCACAGGCCTCATTCACAGATTCAGACCCATGGCACCCACAAAGAGGGGAGTTACAATCATGCCAAAACTGTATTGATTTCACCTAGTAGTGCCACAGGCCTCATTCACTAGTTCAGGGCCATGGAAATCGCAAAGAGGAGAGCGGACCCGTTACAGCAACACAGGCCTTAGGTCAACCTGCAGTGGAACAGGCCATTATCATTTATGTAGGCCTCTAACACCCAGACAGAGGAGAGGTCATTTTACAGTAAAAGATGGTTAATGTATCCCACCAATGCAGCAAGCGATTAAAAGAAATATAGGCCCCTGATAACCAGACAATGGGGCGGTCATTTGACAGTAAAAAGAGGTTAATATCTCCCACCAATACAGCAGGCAATGAAACAAAATATAGGCCCCTGACAACCAGACAATGTAGAGGTCATTTGATAGTCTAAAGAGTTTAATGTCTCCCACCAGTGCAGCAAGCGATGAAACAAAATATAGGGCCCTGACAACCAGACAATGGGGCAGTCATTTGACAGTAAAAAGAGTTTAATGTCTCCCACCAATGCAGCAAGCGATGAAAAAAAATATAGGCCCCTGACAACCAGACAATGGGGCGGTCATTTGACAGTAAAAAGAGGTTAATGTCTCCCACCAATACAGCAGGCGATGAAACAAAATATAGGCCCCTGACAACCAGACAATGTAGAGGTCATTTGACAGTAAAAAGAGGATAATGTCTCCCACCAATACAGCAGGCGATGAAACAAAATATAGGCCCCTGACAACCAGATAATGCAGAGGTCATTTGACAGTAGAAAGAGGATAATGTCACCCACCAAAGCAAGAGGTGATTATCTGAAATGTAGGCCCCTGGCACCCAGACAGAGGAGAAAGGTCCCATAGCAGAAAATCAGGCTTCATGTCACCCAGCAATGGAAAAGGCCACTTTCAGTTATTTAGGCCCCAGCAGTCAGACAGAGGAGAGAGGTCCCATAGCAGAAAATCAAGCTTGATGTCACCCGCCCAAGCAGCAAGTGATTAACAGAATTTTAGGCCCCTGACAACCAGACAGAGGAGAGGTTAATTCAACTTGGGGTTGCCCCCAAAATAATGGTAAAATAAAAAAAAAGAGGATTCAATAAAGAAGTGCCCTGGAGTACAAGAATGTATGGTTGAGGGCAAGGCAGTAGTAAATGTCTATTCTGCACAGTGTACGGACAAGACCTGTGGGATCCATGCCTGGTTCACTTTTATGAACGTGAGCTTGTCCACATTGGCTGCCATGCTAAATACACCTTCAGACAATACACTGGCCGCAGGGCAGGCCAGCACCTCCAAGGCATAAAGGGCAAGCTCTGGCCATGTGGACAATTTGGAGACCCAGAAGTTGAGTGGGGCAGAACCATCAGTCAGTACGTGGAGGATGCTGCCTCCTGCTAAAACGTTCCCTATCAGCTGGTGGTGTAGTTTGCTGTGGCGCGGTGACAAAACTTTTCCACAGCTCGGCCATGCTCACCCTGCTGTCTGAGGAGCTGGCCGTGACACAGCTGTGTTGGCGACCTCTTCCGCCTCTGCCTTGGCCTTGTGCTTCCACTTGTCCCCCCGTGTCAGTTGGGAATGCCCTCAGGAGCTCGTCTACCAGCGTGCGCTTGTAGTCGCTCATCTTCCTATCACACTCCAGTGCGGGAAATAAGGTGGGCACGTTGTCCTTGTATCGGGGATCGGGCAGGGTGGCAACCCAGTAGTCAGCACAAGTTAAAATGTGGGCAACTCTGCTGTCGTTGTGCAGGCACTGCAGCATGTAGTCGCTCATGTGTGCCAAGCTGCCTAGAGGTAACGATAAGCTGTCCTCTGTAGGTGGTGTAACGTCTGTGTCCTCCGTATCCCCCCAGCCACGCTCCAGTGGTGGCCCTGAGCTGCGTAGGATGCCACCCTGCAGTGAGACCGGTTCCTCCTCTCCCTCCTCTACCTCATACTCCTCCTCCTCTTCCAGATGTGTGCCCTGGCTGTCCACATGTGTACCTGGCCTCTGCTGGTGCAGGAACCCACCCTCTGAGCCACTTCTGTTCGACCTGCCTGAAACCCTGTGAAATGCTCCCTCTTCCTCCTCATCCTGTGCCGCATCCTCTTCCATCATCGCCGTAATATATTTTTTCAAGGAGACATAGAAGGGGTATTGTAATGCTAACAATGGCATCATCAGCACTGGCCATGTTGGTTGAGTACTCCAAGGACCGCAACAAGGTACACAGGTCTCGCATGCAGGCCCAGTCACTGGTGGTGAAGTGGTGCTGATCCACAGAGCTACTGACCCGTACATACTGCATCTGAAACTCCACTATCGCCCGCTGCTGCTCACACAGTCTCTCCAGCATATGTAAGGTGGAGTTCCACCTGGTGGGCATGTCGCATATAAGGCGGTGAGCAGGGAGGCCGAAGTTATGCTGCAGAGCAGACAGGCGAGAAGCCGCAGGGTTGGAATGCTGAAAGCGCGCACATACGGACCACACTTTTTAGCAGCAGCTCTGACACGTCTGGGTAGTTTTTAAGAAACTTCTGCACCACCAGATTAAGCACAGGCGCCAGGCAAGGGATGTGCGTCAAACCGGCTAGTCCCAGAGCTGCAACGAGATTTCGCCCATTATCACACACCACCAGGCCGGGCTTGAGGCTCACCGGCAGCAACCACTCATCAGTCTGCTGTTCTATGCCCCTCCAAAGCTCCTGTGCAGTGTGGGGTTTGTCACCCAAACACATGAGTTTTAAAATCGCCTGCTGACGTTTACCTTGGGCTGTGCTGAAGTTGGGGGTGAGGTTTTTTTGATGACCGGATGTGGGGGTGGTAAAAGAGGAGGAGGAGGATGATGCGGAGTAGTAGGAGGAAGCAACAGGAGTCGACTAATAATGCCCTGCGATCCTCGGTGGTGGAAGGACATGCGCCAAACCGCTATCTGCCTCGGGCCCAGCCGCCACCATGTTTGCACAGTATGCAGTTAGGGAGATATAGCGAACCCTGGCAGTGCTTACTGGTCCATGTATCTGTGGTTATGTGGACCTTGCCAAAGATGGCGTTGCACAGCGCACACTTGATTTTATCCTCCACTTGGTTGTGTAGGGAAGGGACGGCTCGCCTGGAAAAGTAGTGGCGGCTGGGAACAACGTACTAGGGGACAGCCACCGCCATCAGCTGTTTGAAACAGTCTGTCTCCACCAGACGGAATGACAGCATTTCCAAGGCCAGTAATTTTGAAATGCTGGCATTCAGAGCCAGGGTTCGAGGGAGGGTAGGTGGGCATTTCCTTCTTCTCTCTAATGTTTGGGAGATGGACAGCTGAATGCTGCCGTGTGACCTGGTGGAGATGCTTGGTGATGGTGTCGTATGTGGTGGTGTTGGTGGAACATCCTCTGTTTGCTGGTCGCCAGGTGCCACGGTGACGCCAGAGGTGAAAGATTGGTCTCTCTCCGGTGTCAATTTACCTGCCACTAGTCGACAATTATGTTCGCTAAGGCAGTGCCCATGTGATAAAAATGCTCTGTGGACCCAGAATAATGTTTTTTGTGCCCAAAATACACTGATTCTCAATTTCTATGCGGAAATGTAAAAAAAAATTTGGTACGCTATATGCACAAGTGGTTTGTGGAACAAGAACAAGAATTTTTGTAATAAATTACTGAAAATAAGTATTTTACTGCTGTAAATTGAAATTAATTATTTATACACCGGATGCACAACAGTTTTTTCGCCCTAATACACGGCTTTTTTCAATAAAACCCCAAAATGCAGTTTTTAACTGCTGGACATTAAAAGTAGATATTTATACTATGTATAAACACCAGATTTGGGGACCCAGAACACGGATTTGGTCACCAAAAATCACAAATGCAGTATTAGACTGTTATAAATTGGAAATAATTATTTAAACGACGGATGCACAACTGTTTTTTTGGCCTAAAACACAGCTTTTTTCAATAAAACCCCAAAATACAGTTTTTTACTGATGTAAATTTAAATTAGATATTTATACCGTGTATGTACAACTGCTTTGTGAAGCAGGAATTTAGCTTTTTTCACACAAAAAATAATAATGCACTATTTCTCAGCTATAATGTGAAATCGGTATTTAACCTGTGTATTTCAAGATGCTCTGTAGATCAGGATTACCACTCAAAAAACATACACTTATGCTGTATTTCACAGCAGCAGTGTAAAATAGGTGGTTGTAATGTGTATTTCAGACTGCTTGGTGGACCTTGAATAATGTTTTTTTTCTATAAAAAACAAAGAAGCACTATTTCCATGCTGAAATATAAAATAGGTCGTTGGATGGTGTATGCAGAACTGTTTTGTGGACAAGGAATACGGTTTTTCGCCCAAAATTACACGGATTCTCTATTTCACCGCAGAAATGTCAAATATATATTTTGGCGGTGTAAAATACACTGATGGACTAGCTGAAATGGAATATACGGTTTAGTGCATTGTATGCACAAGTGCTCTGTGGCACCACAGATCCCAGGCTAGACAAATGGACTATGTCACCCCTTAAACATACAAAAGGCAATATAGGGGACTTGAGCAACCAAAAAAAAAATGTTTCCTTCACTGAGCTACAAAATAGGATTAGGCTGATGTTCCTGGCAGGCTGGCAGACATGCAGTACACTGCAGTGCCTAAAATGGCTGCCGACCCCCACCTCAGTAACAGATTACAAAAAAATCTCCCTGGCAGTGTCTGGGTACAGAAATGTTGGAGGTTCCCTCCCTCTCTATGTGCTTGTTTAATCTTGTGGATTAAAGTTGCACAGGTTCTTCAGATTTCTGCCCTATCCTGTCCCTGATCACACCAGCAGCAACCTTGCTCTAATCTCAATTCAGCAGACTACGTGACTCCAGCTTATAAAGAGGCTGGGTCACATGCTGCACTCAGCCAATCACAGCCATGCCATTAGTAGGCATGGCTGTGATGGCTTCTTAGGGCAAGAAGTAAAACACTTGCTGATTGGCTGCTTTACAGCCCTTCAGAAAGCAGGAAGAATTTGCTCTGGTTCGGGTCCTTGTCCTGGCAGTTCGTCTCCACACACAAAGTTTTACTCCAGGTAACCATAACAACCCAGCCATCACTGCTGTAGATGAGTTTTAAAGGAAATGTGTCACCAGAATAATCACTATTGAAGTAAAGTCATGGCCTAATAGCACTTCGTATCTTATTTCCTGAGGTTTCCATAACAACTCTGTAGATGACACTGTTAAGAGAGCAGAGTGCTATGGAGGGCACAGTTCAGGGGGCAGGTAGGGTGGCCATTCAAGTCACCCTGAAAACCCCACCCCCAGGTCCCGCTAAGGCATGACTACGATCCAGTTAGGCCACACCCTCCCACTCCTCAGCCGACAGGGATTAAAAAAATTAGATTAAAAATCAACTTCTGTCAGCAGCAGAGGTGGGAGGGACGCTGACTTTCTCCCTGCAGCTCACATTCAGACAGCACAGTACTGCTATCTTAGAGTGAGCTGTTCATAAGGACACCCCCAGATCTGGTTAGGCCACGCCCTCTCCCACTCAGCCAACAGGGATTAAAAAAATGAAGTTAAAAATCAACTTCTAGGTCCCGCTAAGCCATGCCCCTGACCCAGTTAGGCCACATCTGCTCCCACTCAGCCAAAAGCGATTAAAAAAATGAAGTTAAAAATCAACTTCTGTCAGCTGCAGAGGTGGAAGGGACAGTGACTTTCTCCCTGAGGCTCACACTCAGACAGAACAGGGCTGCTGTTTTAGGGTGAGCTGTTCAAAAGGATACGCCCCAGATCCAGTTAGGCCACGCCCCCCACTTCTCAGCCAACAGGGATTGAAAAAATAAAGTTAAAAATCAACGTCTAGGTCCCACTAAGCCACGACCCTGATCCAGTTAGGCCACGCCCCACCCCCTCCCTCTGCGGCCGACGGGGGTTGCCAAAATTAAGTTAAAAATCAACTTCTGTCAGCTGCAGAGGTGGGAGGGACGGTGATTTTTTCTCTTCAACTCACTCTTAGACAGGACAGTGCTGCTGTCTTAGGGTGAGCTGTTACTATGGCTACGCCCCCTATCCAGTTAGTCCATGCCCACTCCCACTCTTCAGCTGACAGGGATTGAAAAAATGAAGTTAAAAATCAACTTCTAGGTCCCACTAAGCCACAACCCTGACTTGGTTAGGTCACACCCCCTCCCCATATGCAGCCGACGGAAGTTAAAAATCAACTTCTGACAGCTGTAGGGGTGGGAGTGAGGGTGACTTTCTTCTTACAGCTCACGCTCATAAAGCACAGTGCTGCTATATGAGAGTGAGCTGTTCAAAAGGACATCCATGTGTCCATCCAGGTCTGAAAGCCAGACTGTCTGGCCTAAAACTGGACCTCTGGCCCCCCTAGGGGCAGGCTGCTGTGGAGGTCACAGTTAAGGGAATGGTCCGCTATGGAGGTCAGTGTTAAGGAGCAGATTGCTGTAAAGGCCACTGTTAAGGGGGAGGGCACCTGTGGAGGTCACTGTCAAGGGGGTGGTGTGCTGTGAAACTCACTGCTAAAAGGGAAGGCTGCTGTAAAGGTCAAAGTTAAGAGGGTGGGCTGCTGTGGAGGTGCCATTTTAAGGGACGGGGCACTGTGGGGGGCGGGTCCTTCAGCTAGTAGATTATAATGCTGAAAGACATCTGTCCATCTAGTTCAGCCTGTTATCCTGCAAGTTGATCCAGAGGAAGGCAAAAAAAATCCTGTGAGGTAGAAGCTAATTTTCTTCATGTTAGGGGAATAAATCCTTCTCGATTCCAATCAGGCAATCCTAAATCAACGACCTCTCCAGACATCTAATAACTATAACTTGTAATATTATTAGCTTTGATACGTATTTGCGGCAAAACACGTTAAAAAACAGCTATTTTTGGGCTGCAGAGACCCTTTATAGGGGTGTAGAACACTGTGACTTGCAGTAACACGCATAGGAAGTCTGCTGTGGTACTGAAATAATACTGTGAGTGAGTATGACATGCAGATGGCAGGGGTCACTCTTAGAATCACTGTATAATTCACTTATTTGGGGAAGTTACGGGGCCAAAACTGACCAAATAACTCAAGTGTGAACTCAGCTTTACAGGTCAATGTTAGCGTCAAGAAGAAGCGCAGTCCTTTTACACTCTCGTCAGCTGATTACACATAGATGTCTACAGAACCTGTTCTATTAAATGCTTATACAAGTAGAACCGTCCCTGACAGAATGGATTGGGTGTCAGCAGTAGGTTTGTGTTGATGTCACTAAAACAGACATGACACGTGAATGGAATATTTGCATGTCTACTGTGTTTTATACCCACTCCTGCTTTTGGCTACCAAATCATAAGCCAATTCTGATGGGACCACACAGGTCTTACAGCTGCTACACAGACAGGATCCATTGTGCGTCTCATTTTTCCTTGCTTCTGACAGGACCCCGTGTTGGGCTGTGAGGTTTAAACCGGCCAAGCAGGGACCAACAGGGACAGCTTGTTGCCTGGACTGTACCCAGTTGTCCACTGTGACTGCCTATTTACCCTCCTCTTCCCCTTCCCCTGACAACACAACTGTGTTTTCCACTCTCGGATGGGTGAACTGAGCTGTGTGTGCATACAATCCATCTTATGCTTCACCTGGTTAGCTAATGACCATTGGCAAGGCGTTTGTCTTTATGTCTTCTCTGATGTCTCATGAGGATTAGAGCGCATCTATGCACAAGACACTTCTGTGCATACGCTTTCGGTGTAACTGTCAAAGTGTGCTCATCTCCTCAAACCCGGCTGTTTTTTGTTGTAAGGGGCTTTCTCCTAATCCTTAGTTATATCAACCATTATTAAAAGTTATGTTTTAGCATGTCACTGTCCCGTTAGTATTTTGCAGATCAGAAGAAAGGTCAAATAAATGATGATGTCAGCCAGGCCGAAAGCCAAAATAGTGGACCAGTCATGAAGTGGGAAAAGCATGAGAAGTCCACAGAGTGGACCTATGATATAGCGGTGAGATGGAAGAAGCATGAGGAGACCACAGTGTGGCCCAATGACAGGGTCTGAAGGTGGAAGCAGTATGAGGAGACCACAGAGCGGCACAATGACAGAGTCTGGAGGTGGCAACAGTAGCAGCATCAGGAGGAGGCCAAAGAGTGGCACAATGACCGATTGAGCAGGTGGCAGCAACCACAGAGCGGCACAATAACAGAGTCTGGAGGTGGCAGCAGAATCAGGAGTCCACAGAGTGGCACAATGACAGAGTCTGGAGGTGGCAGCAGAATCAGCAGGCCACAGAGTGGCACAATGAAAGAGTGTGGAGGTGGCAGCAGCATGAGTAGGCCACAGAGTGGCACAATGACAGAGTCTGGAGGTGGCAGAAGCATGAGGAGGCCACAGAGTGGCACAGTGACAGAGTCTGGAGGTGGCAGCTGCATAAGGAGACCGCAGAGCGGCACAATGAGAGAGTGTGGAGGTGGCAGCAGAAAGAGTAGGCCACAGAGTGGCACAATGACCGAGTCTGGAGGTAGCTGCAGCAACAGCATCAGGAGGAGACCACAGAGCGGCACAATGACAGCAGCATCAGGATACAACAGAGTGGCAAGGTGACATAGTGTGTAGATGGCAGCAGCAGCATCAGCATCAGGAGACCACAGAATGACAAGGTGACGTAGTGTGGAGGTGGCAGCAGCAGGAGGAGACCACAAAATGGCAAGGTGACAAAGTGTGGAGATGACGGCAGCATCAGCATCAGGATACCACAGAGGGGCAAGGTGACATAGTTTGGAGATGGCAGCAGCAGGATACCACAGAGTGGCAAGGTGACATAGTGTGGAGATGGCAGCAGCAGCAGCATCAGGAGGCCACCGAGTGGCACAATAACCGAGTCTGGATGTGGCAGCAGCATCAGGATACAACATAATGGCAATGTGACAGTGTTTAGATGGCAGCAGCAGCATTAAGAGACCTCAAAATGTCAAGGTGACATAGTGTGGAGATGACGGCAGCAGCAGCAGCATCAGGATACCACAGAGTGGCAAGGTGACATAGTGTGGAGATAGCAGCAGCAGCAGCAGTAGACCACTAAATGGCAAGGTGACATAGTCTGGAGATGAGTAGCAGAAGCATCAGGAGACCACAGAGTTGCAAGATGAAATAGTGTGGAGATGGCAGCAACATCAGGATACCACAGAGGGGTATGGTGACCTAGTGTGGAGATGGCAGCAGCAGCATCAGGATACCACAGAGTGGCAAGGGGACATAGTGTGGAGATGGCAGCAGCAGCATCAGGAGATCACAAAATGGCACAGGCCATCAGTTCTCTGAAAGAGGCAGAGTCCACCACTTGGAAAGGGAGGGACTGCAACACCAGCAACTTGGACAGGAGCAAGTTCAGCTTCTGCGCCGTTGGATAAGTGCACTTCGGTGATCGATTGCTGACAGAATGACTGATGAGGAGTAGGAGGAGCAGGAGCATCTGGACCAGCAGAAGATGGGAATGACAGACAGCTCCCTTCGGCTGAGGTGGTGGAGCCTTGACTGCCTGAAACCCTGTGCGTACCACTGGTTGCTGTGGTTGCTGCGGCAGGCTGGACAACCACATCGGAGCCACGGTTCTCCCGGGCCACTCTATGGCGACGCTGCATATGTTGACGCAGGGCCGTAGTGCCAACATTGGCACCCTGGCCACGCTTCACTTTCTGCTCACAGATTCGACAAATGGCCACGTTCACCTCCTCTGGCACTTTGAAAAAAAACTGCCACACCGCCGAGTAGGTGATTTTCCCCACAACAGTCCTCACTGACTGACTGCTACAGCCGCTGCCTGACAGGGCAGCAGCTGCTGACTGTCCTCTAGTAGCTCTTCCTCGCTGAAAAGTGTAGCTGAGCCTACCGCATATACTACTCCTCGCGGTAAGGGAACAGAAAAGGACAGAGGCAGGTTGAGGACAGGTGAAGGCACAGGGCCTGCTCCCGGGCCATGCTAACTAAGGGTTGCATTTGATGACCCACTGACTGTGGGCTGGGGGTGTCTGATGTCACTTGGGATGAAGAGGATGACCGAGTTAACCAATCAAGAACCGCTGGGTTGCTGGTCAAGACACAACCGCTAGATGACACCGGGAGCTCAGGCCTCTCACTGCGAATCCTGCTGCCCCTTTCTCTGCTGCGACCTCTGCCTGCCCCAGAAACATTTAGGCCTCTGCCACTCCTCTGTGCATGGCCTGGCATATCTCTGTCAGACACACTTTTAGCTGAACAAAATAAATTATAAGCAAATTAAAACACCCCTAAAAGCAACAAATATATTTTTCTTTTTGCAATAAAATAGGCCACTAAAAGCTTTAACGGTGAACTGCGTACATATTTTTCTTGTGATACAGAAATACCTCACTAAACGCTTTTAACTACAAATAAATGCAGAAGTGAACTGCGTATATATATTTTTCTTTTTGTAATGAAATAGGCCAATAAACACTTTTACCGCAAATAACGGCAACAGTGAACTTCGTATATATTTTTACTTGTGGTACAATAATACCTCACTAAACGCTTTTAACCTCAAATAACTGCAGAAGTGAACTGCTTATATACTGTATTTTTCTTGTAGTACAGAAATACATCACTAAACGCTTTTAACCCCAAATAACTGCAGAAGTGGACTGTGTACATATTTTTGTTGTATTACAGAAATACATCACTAAACAGTTCTGGGCTCCTGTGAACAAAGCAGACATAGCAGAGCTGGAGAGGGTTCAGAGGAGGGCAACTAAAGTAATAACTGGAATGGGGCAACTACAGTACCCTGAAAGTTTATCAAAATTAGGGTTATTCACTTTAGAAAAAAGACGACTGAGGGGAGATCTAATAACTATGTATAAATATTTCAGGGGTCAGTACAGAGATCTCTCGCATCATCTATTTATCCCCAGGACTGTGACTGTGACAAGGGGACATCCTCTGCGTCTGGAGGAAAGAAGGTTTGTACACAAACATAGAAGAGAATTCTTCACTGTAAGAGCAGTGAGACTATGGAACTCTCTGCCTGAGGTGGTGGTGATGGTGAGTACAATAAAGAAATTCAAGAGGGGCCTGGATGTATTTCTAGAGTGTAATAATATTACAGGCTATAGCTACTAGAGAGGGGTCGTTGATCCAGGGAGTTATTCTGATTGCCTGATTGGAGTCGGGAAGGAATTTTTTTCCCATTAAGTGGGGAAAATTGGCTTCTGCCTCACAGGGTTTTTTGCCTTCCTCTGGATCAACTTGTAGAAAACAGGCCGAACTGGATGGACAAATGTCTTTTTTCGGTCTTGTATACTATGTTACTATGTTACTCTGTAAAAGCTCTCAGCACATAGCTGCAGAAGTGAACTGCGGATATATTTTTATTTTTCCACAGATATGAGTCACTAAAGGCTTTTCAACATAGCACTTGCACCCCAAGAACAAATTGCTGGAATGACAGAGCTGTATAATGGCTATTTGGATCCCCAAATTATCTTTCCCTGCACTTTTTAATCGCTTTTCTAGCATTGTCCCTAGCGCCTTCTGAAGTCTCTACCTGCACTAAGATGCTGTGAAAAGATTCCTCCCTATCCTTTCCCTGCACTTATAAATAGTTTTTTTCAGTTTTTTTTCACAATTAGATTTTTCCAATTGGTGTCCCTAGCGCCTTCTCACGTCTGTCCCTGCACTCAGAACACTGGAAAATGGCAGAATCTAAAATGGCTGCCATATTTATAGGGCTGTAACATCACAGGCGTTCCTTGCCCCATGTCTTCAGTCTGCACACATGTGACCGCCATTTTTGGGAAATTTTTACAGAAACTCAAAATCGAATTCCACTTGTCTGATTCGATTCGCTCATCTCTAATTATTACACTTTAGAAATACATCCTGGCCCCTCTTGAATTTTTTTTTTGTAAACTCTTTTAGTGAATTCACCATCACCAGTGGCGTAAACAGAAATGACTGGGCCATGGGCCCAACAGCAAGTTTTTATTGCCCCCCCCCCTCCTAGGAAACTTCTTCACAACCGCCTCCTCTTGTGTAACCCCCACTCTTGTGGCTAGTCAAGATAACTCTCTTAGACCAGGCCCAGTAGCTGCTCCGTCCGCTTCCTACAGTGTGTATATAGTCATTGTATAATACTGTTATGGGGGCCTTGATCTTAAATCTTTTAGTCTTCATCCTGGATTGGCCCCTTCTGAGTTTAAGCCCCAAAGCAGCCGCTTCATCTATAGCTACGCCCCTGCTACTTACACTTCTTATAACTTCTTTTTTGTAATGATTATATATAAACCATTTTAGTACTAAAAGTCTGGAAGCATTAGACTTTGCTTATAAATTTATGGGGTCATTTATCAAACTAGTGTAAAGTAAAACTGGCTTAGTTACTCATAGCAAACAATCAGATTCCAACTTGGTCACTGGAAAGGAAGGGTACAGGATAAGATGAGGGTATGAACCGGGGTATGGGTGTCGACTTAAGTCACTGCTGCCGGCATCTGTGTAGTAAAGAGATTGAGGTTACATAGTTTTATAGAAGGTAATATATAATAAACTGTCTACCTTTACTTTCTTCAGTGACCATGAATTCTTAGCCAATATCTATTATGTCTCCAGCCTGCCGAACCAAGGCTAATGAACCTCAGGCTCATGTGTCATGTATCCCTTCTGTGTATTGATGAAGAGCCATTTTCTCTTTCATGTGAAGCAACCATGGTTGCCATACTCGCAGAAAGGCATCTCTGTTTTTGTTCTCCCACCCTCCCAGCTCCTCCATGCGACACAAAATTTGCATTTTAGTGTACCACATATTAATAGATGGGGGTTCTACAATCCTCCATCTCATTGAGATGAGTTTTGCTGCAGTAATCATATGGGTTGCTAGATTAGTTTCGGCTATCCTAAATCCCCCTTCTGGCATCCAGTGGAGCTGAGAGTTTTAATTGAAGGGAGCAGATTTTATTAATAGTGTCCTCCACTTCTTTCCAATACTGGACTAGAGCTGGGCAGGACCACCAAATGTGGGAGATAGTGCCTGTGCTGTTGTTGCATCTCCAGCAACGGTCTGAAGGAAGGAGGTTTATTCGATGGAGGAACTCAGGAGTTCAATACCATCCATATAATATCTTAAAGGAATTCTCCTAAACCCTTACACATCTGGACAATCCATGTGAGTGGGATAGTATGAATGTTCAGTCAGAATCATCCAGGGTGATACCCAGTTCCCTCTCCCAGGCTGCAAGATATGGGGTCTTTGTGATTCACGGTTTAGTGACAGTTGCTTATAATACAAATGAAAGGCATTTTGGTGGGGGAGAAGGTAGTACTATGTAAGCCTCCAACCACAAGGGGTCAGGTAAGGGCAGTAATTTGGATTTTTTGAATTTAGTGCAGGTTAATTCAAAGTCCAATTTCTGCAATACGTTCCCATCGCCTAGAGGTTTGCCAGTTAGAGCTATATAGTGATCTGTGACCCCTAGGGAGTGCGCCAAATGACCTAGTCTAAATGCAGAGACAGCTGACCTAATAGGAGTAACCTTAACAGGTCGTTCAGAGAGGAGCTGTGGTAAAATATGGAGAGGAGTTAGGAGTGACAAGCGCCCTCCACTCATATTTAGTGCAGCTGATCTGTGGCTATAGTGCTTCTAGTAAGTTTGCTTATCAGTACCTCTCTGTATATCAAAAAGTTTTTTTTTTCTTCCCATGAATCGTATGTTTCCCTCCAACAAAAAAGCATTAGGAACTATTTTGAGTTAACCCACTAGCCCGCTTGCTTTTTCTTTTTCACTACTAACTAATTAACTCTGAATCTTTACTGCTGATGCTGAAGTGTGCTGAAAAAGGTACCGTATATGGTCTCCCCTATGAATGGCCAAAATAAAGGGGGCAATGGATTGTGTGATAGCTATTACTAACAGCATGCCCCCTCTCTTACAAGCATGCTAATATCTATTTAAGGAACTTTGTACAGAACTAACTTGCTAAATACTAATCAGTTTTTATTTATTTTTTTCTTCTCATCTTTAACATATTACCCCTGAGCCCTCACTGCTACTTTAAAGTTCGTCATGGATGAAGTCGGATTTGCAATATATTAAAAGGTAGCGAGTTCGGTGTGGGGTTAAGGAGTAGTATAGTCATATCCTACCTGACTTGAAATACAAAAAGTTGAGTTACTTGGAAACTGGATGACAATAATGACTTTATATTCCCTTTTCATTAGTTCTTTCACTATTTTGGGATTGGGATATATTCCCACATAGTGAGATGTAAATCAAAATTGCTCTATTTGGGGCTTCTTTGTTATATGTATGCTCTCCTGTTTATATCCTAAAAAAAAGGCCGTAGAGAAAAAAGGGAAGACCAGCAGGGGTCTGGTAATAGAAGGTCTGAAGCTGGACTGGAGACTAGGCAGAAGTAAAATGCCTTAAATAAGTATCTGGTTCCTACAGCTACAACCCCCAAATTGAGGTCCGCAGATTGAGGGAAAGAGTCAATAGAGGGATTAAACCCTCAGTTGAAAGAAAATCTGACTTTAAGGGCTCATGCACACGGCCGTCGTGCGGCTGTTCCGTGCATTGGGGACCGCAGTTTGCGTTCCCCAATGCACGGACAGCGTCCATGCGGTGGCCAGGACGGATACAGACCCATTCAACTTTAATGGGTCCGTGATCCGTCCGCACTGCAAAAAAATAGAACATGTTCTATTTTTTTGCAGTGCGGAGGCACGGCTAGAACCACCACGGAAGCACTCCATAGTTCTTCCGTGGGGTTCCGATCCATGCTTCCGTTCTGCACCTCCGTGATTGTGGACCCATTCAAATGAATGGGTCCGCATCCGTGATGCGGAGTGCACATGGGCTGGTGCCCGTGTATTGCGGACCTGCAATACCCATATGGGTAAACTTGTTACTCAGATTGGTTTAGTACAAACAGATGTGAGTTTGATACGAGATGATGTAGTAAAGGTGAGAGAACGTCTGCAGGAGATGGAAAGTAGATTATCGGTATTTGAAGATTCGATATCTAAGTTGAAGAAGGATGTAGCGTCTTTAAAACAATCAAAACTGAATATGGAGTATAAATTAATTAAAGGGACAAGAAGAACTAATTTGAGATGTGTTGGGATACCAGAAGTGGTGGATGGTTCTAATTGCGTGGACTATTTGGAGAAGTGGTTCTGGGACAGTTGTAAACCTGGAACACTTTTTAGTCTTTTTGCTATAGAGAAAGCCTACAGGGTCCCTAGTAAAAAAAAAAAATACCAGGGGAATTTCCAAGACCAATTCTGGTAAAGTTTCTTCTTTCTAAAGACTGGGATGCTATTTTGTTAGAGTTTAGATCTCCTGAAAAATTCCAGATTGAAGGGATAAAAATAAGATGTTTTCCAGATTACTCAGTGGCCACCAATGAGCGTAGGAAGAAGTACGTAAATATAAAAAAGAGATTGAGAATGGCGGGTCTGAAGTATAGTTTAATATTCCCTGTTAAGTTTTGTGTGGAGTTTCAGGAAAGAACTCTGTTCTTTCAGTCTCCTGAAGAAACTAAGGTCTGGGCAGACTCAAAGGGCCTGTAAGAAATGAATAGCTATTAATAAAGTCGGGGGGGGGCAGGCGATATAGGGAGCGATATGCTTAGATTAGGAGTAGTGATGAGCGAGCATGCTCGGCCGAATATCTGTTTGACTCGAGCATTGCTATGCTCAGCACATTGCGGTACTCAACAGAGTACCGCATCTGCTCGAGCGCAATGCTCGTGTCCCTAGCAGCCAATTAAGGTGCAGGTAAGTACTGCCCTCACTGTAATGCCAGTAGCAATGTTGACTGCTGGCATTACAGTGATTGGCTGGCCGGAACGCGTCATCGGGTGCTATATAGCACCCGATGACGCATGTTCGGCTCTGAAGTAGACAGGGAGAGCAGAGCTAAGGAAAGGAAAGACAGTGTAGGGAGTGATTTTCACAGTTTTTATTCTGAAAAAGCTTTTCCAAGACCCAAAAGTACTACTCTGTGTGTGTTTTAGAGCAGCAATCTATTTACCTCCTGCAGTCTCAGGGACAGTGCTTTGCAAGGGACAGATAGTGCAGGGAGAGACATTTGCTGTTTTTACTACTAAAAGCTTTTCAAAGACCCCAAAGTCCTTTTAAAGAGGACCTTTCACCTGAAAATGCATGTGAAACTGAAGATATACCCTTACTTGCCTGTCCCCCGTTGTGCTTATTCAGCTCTTCTTTTTCCAATACGTGCCCCCATTTGTCCACGGTGCCCCCCGCAATATTTCCCGCCGTGTATGCTAATGAGCCATTCGGCTCAACTGGGCGGCCTGCAAAAGTTCTCCCGGGCATGTCTGTTTTCTCCCTGGCACGGAGCGCATCCAATCAGCACGCTCCGCTCTTAGCCAGGGAGAAGAAGCTCCAGTTCTCGCGAGAACTGGAGCAATTTCATTCATCCTGCTGCCGGTGCCATCTTGGATTCCCGCAGTGAGCAGCGTCGGAGGCGGAAGCAGGATGGATGAAATCGCTCCAGATCTCGTGAATCTCGCGAGAACTGGAGCTTCTTCTCCCTGGCTAAGAGCGGAGCACGCTGATTGGATGCGCTCCGTGCCAGGGAGAAAACAGACATTCAACTTATGGGTCTCCAAATTGGGCACATGGCCTGAGCTTGCCCTTTACGCCTTGGAGGTGCTGGCCTGCCCTGCAGCCAGTGTATTGTCTGAATGTGTGTTTAGCACGGCTGGGGGCGTTATCACAGACAAGCACAGCTGCCGCCTGTTCACAGCCAATGTAGACAAGCTCACATTCATTAAAATGAACCAGGCGTGGATCCCACAGGACTTGTCCGTACCTTGTGCAGAATAGACATGCATACCAGCCTCAACCAGCCTTTGTTATACTGCAGCGCACTTTCTCTTTGTTTTCTTTTCTATATTTACCAATGTTTTGGGGTCTACCCAAATAAAATAAAAATAAAAACTGTGTTGTTGCCGACTACCTCCACCACCACCGCTTCCACCTACACCGCCACATCCACCTCCTCCCCAACCTCTTACTCCATATAGACACCTCCTCCTAGTAGAAGATTATAATTTTACATTTTTATGTATTTTATGTTATTTTAAGTAATTTCCCTATCCACATTTGTTTGCATGGCAATTGTCCAGCTCTTACCCCAATTTTGCTTCTTTTTGAAGCTCTCTAGCTCATTCCATTACTTTTTTAGAGCCATTTTAGTGCCCCAAAGTTCAGGTCCCCATTGAATTCAATGGGGTTCCGGCTCAAGTTCGGCTCAAGTTCGGGTCCTGAACTCGAAATTTTCAGCGAAGTTCGGCCGAAAACTGCGAATCCAAACTTCTAGGTGTTTGTTCAACTCTAATCAGTGACATTCATTCAGTGTAATTTTTTATTAGCCGGTGGGGTGACAGCGACATAACTTGCGCTATACCTCTTGTATAACGTTTGTGCATCCTAAATATCAGTGACATTCATGCAGTGTAATTTTTTATTAGCCGGTGGTGATAGCGACATAGCATGCGTTATACCTCCGGTATAACATTTGTGCATCCTAAATATCAGTGACATTCATTTAGTGTAATTTTTTATTAGCCAGTGGTGACAGCGACATAACTTGCGCTATACTTCCTGTATAACGCTTGTGCATCCTAAATATCAGTGACATTCATGCAGTGTAATTTTTTATTAGCTGTTGGTGACAGCAACATTACTTGTGCTATACCTCCTGTATAACGTTTGAGCATCCTGAAATTATCTGAGACATTCAGTGTACTTTTTTAATAGACGCTGCGGACAGCGACATTACCTGTGCTACATCTCTTGTTTAACAAGTGCGCATCCTAAAAATATCTGTGACATTCTGTGTACTATATTTGGGCATACACTCACAAAACCTGCGCTACTGTACATGTGACATACTTGAAAGCATATATACCATTTAATATGCGCAAGGCGAGCAGTAAGGGACAGGGAAGTGGACGTACTGCTGATGGTGCACGCAGAGGCCGTGGCTATGGGCACGGTGAAACTGTGCCTGCTGCAAGAGCACAAGAAACACACTCATCCATGATACCTAGCTTCATGTCCCAGTTTACAGGGTCGCACAGGACACCACTCTCAAAGTTAGACCATTGCGACCAGGTGGTCAGTTGGATTGCAGCAGATAATGCTTCCAGTCGGTTAAGCACTTTCACAAAGTCCAGTCTCAGTAGCCAAGAGTCTGGTCAACAGAATCCTCACCCTGATCCTCCTTCCTCCCACCATGAAGAGTCTTAGCAAACAAGTGATCCCATACTCGGATATTTTGAGGAGCTCTTTTCATTGCCATTCCTAAATTGGGCCTCTCGCCAAGCCCACTTGAAGAGAGACATCTAGAGAGATCTTGAGAGTCAACCACAATTAGGCCTCTTTCACACGGGCGAGTTTTCCGCGCGGGTGCAATGCGTCATGTGAACGCATTGCACCCGCACTGAATCCTGACCCATTCATTTCAATGGGTCTGTGTACATGAGCGTTTTTTTTCACGCATCTCTTGTGCGTTGCGTGAAAATCGCAGCATGCTCTATATTGTGCGTTTTTCACGCATCCCTAGCCCCATAGAAATGAATGGGGCTGCGTGAAAAACGCATTGCATCCGCAAGCAAGTGCGGGTGCGTTGCATTTTTCACTGATGGTTGCTAGGAGATGTTGTTTGTAAACCTTCAGTTTTTTATCACGCACGTGAAAAACGCGTCAAAACGCATTGCACCCGCGCGGAAAAAACTGAACAACTGAACGCAATCGCAGGTAAAACTGAATGGCTTTGCCTGTGAAATCGCACAGTTTTCACTGAACGCATCCGCAACGCATCCGGACCTAATCTGGACACGCTCGTGTGAACCCAGCCTTAGTGTTTCAAGAGGATCATGATGAGGATGAGACACAGTTGTCAATAACTGAGGTTGTTGTTAGGTCAACAAGTCAGGAGGATGACCATAGTGAAGAAGTGGAAGAGGAGATGGTGGGAAGGTGGCAAGCCAAGTGAGGACAGCAGTACAGAGGGGGAGGGATCCGCAGCCCCGCAACAGGCTAGAAGAGGCAATGGGGTGGCAAAAGGGAGAAGGCGGGCCACACCAAACAGGCCTGCAACTGTTCCCCGGAGCACCCCCTTGTTGCAATCTCCCTTGCCAAGGGGTAGGTGTTCCGCAGTCTGGCTCTTTTTTGAGGAAAGTGCGGACGATAAAAGAATTTTCATTTGCAACCTGTGCCGTACCAAAATGAGTAGGGGCGTGAACACTAGCAACCTCACCACCACCAGCATAATCCGCCATATGGCATCAAAGCACCGTAATAGGTGGGCCGAATGCCTGGGTCCACAATCAGTGTCTGTGGGTCACACCACTGCCTCCTCTTCCCCTGTGTTACCTGCTAGCCAATCCTCTGTCCAAGATGCAGGCTGGGATGCCTCCTGCCATGCACCTGGACCTTTGCAAACACCATCAGCTAGCACATCCACTTCTGTGTGCCAGTGCAGTGTACAGATGTCTATACACCAGGTCTTTGAATGAAAGCACAAATACCCAGCCACCCACCTACCCACAGGCCATATCACTAAATGCGCACCTTTCAAAATTGCTGGCCCTGGAAATGTTGCCATTTAGGCTTGTGGACACTGATGCTTTCCGCAGCCTGATGGCGGCAGCCGTCCCCAGCCGCCAATATTTTTTATGGTGTGCAGTCTCAGCCTTAGACCAGCATGTGTCCCGTAACATCACCCGTGCTCTGACCAACGCAGTTTTTGGGAAGGTCCACTTAACGACTGACGCATGGACAAGTGCTTTTGGCCAGGAACGCTACATTTCCCTGACACCACACTGGGTGAACTTTGTGGATGCCGGGCGCTAGTCGTACCCTCAGATGGCACAGGTTCTA
The DNA here is from genome assembly GCA_033119425.1 of Bufotes viridis. Taxonomy (NCBI): domain Eukaryota; kingdom Metazoa; phylum Chordata; class Amphibia; order Anura; family Bufonidae; genus Bufotes; species Bufotes viridis. The sequence goes on from CM065590.1 coordinate 224,541,419, forward strand.
CCGACGCCAAGGGTTGCGGGCCCTACTCCATCAGGGTTTCCGACGCCACTTACGTTAGTGGCTGTAACCCCCTCCCCCCCCCAATCTCCAACTCTGCTTCCTTATCCACCTCTGAATTATCATCTTGCAGCACCAGTCAACTATCAGTCAGTAGCTGGAAGCAGAGTAGCACTGCAGTGGTAAAGCAGCAGCAGGCCGTGCTTAATCTGATCTGCTTAGGTGACAAACAGCACACCACCGCAGAGCTGTGGCAGGCGATAAGGGACCAGACTGATCTGTGGCTCTCGCCACTCAACCTACATCCATGCATGGTTGTGTCTTATAATGGCCGTAACTTGGGGGCGGCTTCGGAGCTCGGCAAGCTCACACACATACCATGTCCAGCCCATGTGTTCAACTTAGTGGTTCAGCAGTTTCTCAAAACCTACCCCATTTTGCCTGAGCTACTGGTGAAAGTGTGCCGCGTGTGTCCCCATTTCGACAGCTTCCGCCGGTTTGGCAATGCTGCAGCAGTGCTTGCAATTGCCAGCTCACCGACTGTTGTGCAACGTGAGCACATGCTGGAACTCAATGTTCCACATGTTGGCCAGGCTTTGTGGGCAGCAGAGAGCAGTAGTGGAATTCCAGCTGCAACATGGTCGTCACCTTTCCAGTCAGCTTCTGCTCTTCACAAGCGACGAGTGGGCAATGATGTTTTACCTCTGTAAGGTTTTACGCAACTTTGAGAAATCAATACCAATGGTGAGCGGCAATAACGCTATTATCAGCATAACCATCCCACTTCTGTGTCTACTCAAATGCTCGCTGCTCACAATTAAGGTGGACACTTTGCATGTGGAAGAGGTGGAAATGGGGGAAGATAGTACACAGGGTGATAGCCATGCCACCCTCATTTCGTCTTCTCAGCTCGAATTGGATGATGAGGAGGAGCAAGAGACGGTTGCCTCCGGTTGCCTCCGCTACAGAGGGTAGTACCCATGGAAGTTTTATTCCATCTGTTCAGCGTGGATGGGAAGAAGAGAAGGAAAAGGATGAGGAGATTGAGAGTCATTCTCCTGATGAGGACAGCGAAGTCTTGTCTGTAGGGACTCTGGAACACATGGCTTACTTTATGTTAGGCTGTCTTTCTCGTGACCCTCGCATTGTACACATTTTTGCCCACACCGATGGTTGTTCACCCTTCTCGACCCCCGCTACAAAGAGAACTTCTCATCTCTCATTCCTGTGGTGGAGAGGATGAGCAAAATGGTGCAATACCAGAAGGTCCTTCTGGAAAAACTGCTCCAAATATTTCCAGCTGACAATGCTGGCTGCAGAGTACGTAGTTCCTTGGCCAACTGAGGAGGGGAGAAAAGGGGAACACACAGCAGTTTCAACAGAGGCAGGGCAACACTCTACAAGTAAAAAAGAAAAATCGGCTCCAGCACCATATTCGATTTAAAACCAGCTTCCTCTTTATTGAGACGTGTTCACAAGTAGATACAATCAGTATGCAATAATTGTTGATGCGTTTCGGACAGTACGTCCTTAGTCGCAACGACTAAGTATCTACTTGAGAACACGTCTCAATAAAGAGGAAGCTGGTTTTAAATTGAATGCTGGTGCTGGAGCCGATTTTTCTTTTCTACTTATGCATTGAGGGAACTCAACCCAGGCTTGCGGCATACGGAGAACATTACCGGGTGAGGTGAGCTGGACAACAATTATATATATGCAACACTCTACAAGGCCTGGGACAGTTTTATGACTCCCCGCCAGCACCCTTAACCTGATGCGTGGCCTAGTGTCACAAGGAGGGAAACATTTTGGAAGATGGTGAAGGAGTACATAGCAGACCGTGTCAGCGTTCTCAGTGATCCCTCTGTGCCTTACAACTATTGGGTATCCAAGCTGGAAAAGTGGCACAAACTGGCGCTCTATGCCTTGGAGGTGCTGGCCTGCCCCGCACCAGCATTTTGAGAGAGCGTGTATTTAGTGCTGCTGGGGGCATAATAACTGATAGGAACATCCGTCTGTCAATTGAACATGCTGCCTGGTTGACTCTTATAAAAATGAAAAAGGCCTGGATTGCCCCTGACTTCTTTACTCCACCAGAGGAAAGCGGCTGAAAATAAAGGCACTCTAAATGTGGCTTTTATGGTGTATTGAATAAACTGTTTTCCCATGCAACCCTTCCACCACTAAAAAGGGTATATGGTTCAACCTCCCTTTTCTCGTCCTCCTCCTTCATCATATCAACATGCTTATTAGGTTACCCTCACTCCTAATGTTTTAAAGGGTCAGCTCAGAAGCAGGCCCTCACAAGGGTCAGCTCAGAAGCAGGCCCTCACCCATAATGTTTTAAAGGGTCACCAGCAGGCCCTCAACCATAATGTTTTTGAGAGTCACCAGCACGCTCTCAACCATAATGTTTTAGAGGGTCACCAGCAGCCCCTTGCTCCTAATGATTTTGAGGGTCACCAGCAGGCCTTGTTCATAATATTTTAGAGGGTCAGCTCAGCAGCAGGCCCTCACCCATAATGTTTTAGATAGTCAGCTCAGCAGCAGGCCCTCACCCCTATTGTTTTAGATGGTCAGTTCAGCAGCAGACCCTCACCCCTAATTTTTTAGATGGTCAGCTCTGCAGCAGGCTCTCGCCCATAATGTTTTAGACGGTCAGCTCTGCAGCAGGCTCTCGTCCATAATGTTTTAGATGGTCACCTCAGCAGCAGACCCTCACCTCTAATGTTTTAGATGGTCAGCTCTGCAGCAGGCCCTCATCCCTAATGTTTTAGAGGGACAGCTGAGTAGTAGTGATGTGTGAGCACCAAAGTATTTGGGTGTTCGGATGTTCGGGCCGAACACATTACTACGTTCGTGTGCTCGGCCGAGCACTCGAGTTTAATGAAAGTCAATGGGAGACAACCAGGCACCCCCTGCTCTGAAGAGGGGAGGGTGCCTGGTCCATTGGAAAAGGTCAGAAAGTGACAGAAACACCACTGAATGGACCAGAAACAGCATAAGGACAAAATCTGGATGCATCTTGGACTCCCAAGTCGCTGCTGGGAACCATGTTGTCCCAGTTGTACACCACTTTCACTTAATGACAAATACACACCCAAACCTCCCCCCCCCCCAAAAAAAAAAATCTATTTTACAGTAAAATTTTTAGAAAACATTCTTTCCTGTATATTCAATTGTATGTAAAGTGCAAGTGCTGCCAAAAGTTATGTTTTTTTCCAGAATGATTAAGATGGATGGAAGGATGGAAGGAAGGAGGTATCTGTATTGCCCTGTTATTTGACTGGCACCAGAAGAACCACACTTAAAGCATTTGCCAAGAATGTTTTCATTAATCTAAGATGAAATTTGTAGCCTGGTTTGAAAACGATCCGACAAACGATCCCTTGGTGTTATTCCCATTACATGCCAAGCATTTTCCTGGAAACCAAAGTCTTTGGGTTCTGAGGGGAGTATGGTTGCAAAGCTGAAACTTAAACGAATTGACGGAAGGGCACCACCAGGAGTGGAGCCTGTGGCTTAATTTGATTCCACATGGGAAACCTCACCCGGCCCGGACACTGAAAGGATTGACAGATTGATACCTCTTTCTCGATTCTGTGGGTGGTGGTGCATGGCCGTTGTGAGTGGGTGGAGCGATTTGTCTTGTTCATTCCGATAACCAACGAGAATCCTCCATGCTAATGAGTTACGTCACCCCCGGCTGCCACTGCAAAGACATTGTAGAGATATTATCAAAATCACTGGCCACGATAAAATATTATAGAAATTTTAACAATATTTTTTAATTGCAGTAATGTTACATTGCATAGTTAGCGCAGGGAATGGCGGTCAGCACCGGCTACAAAAAAATTTGGTTGAAATTTTAACATTTTTTGATTGCCCTGTAAAAGATTGTAGGTGAGGGCCTTAAGGTGAGCTGACCTTCCCTGAAGAGGGACATGAGGAGATCTTGTGCACTGATCCCCAAACTCTTCAGCACCCACAGTCAGAAGAAGATGATGGTGGGGAATGTCAATTAGTGTTTCACGAGGTGGATGATGTGGATGAGACGGTTGTCAATGAGTGAGGGTCTTGTTAGGTCAACACAAGTTAGGAGGATGACCAGAGTGGGGAAGTGGAAGAGGAGATGGGGGACAATGACATCACTGATGACCCAACCTGGAAAGGTGGCAAGCCAAGCGAGGACAGCAGGACAGAGGGGGATGGATCCATTGCACCGCAACAGGCTGGAAAAGCCTGTGGGGTGGAAAAAGGGAGAAGGCGGGCCACACCAAATAGGCCTGCAACTGTTGACCCTTGCAGAAATCTCCCTTGCCAAGGGGTAGGTGTTCTGCAGTCTGGCGCTTTTTTTTAGCTAAGTGGGGATGATAAAAGAATTAATTTGCTAACTGTAAGGCTCCATTCACACGTCCGCAATTCTGTTCCGCATTTTGCGGAAAAGAATTGCGGACCCATTCATTTCTATGGGGACACACTATGTCCCATTCGGATCCGGAATTGCAGGTCCGCACTTCCGTTCCGCAAAAAAATAGAACATGTCCTATTCTTGTCTGCAATTGTGGCCAAGAAAAGGCATTTTCTATGAGAGTGCCGGCGATGTGCGGTCCACAAAATGCGGAATGCACATTGCCAGTGTCTGTGTTTTGCGGATCCACGGATCCGCAAAACATACACGCTTGTGTGAATGGACCCTAACTGTGCTATACCAAAATAAGAACTCATAAATAAACAAATAATCATAACATATCTTACATCCTATTCATTAACTCTAACTCAAACCATAACAATAAAAACTCAGGGAACCAGGGAACATAATGGGGGAAGAAAGTACACTGAAGGCAAAATTAGTAGGGGTTGTGAACACTAGCAACCTTACCACCACCGGCATGATCCGGCATCAAAGCACCCTAACAGGTGGCCCAAACCCCTGGGTCCACAATCAGTGTCTGTGGGTCACACCACTGCCTTCTCTTCCTCCCTTGTGTTACGTGCTGGCCAATCCTCTGTCCTAGAAGCAGGCCTGGATGACTCCCGCCCTACAGCTGGGCCTTCGCAAGCACCATCAGCTAGCACACCCACTTCTGTGTCCAAGCACAGCGTACAGAAGTCCTTACCCCAGGTTTTTGAACATAAGAGCAAATACCCAGCCACCCATCCACAGGCCATAACACTAAATGCGCCTTTTAGGCCTGGGGATACTAAGGCATTCCTCAGGCTCATGGTGGCGGCTGTCCTTACTCAGTCCCCAGCCACCACTATTTTTCTCTGTGTGCTGTCCCCGCATTACACCGGCAATTGTGTCACATAACATCACCCGTGCCCTGACCAACGCAGTTATTGTGAAGGTCCACTTATCGACGGACACATGGACAAGTGCTTTTGGCCAGGGACAATACATTTCCGTGGCAGCACACCGGGTGAACCTTGTGGAGGACGGTAGCGAGTTGTACCCTGGGATGGCTCAGGAGCTACCAACACCAAGGATTGCAGGCCCTACTTCCATCAGGATTTCTGCCACCACCTACATTAGTAGCTGCACGGTAAGCTCACACACATGGCAATCATACAGCATATATGTACCATGCACAACAAACAAACTTATACATTAATATATATATATATATATATATATATATATATATATACTGGAATGATGTCATGGGGTCCCCGTCCCTTTTTCCTCCCTGTTTGCTTTCTGGCGCCAATCCTGTGTCTGTACAACCCTATATATACCCTACACCCTGTTCTTTTGCCTTATGTTTGCTCTGATGAAGGGGGTTTTAGTAGTATCCCCGAAACGCGTTGAGCCGTATATTTCCAAATAAAGAGACCTTATGGTTGAAGCTTTGAGTCCGGTCTGCTAAATTCCACATCTTGGGCACACCTGGATCCCTTGCCTTGGTCTTCAATATACTTAAAACGATCCCAGCCGGGGGACCCACCCCAGGTGTCTTGAGTTTATCCTGGTTGTGACCCCCCAGTGAAGTGAGTAACACCTCTTTTGGAGACAATACTCCTTTATATTTTATTGTTGTTATTGTTTTTATTTGAAACTGAACAATCGAGTGGTATTTTTAGTGTAGCTCTATTTTTGGTAAATATTTTAATACCGCAAGTGTTTTTCTATTATTGCTATTATCTGTACTAACCTCCAACTAAGGTGCTTATCTACTAATATAATCACTGCTAATATCAGACCAATTCTCTCCTACTCTCCTTTCTAATCTGAACTTCTATAAAACTGTTGGTTTAGTGGCGCCAACTGCTTTTTTTGTTGCATCTACTACCTTTCCACTCTCTACAAAGTGTCTTTAGCTTCGGCTGACACTAAGTGGTGCAGCCTACTCCACCGGTTCCTTGGGGCCAACTAACCCCACCTAACTTTTTCACTCTCCCACACCAGGACTATAACCGCCCTCCTCTGGTGCTCATACCCTCCATTTCCAGTGGCTCAAACTTTTTTGGGCCCTGCTAAGACTGTGGTAAACGTTTCCCATTCCTTCGAAACTTTTTTTTCTTTCTCTTTTGTCCGTTTTCTCATTACCTTAGCAGGGTATAAGGGGCCAGGTTGGTTGTGTCTGATAATGGCCATAACTTGTTGGCAGCTTTGAAGCTCGGTAAGCTCACACACATGGCAATCATACAGCATATATGTACCATGCACAACAAACAAACTTATACATTAATATATATAAAAACATAAAACACGAGAGTGGAGGTAAACTAATGGCATGGCCTGTTTAAGAACTCATAAATAACCAAGTAACCATAACATATTTTACAGCATAGTCATAAACTCAAACCATAACAATAACAACTCAAAGGCCCCTTTCACACGGGCGAGTTTTCCGCGCGGGTGCAATGCGTGAGGAGGACGCATTGCACCCGCACTGAATCCGGACCCATTCATTTCTATGGGGCTGTGCACAAGAGCGGTGCTTTTCACACATCACTTCTGCGTTGCGTGAAAATCGCAGCATGTTCTATATTCTGCGTTTTTCACGCAACGCAGGCCCCATAGAAGTGAAAGGGGCTGCGGGAAAATCGCAAGCATCCGCAACCAAGTGCGGATGCGTTGCGATTTTCCCGCATTGTTGCTTAGCAACGGGACCCAATCTCTATTATTTCCCTTATAACATGGTTATAAGGGGAAATAATAGCATTCTTAATAAAGAATGCATTGTTAAATGATGAGGAAGGGGTTAAAAATAATAAAGTTAACTTACCTTAGCCACTTGATCGCGTGAGTCGCGATCTCTCACTCTCTTCCCTGCAGCATCTAAGATGTAAGGACCTGCGATGATGTCACAGCATCACATGGCTCATCACCTGCTCCATCACTATGGTGATGGAGCATGTGATTGGTCCATGTGACCATGTGACATCATCCAAGGTCCTTAACCACTATCCTCAGGCTGTGGATATGGTTAAGGACCTTGATGATGTCACATGGTCACATGGACCATCACATGCTCCATCACCATAGTGATGGAGCAGGTGATTGGGCCATGTGATGCTGTGACATCATCACAGGTCCTTTACATCTTTCAAGCTAACGGAGAGGAGGCCGGGCTTCGCGATCAAATGGAACAGGTAAGTAATTATTAGTTTATTATTTTAACCCATTCTGCACCAGTTTAAACATTAGGGAGATGGCCAAGGGTATTATTTTACATTATAACTATGTTATAATGTGAAATAATACCAGCGGGACAATTTCTGACCCAAACATGCACTTCTGTGAAGAAGTGCAGGTTCGGGTCTGGGTACCAAAAGTGCAGATTTTTCTCCCGCGCGTGCAAAACGCATGACAGCGCTTTGCACTCGCAGGGAAAAATCGCGGCGATTCCCGCAACGCACCCGCACTGTTTGACGGAGTGCACCCGCAACGCCCGTGTGAAAGAGGCCAAACACTGGAACATAGCAGGGCTAGCCCTCAGGCAAGCACGGCCCTCACCGGGCAGAATGACAACTCTGCCCAGGGACCTCAGCAAAATGGCGGGAAATTGTCCCACAAAAACCTGTCCTAATAATATAATCTTAATCACTGGGCAGAAAACAACCTCTGCCCAGTGAAGAAGGCAAACTTTTAAATGGGACAAATGCTGATATGGCCATGTGGAACCCTCCTTAATGTCCAGGACCTGGCCATACCATGCCTAGCCCACGTGTTCTCAACTTTCCCCAAACCTACTCCAATTTGCCTGATCTACTGGTGAGGGTGTGTGTGTGCCCATTTCAGAAAGTCATCTACAGCTGTCGGTCTGGCAACACTTCTGCAGCACTTGTATTTGCCAGCTAACCGACTGTTGTGTGACGTGAGCACGTGCTGGAATTCCACATTACACATGTTGGCCATGCTTTGTGAGCAGCAGAACGCAGTAGTGAAATACCAGCTGCAACATGGTCTGATATGTCTGATCTCTGTGAGGTTTTACACAACTTTGAAGGATAAACACAGATGGTGAGTGGCGATTCCGCTATTATCAGCCTAACCATCCCACTTCTGTGTCTACTGAACCGCTGGCTGCTAACAATGAAGTCAGACGCTTTACATGTGCAAGAGGTGGAACTAGGGGAAAGACATTACACAGGGTGATAGACAGACCACCCTCAGTTCATCTTGTCAGTGTGAATTGAATGATGATGAGGAGGAGGAGGAGCAAGAGACGGTTGCCTCCGCTACAGAGGGTAGTAACCATGGCAGGTTTATTCCATCTGTTCAGCATAGATGTGCAGGAGAGGAGGAAGAGGATAAGGATAATGAGAGTCATCCTCCTGATGAGGACAGCAAACTCTTGTCTGTTGGGACTCTGACACACATGGCTGCCTTTATGTTATGCTGCCTTTCCTATGACCCTCGCATTCTACGCATTTTGCACAACAGCGATTACTGGTTTTTCAGTTCACCCTTCTCGACCCCCGCTACAAAGATAACTTCTCATCTCTAATACCTGTGGGGGAGAGGACTAGCAAAATGGTGCAATACCAGAAGGTCTTTCTTTAAAAATTGCTCAATAAATTTTTATCTAACAACGCCGGCGGCAGAGTATGTAGTTCCTTGGGCAACCCAGGAGGGAAGAGACCTTGATGCGCGGCCTAGTGTCACAAGGAGGGAAAAAAATGTGGAAGATTGCGAGTACCTAGCAGACCTTGTCAGCGTCCTCAGTGATCCCTCTGTGCCTTACAACTAATGGGTGTCCAAACAGAACACGTGGCACGAACTGGCACTTTACAGCTATAGCTAAATGATAAGGAACATGGAAGATATACTATATTGGACTGTAGTATTCAGGGTAAATGACCATGTGGGACTTTTGTGATAAATAAGTGGGTTTTGGGTTGCAGTTTCGGCACTCAGTCTCTAAAAGGTTCGCCATCGACATCACTGTTTTAGAGGGTTAGTACACCTGTAGGCCCTCAGCTACATTCTTTTACTCAGTTTCATTGAGCCCAGGGCCACTACCTCTGCGTGCACCATCAGCATCACGGCTACTTGCACGTCCCTTACTGGCCGCATTCTTAATATTAAATGTTATACTGTATATACTTAAAAGTATGTCACACGTACAGTAGCGAAGGATTTGTAAGTGTATGCGCCAATAAATTAAAACAGGTATTTGGGATGTGCACACTTTACACAGGAGATGTAGCCCTGATAATGTCACAGAGTAGCATTCACCATCTTCGGATAAAGTACAGTATATGTCAGTGATATGTATGAAATGCACACACACTAGATGTTGCACAAATAATGAACATTTCCCCAAAATACACTGTTTTCAACAGTTATACAGTATTTGAAACAGAGAGGAACACGCTGTGGACACTAAATGTTGCACAAATAATGTACATTTCCCCAGAATACACTGGTTTCACCTGTAGTACAGTATTTGACACAGAGAGCCACATGCTATGGACACTAAATGTTGAACAAATAATGTACATTTCCCCAAAATACACTGTTTTCAACAGTTATACAGTATTTGACACAGAGAGGCACATGCTATGGACACTAAATGTTACAGGAATAATGTACATTTCCCCAAAATACACTGGTTTCACCTGTAGTACAGTATTTGACACAGAGAGCCACATGCTATGGACACTAAATGTTGAACAAATAATGTACATTTCCCCAAAATACACAGTTTTCAACAGTTATACAGTATTTGACACAGAGAGGCACATGCTATGGACACTAAATGTTACAGGAATAATGTACATTTCCCCAAAATACACTGGTTTCACCTGTGGTACAGTATTTGACACAGAGAGGCACACACTATGGACACTAAATGTTGCACAAATAATTTACATTTCCCCAAAATACACAGTTTTTAACAGTTATACTGTATTTGACACAGAGAGACACAAGCTGTTGACACTAGATTAGGCCCAGATTATTTAGATTTGCGCATCAGACACTCTTTTCGGATGATGGACAGTATACGTCCACTAAAACCACAGAATATGGACACTATATTAGACCCAGGTTGTTTAAATTTTAAATATAGACACTTTTTTTGTATGCCAGATGCTATATGTCACATAAATCCGCAGAATAGACACTATTATACCCAGATTAATGTAATTTTAAATACAGAATCTGTTTGGGGAGGCCGGACAGTATGTCACATGAATCCACGGAATATGGACACTATTAGACCCAGATTAATGGAATTTGCGCTATAGACACTGTTTGCTGATGTAGTACTGTACTTTTTACACAAAGCCACACACTATGGTCACTAGATGTGAGCCAGATTATTAAAGACACAGTCTGCGGATGATGTATACGATATGTCACTAATAGGTACAAAATAAAAATATCTTGCAGCTGTGAAACACACCCAGTAGTCATTAATAGGCATTGTGGGGTCTTTGAAAAGCTTTTGGTACTAAAAACAGCAAATTTCTCTCCCTGCACTATCTGTCCCTTCCTTAGCATGGATGTCCCTGACACTGCTGTTAAATATATTGTTGATCTAAAACACACATACAGTAGTCCTTAAAAGGACTTTTGGATCTTTGAAAAGCTTTCTCTAATTAAAATCGCTGAAATTCACTCCCTTCTCTGTCTTTCCCTTCCTACCCAATGCTCTTCCTGTCTACACCTGAGCTAAACATGCGTCATGGGGTGCTATATAGCACCCGATGACGCGTTCCGGACAGCCAAAATGGCTACTGGCATTACAGTGAGGGCACTACTTACCTGCACCTTTATTGGCTGCTTAAAACCCGTGAAACGTGCGGGGAAGAGACACAAGCATTTTGGTCGAGCACATGCGGTATTCGGCCGAGTACCGCCATGTGTCGAGCATAGCGATGCTCGAGCCGAACAGATATTTGGCCGAGCATGCTCGCTCATCACTACTCAGCAGAAGACCATCACCCCTAATTTTTTAGATGGTCAGCTCTGCAGCAGGCCCTCGCCCATAATGTTTAGATGGTAAGCTTAGCAGCAGTCCCTCGCCCATAATGTTTTAGATGATCAGTTCAGCAGCAGGTCCTCACTCCTAATGTTTTTGATGGTCAGATCAGCAGCAGGCACTCGTCCATAATGTTTCAGATGGTCAGCTCGGCAGCAGGCGCTCGCCCCTAATGTTTTAGATAGTCAGATCAGCAGCAGACCCTCCCCCCTAATTTTTTAGAGTGTCAGCTTGGCTGCAGGCCCCCGCCCATAATGTTTTACATGGTCAGCTCAGCAGCAGGCCCTCACCCCTAATGTTTTAGATGGTCAGATTAGCAGCAGGCACTTACCCATAATGTTTTAGATGGTCAGCTCAGCAGCAGGCCCTCACCGCTAATGTTTTACATGGTGAGATCAGCAGCATGCCCTCACCCATAATGTTTTAGATTATCAGCTCAGCAGCAGGCCCTCACCCCTAATGTTTTAGATGGTCAGCTCGGCAGCAGACCCTCACCCCTAGTGTTTTAGAGGGTCAGCTCAGCAGCAGGCCCAAACCCCTAATTTTTTAGATGCTCAGATCAGAAGCAGGCACTCGCCCCTAATGTTTTAGATGGTCAGATCAGCAGCAGGCACTCAGCCATAATGTTTTAGATGTTCAGATTAGCAGCAGGCCCTCGCCCATAATGTTTTAGATGGTCAGCTCTCCAGCAGGCCCTCATCCATAATGTTTTAGATGGTCAGATCAGCAGCAGGCACTCGCCCATAATGAACTCTCAGATGGTGAACTCTGCAGCAGACACTCGCCCATAATGTTTCAGATGGTCAGCTTGGCAGCAGGCCCCCGCCCATAATGCTTTAGATGGTCAGATTAGCAGCAGGCCCTCGCCCATAATGTTTTAGATGGTCAGCTCAGCAGCAGGCCCTCGCCCCTAATGTTTCAGATGGTCAGATCAACAGCAGGCAATCGTCCCTAATGTTTTAGATGGTCAGATCAGCAGCAGGCACTCAGCCATAATGTCTTAGATGGTCAGAATAGCAGCAGGGCTCGCCCCTAATGTTTTAGATGGTCAGCTCAGCAGCAGGCCCTCACTCCTAATGTTTTAGATGGTCAATTCAGCTGCAGGCACTCGCCCATAATGTTTTAGATGGTCAACTCTGCAGCAGGCCCTCGCCCCTAATGTTTCAGATGGTCAGATCAACAGCAGGCAATCGTCCCTAATGTTTTAGATGGTCAGATCAGCAGCAGGCACTCAGCCATAATGTCTTAGATGGTCAGAATAGCAGCAGGCCTCGCCCCTAATGTTTTAGATGGTCAGCTCAGCAGCAGGCTCTCACCCCTAATGTTTTAGATGGTCAATTCAGCTGCAGGCACTCGCCCATAATGTTTTAGATGGTCAACTCTGCAGCAGGCCCTCGCCCATAATGTTTCAGATGGTCAGATCAGCAGCAGGCAATCGTCCCTAATGTTTTAGATGGTCAGATCAGCAGCAGGCACTCGGCCATAATGTTTTAGATGGTCAGAATAGCAGCAGGCCCTCACCCCAAATGTTTTAGATAATCAGCTCGGCAGCAGGCCCTGGCCCATAATGTTTTAGATGGTCAGCTCAGCAGCAGGCCCTCGCCCCTAATGTTTTAGAGGGTCACCAGCAGGCCCTTGCTCCAAATGTTTTTGAGGGTCACCAGCAGGCCATTAATCATAATTTCAAGGGTGTGTATCATGCCCTCCTTTTTTTGTAATAAAGGGTGTATTGTAGTGCCGGTTCCTTGTACTTTTTGGCAGCCCTTTCACATAGTACATAGGCTTTATGAGTGTAGGAGTCCTACTACCTGAACAATTGTACCACAATGTGAATGAGGCCCTCCTTTATGTGATATACAGGTTGTATAAGAGTGACTCTTCCTTGAAAAATTTGGCAACACTTGCACTTTATATTCAAGTAAATATACAGGAAAGTATGTTTCCTAACAATTTTTCCTCTAAGATCAATTATATCTTCGGTTTTGTGCGTATTATTGTCAGTCTGTAAAAGTGCTCGGTAGATCACCTGAGCATCCCGAGGTGTTCTACTCAAGCACCCGAGAACTTTGGTGCTCGACCAACACTAGCCAGGAGTCCTAAATGGGGGATGGGTCCACATCTGCCCCAGAGCAGCGCCCAGGGTCCCCCCGGCCAAGCTCCAGCCTACGGAAGGAAGAACAAATATATAAAGAAACAAAGAAATACCAAACAAATCGCATACATGTGGTGATGATGAAAACGAAACCTAGAAGCATTCACTAAAAATGATGTAGCTTCTCAAGTAGCTAATAAAGTTCTTAACAGTATTGTTGTAATACATATATCAAACCCAGGTCACTTAAGGAGAGGGTCATCAGTCCACAGGTGCAGACTTCCTCTTCGCTGACTTGAATCTGGAAGCCAGCTGCAATGGCGGTGAAGAAGCGATCTTAGGTAATTCCTCCAAGGCGGCTGTTGGAAGCCAGGATGGTGTGTCGATTGGAGGTATCGCCAAGGCCTCCCATATCTTGACCAGGTCGTCCGGGTGTCTTATCATCATTTGTGTGCCATTAATAGCGGTACTGAGACCGAACAGGAATAGCTATCAAATAGGTAGTTTCTTGTCTCTCAATATGTCCGTCAAAGGACGCAGGGCCCTGCATTTGGCCAGGGTGCTTGCAGCCAAGTCCTAGAAATGCAAGATCTTGTGATTGTCTAGCAGGATGTCGTCTCTTTCTCTTGCTGCCTTGAGGACCGCAGCAGTGTCCAGGTAGTTTAACAGAGCACATCTTGTGTCCCTGGCGGGATCTCCCGTAGGGGGCTTCGGTCTAAGGGCCCTGTGCCTTCTCTTAGTAGTAATGGTGGCGGCTCGTTCAGGCCCCACCAGTGTGGAGAAAATCTGGCATACAGTTTCAGTTAAGGCCTCGGCGGAGACCAACTCTGGTATGCCTCGTAGTCTAACATTTTTCCTTTGTCCACAGTTTTCCTGGTCCTCCAGGTAGAGATAAGCGTTATTAATCTGTGTACGGAGAGTCTGTAGTTGAAATTGCATCCCCCTGCTGTGCTGTGTAAATAAGGCCTGAGAATCCTTGAGCGCTTCCATTCTGTGGCCCATCTGCTTCACTTCCATCTGCAGTGGCGCGGGATTCAGCCATTTTTTCCTGGCAGGCCGGCGGCGGCGGCAACCTCTTGTTTAAGTCGCCTTGGGACTTTCTGGTTCTTGGGGTGTGCTCCAGCTTCCTACCTCTCTCTTTGCTCAGTTTGCCCATGATTAGAGTGGGTTAATCATCAGGGTAGCTGTAAGGCCGGGTGATATGGTGAGGAGCTCGAACTTCAAGCATTCAGCACCATGCTCTGCTAGCTCCGCCCCCCCAAATAGCATTGTTGTAGAAAGCACCTTTTACTCTGATTTACATGTATATATCTATTATTGATCATAGATTCATAATGTTATGGCATACCACTAGGATATGCCAAAACATATGACTGGCAAGGTTTTTATCTTTGAGACCCCTGATTAGGGATGAGTGAATCGACTTCGGATGAAACATCAGAAGTTGATTCGCATAAAACTTTGTTTCAATACTGTACGGAGCGAGAGCTCCATACAGTATTAAAATGTATTGCCTCTGATGAGCCGAAGTTATTACTTTGCGAAGTCTCACGAGACTTCACATAATAACTTTAGAAATTGATTTATACTGTAAAACACCATTTCCCGAACTTGGGTTTGGTTCCAATTGGTACCTTGGAACCAAACCTGAGTTAGGGAATTTTTTTTTTTTACAGTATACTATAAATCTATTTCTGAAGTTATTATGCGAAGTCTTCGCAAATACCTTCGGTTCATCGGAGTCAATACATTTTAATACTATTTACTTGTCTTTTCCCTTATATGTGTTCTTTTGGGACTCACCTTGTATATAATGAACTGATATAATGCACTTTGCTATCTGTACAATACATCATAATATACTATGTCGATGCAATCTTTCTATGTATTTGAGTCAGTGACCTGTGTTGCTGGGATGGTGTTTCTTTGCTCCCTACCTCTTTTTTAATGATAATATATTTATTTTTACTATATACCAATAAAGGCTATTTCATATTTGGAAGTTATGAGCTCTGGTTCTTTCTTTTGTTTTTCGTTTGATTAGGGAGCTTTTCCTGTTATTTATAATATTGAGATGTCTGTTTACACGCCGCACTATTTCAGTGAGTACTTGCTAGGCTAAGACACTCAAGGTCGGATTTTGTTGTTTTTATACATTTTAATACTGTACGGAGCGTATTGAAACAAAGTTTTATGCTAATCAACTACCCCTGATGATCAAAAAGACAGAACCTCTTACATCTGGCATTCATTTCTAATAAGGGGAATGGAGATCTCCAGTTATTTTTGGGTCCAAGATTAGAACCATGTTCCATCTTAGAAATGTTTTGCAATGCCTGTTAGACTGTTAGCATCACAAAAATTAGTAGGCAATGAAAATGATAGAAACCAACAAATATTTATATATATATTTATATATATATATATTTTTCTTATAGGTGGCTTAGTCCTAGATGTCTCATATTCTTCTTTTCTCTTTATAGTTTTAAATTAACCTCATTATTATATCTAATTATGTAACTTACAAATATTTCATTGCAGGTATTCACCATTGGGTTCATTACCTCTAACACTCTGCATGAGTGTGAAAGGAAAACAGGAGGTGGTTTTCAAATTAAGCTGTTCCATATGCTGTTACTTTACTTTAGAGATTCATCAGAACAACCAGATGCTGTATACTGGTTATATATCTGGTATTGTTCCAGCTTGCAACGTAAAATCTTAATAGTATCATAAAAAACGAACTTGAGAAAAAAGCTAATAGATTTTGTTAGCTGAAAGACATGAATACATAATATATATTTCAGAGATCGAATAATTTCATAAATGCAAAGTGAGAATACAGAATACTGAAAAGGCATACTCTATAACATCGTACCACTGTGGTTCAGGCTTCAAATGCCATCACAAATTTATTATTGGGCAGCACAGTGGCTCAGTGGTTAGCACCGGGGTCCTAGGGTCAAATCCGACCAAGAACAATATCTGCATAGAATTTATATGTTTCCCCTGTGTTTATGTGGATTCCCTCCGTGTACTCCGCTTTCCTCCCACACTCCAAAAACATACTGATAGGAAACTTAGGGTGCATTCACACGACTGTATAAATGGATCTGCATCCGTTCCGCAATTTTGCGGAACGAGTGCGTACCCATTCATTTCAATGGGGCCGCAAAAGATGCGGACAGGACACTGTGTTCCGTTCAGTGGCTCCACAAAAAAGATAGAGCATGTCCTACTCTTGTCCGTGGTTGCGGACAGAAATAGGCATTCTCTATATAGTGCCGGCCATGTGTGGTCCGCAAAATGTGGAACGCACACGGCCGGTGTCCATGTTTTGCGGATACGCAATTTGTGTGAATGCACCCTTAGATTGTGAGCTCCATTGGGGACAGTGTGATGCTAATGTCTGTTAAGTATTGTGGAATATGCGCTATATATACGCGAGTGAAATAAAAATAAATATTGTGAAATGCTACTAGATATATGGTTAGTGTTTTATAAAACTATAGGGAAGACGGGTTCTAAATAAACCCTTTGGCCTTAACCACTTCAGCCCCCCTAGCTTAAACACCCTTAATGACCAGGCCACTTTTTACAATTCTGCACTACACTACTTTACCCGTTTATTGCTCCGTCATGCAACTTACCACCCAAATGAATTTTACCTCCTTTTCTTCTCACTAATAGAGCTTTTATTTGGTGGTATTTCATTGTTGCTAACATTTTTACTTTTTTTTGCCATTAATACAAATTTAACGACATTTTTGCAAAAAAATGACATTTTTCACTTTCTGTTGTAAAATTTTAAAAAAAAAACTACATTTCTATATAAATTTTTCTCTGAATTTATTGTTCTACATGCCTTTGATAAAAAAAAAATCCAATGAGTGTATATTTATTGGTTTGGGTAAAAGTTATAGCGTTTACAAACTATTGTGCAAAAAAGTGAATTTCCGCATTTTGAAGCAGCTCTGACTTTCTGAGCACCTGTCATGTTTCTTCAGGTGCTAGAATGTCAGGATAGTATAAAAAACCCCAAATGACACCATTTTAGAAAGAAGACACCCCAAAGTATTTGCGGAGGGGCATGGTGAGTTCATGTATCATTTCATTTTTTTTCACAAGTTAGCGGAAAATGACACTTTCTGAGAAAAAAAAAAAAAGTTTCAATTTCTGCTAACTTTTGACAAAAAGTTTAATTTTTCATGGACTCACTATGCCCCTCAGTGAATACCTTGGGGTGTCTACTTTCCGAAATGGGGTCATTTGTGGGGTGTGTTTACTGTTCTGGCATTTTGGGCGGGGCTAAATTGTGAGCCGCCATGTAAAACCTAAAGGTACTCGTTGGAATTTGGGCCCCTTTGCGCATCCAGGCTGCAAAAAAGTTTCACTTATGTGGTATCGCCGTACTCAGGAGAAGTAAGGCAATGTGTTTTGGGGTGTATTTTTACATATACCCATGTTGGGTGAGAGAAATATCTCTGAAAATTGTCAACTTTGTATAAAATTTTTTAAAAGTTGTCGTTTACAGAGATATTTCTCACACAAAGTATGGGTATATATAAAAATACACCCCAAAACACATTGCCCTACTTCTGCCGAGTACGGCGATACCACATGTGTGCCACTTTTTGCAGCCTGGGTGCAAAGGCCCTAAAACCAATGAGTACCTTTAGGATTTCACAGGGGATTTTACGCATTTGGATTCCAGACTTCTTCTCACGCTTTAGGGGCCCCTAAAATGCCAGGACAGTATAAATACCCCACATGTGACCTCATTTTGGAAAGAAGACACCCCAAGGTATTCTGTGAGGGGTATGGTGAGTTCATGTAAAATTTTATTTTTGTCACAAGTTAGTGGAATATGAGACTTTGTAAAAAACTAAATAAAAAAATATATATCAATTTCCGCTAACTTGTGCCAAAAATAAAAATTCTGTGAACTCGCCATGCCCCTCACAGAATACCTTGGGGTGTCTTCTTTCCAAAATGGGGTCACTTGTGGGGTATTTATACTGCCCTGGCATTTAGGGACCTAAAGCGTGAGAATCAAATGCGTAAAAATGCCCTGAAATCTAAAGGTACTCATTGGTTTAGGGCCCCTTGCACATCTTGGCTGCAAAAGTGTCACTCATGTGGTATCGCCGTACTCAGGAGAAGTAGGGCAATGTGTTTTGGGGTGTATTTTTACATATACCCATACTGTGTGTGAGAAATATCGCTGTAAATGACAACTTTTTACATTTTTTTATTCAAAGTTGTCAATTTACAGAGATATTTCTCTCATCCAGCATGGGTATATGTAAAACTACACCCCAAAACACATTGCCCTACTTCTCCTGAGTACGCCGATACCACATGTGTGACACTTTTTTGCAGCCAAGATGCGCAAAGGGGCCCAAATTCCAATGAGTACCTTTTAGGAGGGCATTTTTACGCATTTTTCTTCTCACGCTTTAGGGCCCCTAAAATGCCAGAGCAGTATAAATACCCCACATGTGACCCCATTTTGGAAAGAAGACACCCCAAGGTATTCCATGAGGGGCATGGCGAGTTCATAGAAGATTTTTTTTTTGGCACAAGTTAGTGGAAATTGATTTTTTATTGTTTTTTCTCACAAAGTCTCCCTTTCCGCTAACTTTTCACAAAAAGTTTAATTTTTCATGGACTCATTATGCCCCTCAGCGAATACCTTGGGGTGTCTTCTTTCCAAAAAATTTTTTTTTCTGTGAACTCGCCATGCCCCTCACGGAATACCTTGGGGTGTCTTCTTTCCACAATGGGGTCACTTGTGGGGTTTTTATACTGTCCTGGCATTTTAGGGGTTCTAAAGCTTGAGAATCCAAATGCGTAAAAATGCCCTGTGAAATCCTAAAGGTACTCATTAGAATTTGGGCCCCTTTCCGCATCTTGGCTGCAAAAAAGTGTCACACATGTGGTATCGCCGTACTCAGGAGAAGTAGGGCAATGTGTTTTGGGGTGTATTTTTACATATACCCATGCTGGGTGAGAGAAATATCTCTGTAAATTGACAAGTTTGAATAAAAAATTTTAAAAAGTTGTCGTTTACAGCGATATTTCTCACACACAGTATGGGTATATGTAAAAATACACCCCAAAACACATTGCCCTACTTCTCCTGAGTACGGCGATACCACATGTGTGCCACTTTTTTGCAGCCAAGATGCGCAAAGGGGTCCTAAAACCAATAAGTACCTTTAGGATTTTACAGGGCATTTTTACGCATTTGGATTCTCACGCTTTAGGACCCCTAAAATGCCAGGACAGTATAAAAACCCCACAAGTGACCCCATTGTGGAAAGAAGACACCCCAAGGTATTCCGTGAGGGGCATGGCGAGTTCACAGAAAAAAAAAAAATTGGCACAAGTTAGCGGAAATTGATTTTTTTTTTTTTTTTTTACAGTCTCATATTCCACTAACTTGTGACAAAAAATAAAATTTTGCATGAACTCACCATACCCCTCACGGAATACCTTGGGGTGTCTCCTTTCTAAAATGGGGTCACATGTGAGGTGTTTGTACTGCTCTTGCATTTGAAGGTCTCTGCAATCATTACACGTATGGCCAGTATTAGGAGTTTCTGCGATTCTCCTTGTATTGTGCATACGGGTAATGAATTTTTTTTTTTCCGTTCAGCCTCTGCGCTGAAAAAAAAAAAAAATGAACGGCACAGATTTTTTTCATTCGCATCGATCAATGTGGATGAAAAAATCTCTGCCAAAATCAGTGACTGCGGTGCGGTGGGCTGGGCGCTAGCTACCTAACAAATAGCTAACTAACTGGCGGTGATAAGGGACCCTTATGCTCCATTCACACGTCCGCAATTCTGTTTGCGGAACGGAATTGTGGACCCATTCATTTCTATGGGGACAGACTTTGTCCCACTCGGATCCGGAATTACGGATCCGCGCTTCCAGGTCTGCACTTTCGTTCCGCAAGAATATAGAACATGTCCTATTCTTGTCCGCAATTGCGGACAAGAAAAAACATTTTCTATATAGTTCTGGCAATGTGCGAATCTGCAAAATGCGGAAAGCACATTGTCGGTGTCCGTGTTTTGAGGATCTGCGGATCCGCGGATCCGTGAATCCACGGATCCGCAAAACACATATGGACGTCTGAATGGAGCCTTACAAGGGGTGTGATCAATGACAGGGGGGTGATCAGGGGGTATACATGGGGTGATCAAGGGGTTAACAAGGGGTTAATAGGTGAGGGGGGGGGGGGGTTAGTGTAGTGTTTGGTGCTACTTTACATAGTTACCTGGTCCTCTGGTGGTCGATCCCAGCAAATGGGACCACCAGAGGACCAGGTAGCAGCTATATCAGACGCTGTTCATAAAACAGCGTCTGATATAGCTCTTTGATGCAATTTAATTCGCATCTACAGCCTGCCAGCGATGGATCATCGCTGGCAGGCTGTAGGAGAACTCCTGAGACGCGCTTCACTGTGAACGCGCGCGGAAGTCACAGGAAGTCTCGGCTCTCGCGAGATGACGCGCCGACGCGCCGTTCGTCTCAGAACTACAGGACCGCCCGCAGGACGCATCCCTGCGTTAGGTGGTCCTGTAGTGGTTAATGGACTTGGAGGAGATTGTGAAGCCTATGGTTCCAACAGTATTTAACATGTATACTGCTAGTAATTCAAATTTAATATGGTCTGACTTCAAACACTTGAAGTTATTATCACAGGAAGTAAAAAAAAAAACAATAAATACTCCTCGCCTAAGTCACCTGGCTCCTCCCATGATCTGCACTCCCCATCAGCAGTAGCAGGATACTGTGACACATTGTGCTGCTCTTTAGGAGGAGCAGAGGCTGATTCCCAGCCGGCCCCACTCCAAGCAGGACGATGTGTGAGGACATTGTGCTGCTGCGGAGCGCTGGCGGCTCAATGGTGGAGCAGGTAGCAAATAGTTCCCTGCTTCAGTGGTGTTCTTACGGTGTTTGGCACCCGGGGCAGGTCCTTTCTCTGGCACCCCCGCCACCCCCCACTCCGGCCCTAATACTTTAAAAAAAATTGTACCCCCTCAGAGTAGTATTGCCCTCATTGCACAACCTTCACAGTAGTTTTGTACAGAAGTGTGCCCCCTCATAGTAGTTATGCCCACGTTGTGCTCTCTCAATAGTTATGCCCTC
This sequence comes from Bufotes viridis, assembly GCA_033119425.1. Classification (NCBI taxonomy): domain Eukaryota; kingdom Metazoa; phylum Chordata; class Amphibia; order Anura; family Bufonidae; genus Bufotes; species Bufotes viridis. The sequence continues at coordinate 224,563,109 of CM065590.1, forward strand.
TCTGTGCCCCTTTTACAAATGTTGTGCCCTCTTTGTGCCCACTTCACAGTAATAATCCCCATTGTGCCCCTTCACAGTAATAATCCCCATTGTGCCCCCTTCATAGTAATAATCCCCATTGTGCCCCCTTCATAGTAATAATCCCCATTGTGCCCCCTTCATAGTTGAAATCCCCATTGTGCCCCCTTCATAGTAATGATCCCCATTGTGCCCCCTTCACAGTAATAATCCCCATTGTGCCCCTTTCATAGTAATAATCACCATTCTGCCCCTTCATAGTAATGATCCCCATTGTGTCCCCTTTACAGTAATAATGCCCACTGTGCCCACTTCACAGTAATAATGCCCACTGCACCCCTTTCATTGTAGTAATGCCCCTTGGCTCTGTGCTCCCTCCACAGTAGAAATGTCCATTGTGCCCCCTTCCCATTAGTAATGCCCTCTGTGCCCCCTCTATTGTAATAAAGACCTCTGTGACCCCTCCATAGTAATAAAGACCTCTGTGCCCCCTCCATAGTAATAAAGTCCTCTGTGCCCCCTCCACAGTAATAAAGTCCCCTGTGCCCCCTCCATAGTAATAAAGTTCTCTGTGCCCCCTCTGTATTAAAAACAAAAAAAACACAGTAACTTCTCACCTTGTACCGTTCCTGAAGCTCACAGTTCTCTCTACCCTGCAGGCACAGATCGTTGTGCAGCTCTGTGTGAGCGGAGCTTATTGCAGATTTCCGTGTGCAGGCTCCACCCACGCGGGCCGGCAGCGCAATCTGTGCCTGCAGGCTGAATGGTGGAGCTGTGAGAAGTCTTCCTGCTTCACCATTCTGTCTGCCGCCGGTCTGAAGGAGGGGAGGAGCGCTGGAAGCGGATCGGTGAGTGATAGGACGCAGCCCCTTGCTCAGCAATAAGCACTTCCATCTGTATTGATGGAGGTGCTCATTGTTTCTGGCCTCTGGCGGCTGTGCTGTGGGCCCCCGCAGGAGCTGTGGGCCCCTGGCGCTTGCCCCGGTATGCCAGATGCTGATGCTGACCTTGGGTTCACACACCTGGATTTGGGAATTTTCTGCCATTATTCCCTGCGGATCCTCTCAAGCTCTGTCAGGTTGGATGGGGACCGGTAGTGGGCAGCCATCTTCAAGTGTCTCCATAGATTTTCGCTTGGGTTTAAGTCAGGGCTCTGGCTGGGGCACTCAAGGACAATGATACTGTTGTCCCTAAGCCACTTCTATGTTGTCTTGGCTGTTTATTTCTGGTCATTATCTTGTTGAATAGTGAATTATTGAGGTCACTGTCTTCTTGGGAACTTTTAATGTAGCAGACATTTTTTGTACCCTTCTCCAGATCTGTGCATCCACACAGTCCTGTCTCTGAGCTCTACAGGCAGTATTTTACTCCTCATAGCTTGGTTTTTACTTAGATATACATAATAAGCATTAGAACCTTAACCTCTTAAGGACACAGGATATACGGGTACGTCCTGTGTCCGGTCTTTAAAGATGGCGCCAGCTCCTGCCGAATACGGGCGTCATAGCCACGGGTGGCCACCTGCTTCTTGAAGCAGACACCCGCGGCTCATGTTTGCGACCACCTGCGATGCAGATCGCGGACATTTAACCCCTCAGATGCCGTGGTCAATCCTGACCACAGCATCTGAGAGAGCACAAACCGAAAGTTTTACTTTTGGTTTGAGCTCCGGCTCCCCCGTGTGGCGATCGGAGGAGCCGGAGCGTGCCTGCAGCAGGCTGGGTCTCTATGAATAAAACCCAGGCAGCTGCATAGTATTGTCTATGGAGCCTAACCTGTAATAGGCTTTATAGGAAATATGCGATTTTCTCAAATATTCGGATGCTATTGCATTGGAGTATATGAGAATAGCAATCCGATCATTGATTGTTTTAGTTCCCTATGGGAACTATCGGAAAGTGTATAAAAAAGAAAAAAGTTTAAAAATAAAAAAAAACATAAAAGTTAAAATCATCCCCTTTTGCCAAAATTATTTTAAAATAAAAAATAAAAAAAATACACATCATGGGTGTCGCAATGTGCGAAAATGCCCATACTATAAAAATATTCCCCACACGGTAAACAGAAAAATGGAAAAAAGCATCCAAATGGCCGATTCGCCATTTTTGGACGCTTCATTTCCCCAAAAAAATGTAATAAAATGTGATCCAAAAGTCATACACACCCCAGAATGGTATCAATAAAAATATATAATTACGACGCAAAAAATGAGCCCCCATACAGCTCGGTACACATAATTACAAAAAAGTTATAGGGGTCAAATCTGGCGACAAAAAAGTAAAACTAATTTTTTCCACTTTAGAATTTTTTTTCACTATCAAAACGCAAGAAAACCTATACATATAGGGTATCGCTGGATTCGTACTGACCTGTAGAATAAAACTAACTGGTCAGTTCTATCACACATTGAACGTCGGAATTTAAAAACCCGCAAAACTGTGGTGGTATTGCTTTTTTTTTGCAATTTCACCCCATTTGGAATTTTTTCCCTGCTTCCCACTTCATCATATGCAATTTTAAATGGTGGCGTTAGAAAGTACAACTGTCCCACAAAAAACAAGCCCTCATATGGCCATGTGAACCGATAAATAAAAAAGTTATGGCTTTGAGAAGGCAGGTGGCGCAAAACAAAAACGCAAAAAAAAAAAAACTCTGGTCCTTAAGGGGTTAAAACCACAGGGTGTGTTTCATCATGCTCAATCAACTAAATTTACACAGATGAACTCCAATCAGGGTGTAGAAACATCTCAAAGAGGATCAAAATAAATAGCTCCTAGAGCTAAATTTCAAGTGTCAAAGCAAAGGATCTAAATACTAAAGTCCAGGCAAAATTTTTGTTTTTCCATTCTAAAAAATTTGCAAATATTTCTTCAATTCTGTTTTCACTTTCTCATTACAGAGTATTGAGTGTAGATTTTTTCGTGAATTTATGTGATTTTTTTTTTTTTAGTACAAGGCCGCAAATAGGGCCTAAAAAGCAGCAATGGCACACCAACCCCATCAGCCCACATACCAGGGGCATTGCTAGGGTCCCAAAAGATCCTGGGCCCAATGAATATGGCCCCAACCCTCCCCCCACACACTGCATCTTACTGTACTTGCTATACAGCAGCACGTACCCCTCACATCCAGTGCCTCCCAGCTGACGTCTCCTCTGATGTAGATGTTCTCTGTCATCATCTTCTCCATTCAGTCCAGACAACTTCTTTCAGCTGCGCCTCATCTTTGCAGAGTTTGACACACAGGCATCTTAGCTTCCTTACTTTTAATTTATCATCCCCAAACCTGGAGTCCCAACAGTGTTATCCTGCTGCTCGCTGTGCTCCCCAATACCCCCAAATACTATCCTGATGAAAAATTTGTGCCATTCAGCGAGTCCCCCCAATTCCTACCAATAGTAATTTCCTTCTAGAATGCCTTCATTAGTAATTAGGGTTGAGTGAACACCTGGAAGTTCGGGTTCGCCGGGTTTGGCCAAACTTTGCCGCAAAGTTCGGGATCAGGATCCGAACTTGACCCCAAACCCCATTGAAGCCAGTAAGGACCCGAACTTTGGGGCACTAAAATGTCTCTAAAAAATTCATAGAAAGGGCTAGAGGGCTTCAAAAGGATGCAAAATGGGGGTAAGAGCAGGACAAATGCCCTGCAAAGAAATGTGGATAGGGAAATGACTTAAAATAACATAGAATATAAAAAAAGTAAAAATGATCTTGAACTAGGAGGAGGAGGTCAAAGTGGAGTATGAGGTTGAGGAGGCGGTGGACGTGGCGGTGTAGGTGGAAGCCGTGGTGGAGAAAGAGGAGGTAGCCAACACCGTTTTTGTAGTTTTAAAAAAAAAAATCCTTTATTTACTTTTTTTATTTTATTTTTATAAATTTGGGAAGACCCCAAAACATTGGGAAATAGAAAAGAGAATGCAAAGAGAAACTGCGCTGGAGTATAATAATGGCTTGGTGCGGCCGTATATTTGTCTATTCTGCACAAGGTACGGAAAAGTCCTGTGGGATCCATGCCTGGTCAACTTTAATAAACATGAGCTTGTCCACGTTGGCTGTGGACAGGCAGCTGCACTTGTCTGTGACTACCCCCCTCTGCCGTGCTAAACACACGTTTGGACTATACACTGGCTGCAGGACAGGCCAGCACCTCCAAGGCATAAAGGGCAAGCTCAGGCCATGTGCCCAGTTTGGAGACCCAGAAGTTGAATGGGGCAGACCCATCAGTCAGTATGTGTAGGCGTGTGCACTGTTCCTCCATGTTGCTGAAATGCGGCCTCCTGCTAAGACGTTCCATATCAGCTGGTGGTGCTGGTTGTTGTGGCGTGCTGACAAAGCTTTTCCACATTTCGGCCATGCTAACCCTCCCTTCTGAGGTGCTGGCAGTGCCCCAGCTGCGTTAGTGACTTCTTACTCCTCTTCTGCCTTCGCGTTGTGCTTCCACTGAGCCCCCGGTGTCAGGTGGGAATGCCATTAGCAGCGTGTCTACCAGGGTGCGCTTGTACTCGCGCATCTTCTGATCATGCTCCAATGACGGAATTAAAGACAGTACATTGTCCTTGTAGTGGGGATCCAGCAGGGTGGCCACCCAGTAATTAGCACTGGTTAGAATGTGGGCAACGCAGCGGTCATTGCACAGGCACTGCAGCATGTAGTCCCTCATGTGTGCCAGGTTGCCCAGAGGCAACAACAAGCAGTCCTCTGTGGGAGGTGTATTATCTGTGTCCTCTGTATCCCCCCAGCCATGCTCCATTAATGCCCATGAGCTGATTTGGGTGCCACCCTGCTGTGAACACGGTTCCTTATCATCATCATCCTCCTCCTCATCCTCCAGAACTGTGCCCTTGCTGGACAATTGTGTATCTGGCCTCTGTCGGTGCAGGAACCCACCCTCCGAGTCACTTGTGAATGACTGGCCTGATAACTGTGGAAACTATCCCTCTTCCTCCTCTTCTTCCTCCTGTGCCACATCCTCTTCCATCATCGCCCGAAGCGTTTTTTCAAGGAGACATAGAAGTCGGATAGTAACACTGAGGATGGCATCATCGGCACTGGCCATGTGGGTGGAGTACTCGAAACAGCGCAACACGGCACACACGTCCCGCATGGAGGCCCACTCGGTGGTGAAGTGGTGCTGTTCCGCAGAACGACTCAGCCGTGCATGCTGCAGCTGAAACTCCACTATCGCCTGCTGCTGCTCGCACAGTCTCTCCAGCATGTGTAAGATGGAGTTCCACCTTGTGGGTACGTCGCATATAAGGCGGTGAGCGGGAAGGCTGAAGTTGTGCTACAGCGCAGACAGGCGAGCAGCAGCAGGGTGAAAGCGCACACAGACAGCCCGCACTTTCTGTAGCAGCTCTGACATATCGGGGTAATTTTTCAGGCACCTCTGCACAACCAAATTCAGCACATGCGCCATTCAAGGGATGTGCATCAAACCGGCTAGGCCCAGAGATGCTACGAGATTTCTCACATTATCACACACCACCAGGACGGGCTTGAGGCTCAGTGGCACCAACCACTTATCGGTCTGTTGTTCCATGCCCATACAAAGCTCCTGCACGGTGTGGGGTTTTCCCCCCAAACAGATAAGTTTCAAAACAGCCTGCTGTCGTTTATCCCTGGCTGTGCTGAAGTTGGTGGTGAAGGTGTTACACTGACCGGATGAGGAGGCGGTAGAGGAGGAAGCGGAGTAGAAGGCAACAGGAGTCAAAGAGAAATGTCCTGCAATCCTTGGTGGCAGAAGGACATGTGCCAAACTGCTATCCACCTCAGGCCCAGCCACAGATTGCGTTGCGCAGTGCACACCTGATTTTGTCCACCACTTGGTTGTGCAGGGCAGGGATGGCTCGCCTGGAAAAGTAGTGGCGGCTGGGTACCACGTACTGTGGGACAGCCACCGCCATAATGTTTTTAAAAGTCTCCATCTCCACCAGACGGAATGACAGCATTTCAAAGGCCAGGAATTTTGAAATGCTGGCATTCAGGGCCAGGGATCGCGGGTGGGTAGGGGGGTACTTCCTCTTTCTCTCCAGTGTTTGGGAGATGACAGCTGAACGCTTCCATGGGACAGTGTGGAGATGCTTGGTGAGGGTGATGGAAGTGGTGGCGTTGCTGCCACATCTTCTTCTGTTTGCGGGGTGGCAGGTGCCACTGTCACTCCAGAAGGGGAGAAGAAGTCTGAGACTGCAGCAGTAGAGGCAGCAGGAGGAGGCTGAGATCTTTCTTGGTTTTTGAGGTGTTTACTCCACTGCAGCTCGTGCTTTGCTCATGCCTGGATATGCAGGTGGTGCTCAGGTTTAGAACATTTATGCTTCGCTTCAGGCTCTGATTGCACAGCGTATAAACCACTTGCGTCTTGTCGTCAGCACATTGTCTGAAGAACTGCCATGCCAGGAACTCCTTCAAGCTCACTTTGGTGTGCTCAGTCCCTGGGTGCAGTGGGCAGTAGCAGGCGTACTGGCTAGGGGACAGCCACTCTGCTTTTGCACACTGCTCCCACTTTTGCTGTGCGGCTGGTGCTGTGTGACCACCACCTCTTTCTCCGAACTACACACGTCACACACATGACCTTGATTCCATGTGGGATCTAGGACCTCATCATCCTTCACATAATCTTCCACCCACTTTTCACCTCTGTCCTCCTTGCCAGTCTGCACACTGCAGAAAGCAGCAGCAGTTGGCACCTGTGTTTCGTCATCATCAGAGATGTGCTGCGGTGGTCCTCCCATGTACACATCCTAAAACATAAGTGGTTGGGCATTGGTACACTCAATCTCTTCCACTTCTGGGGCAGGGCTATGTGGACGGCCCACGGAAACCCTGCCAGCAGAGTCATCAAAAAGCATAAGAGACTGTTGCATGACTTGGGGCTCAGACTGCTTGGCTGATTTGCAAAGGGTGAGGTGAAAGACAGATGCCCATGGGCTGCAGCTGCCAACTCTGCGCTTTCAGCAGGGCACTGGGTGGGAGACAATGTGAAGGAACTGAATGCACTGTCAGCCACCCAATCTACTACAGTCTCTACTTGTTCTGGCCTCACCATTCGTACACCCGTATTCGGACCTACAAAATAACGCTGAACGTTCTGTCGCCTACGTGCATCTGAGGAAGGTGTTTCATTTGGGTGTGTAGCTTGCACAGATCGACCACGTCCTCTCCCTGCAACAGGAGCTCCACCAACACCAGCAGCACCACGACCAGGGCCACATCCCTTATTTGATGCTCTCCTCATTCTCTGAGGTTACCCACTGAACTAACAGACAGATTTACTATATTAATTTCCCTGTCAAGTATGCAGTGCAGGTGTACCTCACACAAAAATTTGTTAGATGTCACCCACCAATCTAACAGACGGATTAGTAACATAGTAAACATAGTAACATAGTATATAAGACCGAAAAAAGACATTTGTCCATCCAGTTCGGCCTGTTTCCTACAAGTTGATCCAGAGAAAGGCAAAAAAAACCTGTGAGGCAGAAGCCAATTTTCCCCACTTAAGGGGAAAAAAATTCCTTCCCGACTCCAATCAGGCAATCAGAATAACTCCCTGGATCAACGACCTATCTCTAGTAGCTGTAGCCTGTAATATTATTACACTCCAGAAATACATCCAGGCCCCTCTTGAATTCCTTTATTGTACTCACTATCACCAACTCCTCAGGCAGAGAGCTCCATAGTCTCACTGCCCTTACAGTGAAGAATCCTTTTCTATGTTTGTGTACAAACCTTCTTTCCTCCAGACGCAGAGGATGTCCCCTTGTCACAGTCACAGTCCTGGGGATAAATAGATGATGGGACAGATCTCTGTACTGACCCCTGATATATTTATACATAGTTATTAGATCTCCCCTCAGTCGTTTTTTTCTAAAGTGAATAACCCTAATTTTGATAACCTTTCAGGGCACTGTAGATCCCTCATTCCAGTTATTACTTTAGTTGCCTTCCTCTGAACCCTCTCCAGCTCTGCTATGTCTGTCTTGTTCACAGGAGCCCAGAACTGTACACTGTACTCCATGTGTGGTCTGACTAATGATTTGTAAAGTGGTAGGACTATGTTCTCATTACGGGCATCTATGCCCCTTTTGATGCAACCCATTATCTTATTGGCCTTGGCAGTAGCTGCCTGACACTGGTTTTTGCCGCTTAATTTGCTGTTTATTAAAATTCCTAGATCCTTTTCCATGTCAGTGTTACCGAATGTTTTACCATTTAATATGTACAGGTGACTTGCATTATTCCTTCCCATGTGCATAACTTTACATTTGTCAGTGTTAAACCTCATCTGCCATTTTTCTGCCCAAGCCTCCAATCTATCCAGATCCCTCTGTAGCAGAAAACTGTCCTCTTCAGTGTTAATTACTTTACACAGTTTAGTGTCATCTACAAAAATAGATATTTTACTGTGCAGGCCTTCTACAAGATCATTAATAAATATATTAAAGAGAATAGGGCCCAATACTGACCCCTGAGGTACCCCACTAGTTACAGTCACCCAATCTGAGTATCTACCGTTAATAACCACCCTCTGTTTTCTGTCACTTAGCCAGTTACTTTCCCACATACAGACATTTTCTCCCAGGCATCCTCATTTTATATACTAACCTTTTATAAGGTACAGTGTCAAATGCTTTGGAGAAGTCCAGATATATGACATCCATTGATTCGCCGCTGTCAAGTCTAGAACTTACCTCCTCATAGAAGCTGATTAAATTCATTTGGCATGACCGATCCCTCATGAAGCCATGCTGATATGGCGTTATTTGCTTATTTTCATTGAGATACTCCAAAATAGCATCTCTTAGAAACCCTTCAAACAGTTTACCAACAACAGATGTTAAACTTACCGGCCTATAATTTCCAGGCTCTGTTTTTGGACCCTTTTTGAATATTGGCACCACATTTGCTATGCGCCAATCCTGTGGAACATTCCCTGTCAGTATAGAGTCCGTGAATATCAGAAATATAGGTCTGGCTATGACATCACTTAATTCCCTTAGGATACGGGGGTGTATGCCATCTGGTCCTGGCGATTTGTCTATCTGGTCCTGGTGATTAACTATATTATTTTCCTTGTCACATATGCAGTGCAGGTGAACTTCACACAATAAATAGGTATATGTCTCCCACCAAACTAACAGACAGATTAAGTATATTAATTTCACTGTCACGTATGCAGTGCAGGTGTACTTCACACAATAAATGGGTATATGTCGTCCACTGAACTATCAGACAGATTACCTATATTATTTTACCTGTCACATATGCAGTGCAGGTGTACTTCACACAAAAAATGGGTATATGTCGCCCACTGAACAAACAGACGGATTAACTATATTTATTTCCTTGTCACATATGCAGTGCAGGTGTACATCACACAATAAATTGGTACATGTCACCCGCCGAACTAACAGACGGATTAGCTATATTTATTTCCCTGTCATGTATGCAGTGCAAGTGTACTTTACACAATAAATTGGTATATGTCACCCACCGAACTTACAGACGGATTAACTATTATATTTGTGTGTTAGGGGTGCAAAGATGTTGCATTGCACCCACCACAAAATCGCATCCACCACAAACAGAATTAACAGCCAGATTCATTATTATCTTTCTGTGTCAGGGGTGCAAAGATGGTGTATTGCCCCCACAAAAATCGCTATAGGTCACCCACAGAATCAACGGCCAGATTTATGATTATCTTTCTGTGTCAGGGGTGCAAAGATGGTGTATTGCACTCACAAAAATCGCTATAGGTCAACCACAGAATTAACAGCCAGATTTATGATTATCTTTCTGTGTCAGGGGTGCAAAGATGGTGTATTGCACCCTCAAAAAATCGCTATAGGTCACCCACAGAATTAACAGCCAGATTTATGATTATCTTTCTGTTTCAGGGGTGCAAAGATGGTATATTGCGCCCACAAAAAATCGCTATAGGTCACCCAAAGAATTAACAGCCAGATGAGATTCCTGATACTCTCCCTCACTTCAGCTGCCTGCTTCCTGTCCCTGCACTACTCAGAGATGATGGGAGGTGCTACACTTGATCCAGCTTATATAGAGGCTGGGTCACATGATGCAGCGGCCAATCACAGCCATGCCATTAGTAGGCATGGCTGTAATGGCTTCTAAGTGCGCACAGCTTAAAATCTTGTGGATTGGCTGCCCTCCAGCCTTTCAACAAGCTTTATTAAATGCCTGAACACTGAACTCAAACCAAAACTTTTCCAGCAAAGTTCAGTTTGGGTCCGGGTACCCAAAATCCTAAAGTTCGGTACGGACCCGAACTTTACAGTTCGGGTTCGCTCAACACTATTAGTAATACTTCCCCCTACATTGCCCCAAACAGTGGTAATGCTCCCCAAGAGTGCCTTCATTAGTAGTAGTGCCCTCCAGTATTAATAATGCCCTCACAGAGCTCCCAGTAGAAATAATACCCCCCAATTGTTCCCCCAGTGGTAATAAAGCACTCTACAAACCCCTCAGTAGTAATAAGACCCCCCACAGTGCTCTTTGTAGAAATAAGTTGGATCTATAAGTCACTCCTATAGAGCCCCCAGTAGTAATAAGAATGCCTAATGTCCCCTGTATTTATAATGCCCCAACAGTGCCCCCCAGTATTTATTTTGCCCCCTTCTGTTATAATGCTTGTCCTGTGGTTATATTCCTCTTTTTAGTGTTATCAGAAATTATAATTCCTCATTCCCTTCACCATACAGTCCCATGTAAATAACACTATTTCCTTCCCTCTGCCATACAGTCCCATGTAAATAAAATCATCCCCTCAACATTCAGTCCCATGTAAATAATATCACTCCCTCCTAGAGCCGCCATCAACATAAAGACCCATGTCAATAACATAATTTCCTCCCCAGCCACCTCCAGCACACAGTCCTATGTATATAACATCACTCCCTCCCACAGCTGCCATCAACATACAGTCCATGTAAATAGCATCATTAACAATGCCCCCATTAGCACCACCCAAAATTAATAATGCCTCCATGAGTGCCCCCCTGTAAAATTAATTCCCGCATTTAGTGCCCCTCAGTAATATTAATGCCCCAATTAGTTCCCCCCAGAATTAACAATGCCTCCATTAGCACCCTCCAGAATTATTAATGCTCCCATTAGTGCCCCCAGCAATAATAATACCCCCATTAGTGACCCCAGTAATAGCAATGTCCCCATTAGAGGCCCCAAGTCATAGTAATGCCCTCATTAGTGCCCCCCCCCCCGATTTACTAATTCTCCCATTACAATTAGTGCCCCCCAAAATTAATAATGCTCCCTTGTCTGCTTGTAAAAAATCACCTTACCTCCTCCATTTGATTGCGCCGCTGTGAACACTCGCTGCTCACTGGAAGCTGTCCTGAGTTTCCAGTGATCAGTAGGTGCTCACAGTGGCACAATTCTTTTTTTCTTAACACAGGTGGGGTAGGTGGCGGGGGTTTAAGGCTGTATTGATGAGCACTCCACAATGAAAGCACTCATTAGTAACAGTCCATATAGGAAACTACCAGGAATTATTGATGCCTGTAGAAAAAATTGCCGGCACCGGCAGGGGTACTAAATTACCGTCTTGGCCGGTGAGTTACCTGCCAGGTGGCAACCCTAAGCAGACCTCACCACAGCTTCTTCTCCAGGACTTCTCTTCACTGCTGCGAGCCATCCTCTCCTGCACTGGTCAGATGATAGTGACATCATCGCAAGTCCTTCTCAACCACTGCTTTTAGCACTGATCACATGGACTGTGATGTCATTACAGGTCCTCCAGCTCTTCCAGTGCATTAGATTCAATTGTATTGCCATCCTCAGGATTTCGCAAGCAGTACATTCGGGACCTGGGACAAAACATCCGGGGCCAGGGCCACGAATGTTTTAATCTAGCAATGTCCCTTCACATACAATATGAGCCCATCTCTCCATAAAGCAGAAAGTCTACAATATAACTTTCTTCTTTTAAAAGTAGAAAATGCTTCTAAAAGAAAATGAAACAATACTCTAAAATTTAATTCCTTTGCGCATAGTGAAGTACATGTCACAATGTGGGTAGAGATTGTGTGGTGCAGGCTCAGGAAGTGAGGGGAACATTTATCAATTGCCTTTGCTGCTGGACAATGCACCTAATTTACAAAAATGCGCAGGGCTCATCATATATTAGGCATATCATTCATCAGGCTTTGTGCCAGAATGAAATCTATTGCAGCTTGATGCAGATTTCTGTCTTCATTTGCACCTGAAAAACTGTTGCAAATGAAGATAAATGTGTCGGTCCTGCTGGCCCAGCCCTAACCACACCCACTTTTCAGAAAGCAGCAATTTTAGGAAACTGTATTAAAGAATACAAAAAAGTAAAAACTGTTTTTTTCTACTCCCAGATTACATTTCACAACATGACCTTGTTCTTTGAGACTATGGAAAAAATTTTCACCATGGGTTGCATAGTAGTTTGGGATAAAAAGAGCTCAGAATCTAGAATTAAAGTGACCCTCTATTCAAGAAAAAAAATCACATTAAAAGGGTTTTCTGACTGTTTTATACTGAATATCTATTTTTAGGATAGGTCATCAATATTCGATTGGTGAGGGTCTCACAACCAGGACCCCCGCTAAGCAGATGTTTGAGGAGAAGCCTCCTCAAACAGCTTATCGGAGGGGGTTCCAGATGTCAGACCCTCACCAATTAGATACTGATGTCCTACTGTGTCTCCACTTAATATGGTGGATTTGGTGATCTCTGTAATGGAGACACCCCTTTGCACCAGTTTTCCTTCCTTTGAGGGATATCTGGCTTTCATTGTGTTGTAGACCCAATACTGGGGCTCCACATTTATTTTGCATATTATTGTTTCAGGGAGCTTTGCACTTTGGATTGCTGTGTTGAGACTCTTAAATGAGGCTCTGCGGTGTTTTTGTGGCTGGTCTCCCTGAGATCAGCTATTGTTTTGTTTGAGTAGTTTCCAAGGCATTGCTCCCGGTTAGCCAGAATCCTATTCCACACTGATGAGGGGCAACACTCCGAAACAGCTGTCTGTGGATGGATAACTGGCTTAGATTTTCCCCGTCACATCCTTAAAGCTTGTAAAAAAGCAGGATCTTGACATAGGAGCCACTTAATATGGTGGATTTGGTGATCTCTGTAATGGAGACACCCCTTTTCACCGGTTTTCCTTCCTTTGAGGGATATCTGGCTTTCATTGTGTTGTAGAGCCAATACTGGGGCTCCACAGTTATTTTGCATATTAATGCCCCAGTGTCTAGGTCAAAATTTACAAATCTGATATGGTCACTTTATGTGGTAATAACTTTGTAACACTTTTACTTATCCAAGCCATTCTGAGACTATTTGCTCGTGACACATTGTACTTCATGATAGTCATAAATTTGAGTTAATATATTTCACCTTTATTTATAAAAAAAAAACAAATTTACCAAAAAGTTTGAAAAAATTCGCAATTTTCAAAATTTCAATTTCTCTGCTTTTAAAACAAAAAGTGACACTTCATAAAATATTTATTACTTAACATTTCCCCATATGTGTACTTTATGTGGGAATCATTTTGTAAATGACATTTTCTTTTTTTGGGACGTTAGAAGGCTTAAAAGTTTAGAATCCATGTGTGGCCAGTCAGACCACACATGGAGTACAGTACAGTTCATATAGCAAAGCTGGAGAGGGTTCAGAGGAGGGCAACTAAAGTAATAACTGGAATGGGGCAACTACAGTGCCCTGAAAGGTTATCAAAATTAGGGTAATTCACTTTAGAAAAAAGACGACTGAGGGGAGATCTAATAACTATGTATAAATATATCAGGGGTCAGTACAGAGATCTGTCCCATCATCTATTTATCCCCAGGACTGTGACTGTGACAAGGGGACATCCTCTGCGTCTGGAGGAAAGAAGGTTTGTACACAAACATAGAAAAGGATTCTTTATGGTAAGAGCAGTGAGACTATGAAACTCTCTGCCTGAGGAGGTGGTGATGGTGAGTACAATAAAGGAATTCAAGAAGGGACTGGATTTATTTCTGGAGTGTAATAATATTACAGGCTACAGGTACTAGAGAGGGGTCGTTGATCCAGGGATTTATTCTGATTGTGGGGAAAATTGGCTTCTGCCTCACAGGGGTTTTTTGCCTTCCTCTGGATCAACTTGTAGGAAACAGGCCAAACTGGATGGACAAATGTCTTTTTCTTATATACTATGTTACTAGCATCCATTCTTAAAATTTTTAAGAACATTTTCAAAACCCACTTTTTAAGGACCAGTTCAGGCCTGAAGTCACATTGTGGGGCTTGCATAGTGGAAACCCCCATAAATGACCCCTTGTAGAAACTATACCCCTCAAGTTACTCAAAACGTATTTTACAAACTTTGTTAACCCTTTAGGGGTCCCACAAAAATTTAAGGAAAATGGAGATGAAATATCTCAATTTCACTTTTTTGGCAAATTTTCAATTTTTTTTTTTTTCACATTGAGGGTTAACAGCCAAATAAAAGTCAATATTTATTACCCTGATTCTGAGGTTTACAGAAACCCCCTACATGTGGTCGTAAACTGATGTAACGGCACACGGCAGGCAGCAGAAGAAAAGAAGCGCCATATGGTTTTTTAAAGGCAAATTTTGCTGGACTGGTTTTTAGATTCCATGTCCCATTTAAAGCCTCCCTGATGCACCCTTACAGTAGAAACTCCCAAAATATAACCCCATTTTGGAAACTAGGGGATTAGGTGCCAGTTTTATTGGTACTATTTTGGGGTACATATCATTTTTAATGGCTCTATATTACGTTTTTTGTGAGGCAAGGTAACAAAAATTTTTTGGCACCGTTTATTTTTTAAAAGATTCATCTGACAGGGTAGATTATGTGTTATTTTTATAGAGCAGGTTGTTACAGACGCAATGATATCAAATATGTCTACTTTCTATGTTTGTTTGCTTCAGTTTTACATAATAAAGCATTTTTTAAAACAAATTATGTTTTTGTGTTTCCATTATTTTTCTGACGATCGTCTTGTGTAGGGGCTCGTTTTTTTGTAGAAAGAGTTGAGGTTTTTATTGGTACCATTTTTTTGGTACCAGATTTTTGGATCGTTCATTATTACACTTGGGGCAAGGTGACCAAAAAATTGGTTGTTTTGGAACAGTTTTTGTTTATTTATTTTTACAGAGTTCACGTGAGGGGTTAGGTCATGTGACATTTTTATAGAGAAGATCTTTACAGACGTGGCAATACCTAATATGTATATTTTTCTTATTTTTTTAAGTTTTACACAATAATAGCATTTTATGAAGTTTTATGTCTCCATAGTCTGAGAGCCATAGCTTTTTTTATTTTTTGACTGATTGTCTTAGTTAGGGTCTCGTTTTTTGCAGGATGAGGTGAAGGTTTGATGGGTACTATTTTGGGGGGCATATGCCTTTTTGATTGCTTGGTGTTGCAATTTTTTTTATAGAGCTGGTTTACAGACGCGGTGATAACTAATATGTATACTATTTTTATTTATTTCGCTTTAAAACAATAATGGCATATTTGAAACAAAAAAAAGATGTTTTCGTGTCTCCATGTTCTGAGAGCTAGTTTTTTTACTTTTTAAGTGATTTTCTTATGTAGGGGCTCATTTTTTGCGTTATGAGGTGACGATTTTATTGGTACCATGTTGTTGGACATGCGCCTTTTTCATCGCTTGGTGTTGCACTTTTTGTGATGTAAGGTTACAGGCTTTTTTTGACACAGTTTTTATTTGTTATTTTTTATGGTGTTTATTGGATGGGATGGATCATGCATACAGCTGACACTCGCTGCTGAGGGTGGCGGCTCAGGAACGGAACCGCCGCCATCAAATACAGCAGGGGACCGCATCAGGGGTAGGGGGCACAAATGGGGGCATTGCCGGAAAGGCCGGTATGCCAGCATGGAGGGGGCACAGCCGGCAGAAAAGAGGCACGCAGGCACAGAAGTGGCACGGCCGGCACAGAAGGGGCATGGCAGGACTCATCAGGGGGCACAGATGGGGGCCACAAATGGGGGAACCGAAATCAGCTGATGCCGATCAGAGCCTAAAATCAGCATTTTAACACTGCCGCGCACCGATTGCTTAGTCTGCACAGACTAACCAATCGAAGCGATCGTCGACAAGGGACAATCTGATTGGTCCCTTGCCGTCATTACTGGACTTTATGCTGTCCGTGACAGCAGCAGTGCAGGGGCAGAAACTTTAATTCAAGCGCTTTGCAGAGCTTGGATTAAAGAGCTGCCATGACGTCTATACGCATGCTAGCAGCAGGGGTATGTGCAGATAGAACGTATATAACCGTATGGCAGTCATGAATGGGTTAATGTGAACTTTTTTATTTATTTTTTGTTGAACCAGAGAATCGCTTTTATTCTAGATTCTGAGCTATTTCTATGCCAAATTACTATGCAGCTCAGGGTGAAAAAAATTCAGAGTCAACAAACCAAGCCATGTTGTGAAATTTTATCTTGAAGTGGAAAAAGGATAAACTGTTTTTACATTTTTGTATTCTTTAATACAGTTTCCAAAAATGGCTACATGCCTGGTATTAGGCTGTTACATTTCACCATTTAACATGTCTCAAAAGAGCTTACTTGGAGCTTTACGATGAGCAGCAGTAATTTTGACTGTAGAATGGACTGTATTATTTGTGCATTCAGCAGAAGCATCCAATAACACAAGTATTTGTGAGTACAAATAAGGGGCTCTATTCTATGTATTGAAGTTTGTATCATGAATGCATAGAATGTCAAAGTCAAGAGAAATTACTTCTTTCTACAGATGCAATCTGGAAAGGCATAGTCAGGTCTATAACATTTACTGATGGTATTGTAAGACAATGGTGAGCAACCAGGAAAAATATGAATAGCAGGAAGAACATATATTGAATTCTAAAAAGGTGAAAGCTGTATTATAACAGTGTATTTGTATGATATGACAAAAAAAGAAAGTGGCTCCAGTTGAAAGCCCTGAAATACAACAGAAAGTGAAAATAGGTTATTCATAATGGAAGGATACAAGAACAGAACTCAGAATGTGCTTGTGCTTTTTATAATGGAAATGGTTGATTGCTTCGGGACAATGCAGATAGACAGAGGTCAGAAAGCAATCATTTGATTTTGATGCATTTTGTATTATGTCTTATATAATGGATGTATATGGTGACTGTTACTTTACCTTCTACTTATTGCTGCTACCATTATGTTTTACATCAGCACATATCTATTAAGCCTGCTCCTTCAGCATAAACAAAGTATTTTATACACCACTTCTAGTCAAATTATTTTGACTGGTTTACAGGCTCATCTTATATATTCTATCTAGTTCACGCTCTTCTGAGCTCCCAATTATTGGAAGGATAGACAGGAAAATTGCCCTCCACTACCTGAGGGTCAGAAGGGGCATTCACCATCCCCCATTTTAAAATAAATCAAATATTATAAATGAATACAGCTTTCTGACAGTCTGCTATTTTATGCCTTCATTTTGTTCAAAATACTAGAAATGGCTCTCTGCCAGCAACAAGAGCTTATCCTTGGCTCAGCCTCTCTGGTTTATTTCTTCTAAAAGAATGGGCAGAGAACCCAACTAAATGGGTAGAGGTCCCCCCTCAATATTAATCCTAAAATCCTCTACTAACCTGATTGGATTAGACCCTGTTCTTCTGTACAGATTTAGCTTTGATATTCATGATCTTCACCTCTGACTCTTTGATCTTCTGCACTACTTAGACACCCCCATTTCCTACTACATTCATTATTAAGTTGTGTACAAGTGCGGACTGGCCATAGACCCCCACATGGGTGGCTGGGTGGGTACATAATGCTAGGAGCTCCATATACTTATGCACTTGGCTGACAGCTGTAGGTGCCCTCCTGAAGTCAACTGTATTGCTGTCCTCTGTATCGCTACTCTGGTGAGGGTGGCAGGATTGTGTGCTGCACTCTGGTATTTGGTTCTGTTCAAGCAGTATTTTGTGCTGCATTGTGGCACTTGGTTCTACTGGGGATGTATTGTGTGATGCAATATGGTACTGCTGGCCCTGCATGCTTCTGTTGTTCCCACCTACTTCTGTAGCTCCACCTTCTGTCAATTTGGACCCACCTACAACATGAGGCCACTTTTTGTTTTTTTACAGGGCCACTTTAAGCTCCCAGTCCTCCAGTGGTCATGTATAATGAATATTGTATGTTATCATATTGCAGAGTAATACTTTCCCCCCTTACTTGTGTTACTTGTACCCTACACCTTGGTCTCTTTCCCGATCCAATTTACATACTTATAAATGTGATCTTTGGCTTTAATAATCCCTCCTTAGACACAACATACCATATGCACTTTGAATCTGCACAACTAAGGCTACTTTCACACTGCCGTTTCAGGGTCCGCTTGTGAGATCCGTTTCAGGGCATCAGAATGCATCAGTTTGGCTCCGTTCCGTCTCCATTCCACTCTGGAGGCAGACACCAAAACGCTGTTTGCAGAGTTTTGGTGTCTGCCTGACGATGCGAAGCCAAACGGATCCGTCCTGAATCACAAAGTAAGTCTATGGGGACGGATCCATTTTCATTGACACAATATGGTGCAATTGAAAATGGATCTGTCCCCCATTGACTTTCAATGGTGTTCAGGATGGATCCGTTTTGACTTTGTTTATGATAATGCAAGCGGATCTGTTTTGAACGGATACAAGCATTTGCATTATCGGTGCAGATCTGTCAGTGCAGTCAGATCCGCACCAAACACAGGTCTGGAAGTAGCCTTAAATGTTAGACATCTACATCTCAGGTGCATGTCTAGTATTTTATATTTTAATCTGCATTCTCCTTTATCACACCAAATTTCATACTTCTTATCCTGACTTCTGGCTTTAACTTAGATCTTTTGCTTATAGGAAAAATGTATTGAAGTGTAAAAAGATGACCGAATAAAAGAAATTAATACTTTTGATAAAGTATCATCTGCATTTAGAAACTGATTGTCTTTTAATATTTTTTATTGTTTTGCCATTTCAAATAAATGTGTCATATACTTTTTCTTCCTTTTTATATTACATGCAATTAAATAAGAGGAAATGATTGGTAGAAAATCTATCCTCTAAATCTCTGTGTAACTGAAAACATCTATGTTAATAGTATGTGTATTAATATGTATGAAGAAAATGAAGAATTAGTGATACAGTTCACAGATAAAATGACCCACATTTATTAATAATGGCGTATTTTGCAGCAATGAGAAGTTATTTGGCAGGAATTTCAATTAATTTATTATAAAGTGCATCTGATGTATTTGCCAGTTTCTCATTTACCTCTGCTATGCACAGTCCTATATTCCCCCCACCCCCCTCTAATTTGCACCTTTGCCTCTAGTAAATTATTATAAAAGTACATTTAGAGTGTGACCATGCCTACTTTCAATTCCTGATTTCTTTTGGTGAGTTACAGTTTTGTAACCTCTGCGCTTTAGACAATTTACCTTTTTAGATGTGCAATTTATGCCAAAAATCAGATGAATATACCGTAAATGTGCTCCATTATCTTGTGTGTGAAACCTAATAATGATATAAAACATAAAAAAGGAGTGAAAAAACTGCTTTTATACTTTTGCTTCATCTTTTATTGTACCTCGACATTCATTCAGGATGTAACCTAGTTCCAATCAAAGGATATCCTGGTGGCCTGGCTCTGATGGCGTGAGGCAGAGATCCTGTCCATTATCCTGACCCAGCATCCAGTTGGCAGCACCTGGAGTATTGGCCCTGCCTGGTTTGCCCTGTGCCCATTTATGAGGAAGGAGGAGGAAAATGGAGCGCGGTTTGGCTCTCTGGTGCAGAGGGACGCACACACCCGTGATCCACTGCAGTGTGGGGAGACAGAAGAGTGAGATGCGCTACAAAGGAAGCTGCCATCCTACTTACCTACCGGGACCATCAGACTGACGAGATGATGTGGGACATCTTAGGTATCTGGCCATCTGATCTGTGATGGTGAGCGGGAAGCTGCATCCGCAATGAGGAGGCAGGAAAGGCACATGGCAGGCTCCATCTTAGGAGCATCTGCTCCTACATTCCATACGCATGCGGCAGTGAGCTGAGGGGGGATATGCACTGCTGTGAGAACCTGTAGATGTAAACTTTTCTGGGACCTGCTGACTCTCCAATAGTTCTGATAATCAGGGGAGGGGTGTATGCTGAACCTTAGATCCCTAAAGACTGTGAGGAATATCCAGGAGCAGATTAAGGCTGGGGACACACCTAGGCGTTTCTGAATCGCGCGTATGACGTGCGTTTTATGCGCGTTTTTGTATGCGCGTTTTTGTAACTAAGAAACGCGCGTCATACGCGCGATTCAGTGATTCTCCCCTATGGCAACATTGTCCATAGGCGCGTTAAAACGCCCAAAAGAAGCTCATGTACTTGTTTGGGCGTTGGGCGTTTTACAGCGTGTTCAAACGCGCTGTAAAACGCCCAAATGTGAACCATGCCCATAGGGATGCATGGCTTTTCACATGTTGAGCGTTTTTCAGCGCGTTTGATCGCGCTGAAAAACGCTCAGGTGTGTTCCCAGGGTAACACTCAGTTCACACTTTCGCGTAAAATGCCGCGTTCGAACGCGCAAAAAAACGCACAACAGTACAGAAACCATGCATTCCAATGGGGGTGGTTCACACTTGCGCGTTTTTATGCGCGTTCGAAGGCGCCTAAAAACGTCCGACGCATAAGCAAGTATGTTCGCGTTAATTCGGGCGTTTTTCGAGCGTTTGGTGCCAATATACTTCAATGGGAAACGCGATACGCGTGTTGTTCGGGCGTTTGTGCAGCGTAAAACGCGCCTATGGACGAGCGTTTTTCAAATTTTGCAACATGCTGGATCATCCACCATGGAAATTCACACCTCTAAAGCACTCAGATTGGCCAAACTATATAGGGAGGGCTGTTTGGTCATTGGCCAACTATGCAGTCAATCACATAAACGCGCGTCAAACGCGCCTACACTATGTACCAAAACGCTTGAAAAAAACGCCCGTAAACGCACATCTTGAACGCGCATAAAACGCTAGGCTTCTAAACGCTCAGGTCTGAACCCAGTGTAAGTGTATCATAGGCCCGAGGCTGTTTACCCATACTGGGCCCCCTCCCTCCATTAATACCCCCCCCTCCACCAACATCCCCCGCTCATGTTCCGCCCCATATTTATTTATTTTATGATTGGTGGAGCCAGGTCATTTAGAGTCACTGGCTGTGTGTGTGAGCCAGGCACCGTGCTCAGGAGTGGCTGAGCAGTTAGTGGAGGCCGTTCATCATGGACCTTGAAAGAAAGTACCGGAATGAAAACTTCCACTGGATGTCTCAATTGTACAGCATGTTATTCTAACCACTTTTGTATGTTTGTACTTTGTACGGCGCTACGGAAAATGATGGCACTATATAAATAAAAATAATAAGAATAATAATAATTAAAGACTTTAGAGAGGGGTGGGTATAGCAGGGACTCAGCTGCAATGTGATTGGAGGAGATGCAGTGAAACATTTTCTAAACAATCTATCTCCGTGAAACACTATTTGAGCTACTGAGAGCTTCTGCACGGACCGCAAAACCACTACGTCTGCCGCCGGACCGCCCATAAAGTTATTTATGGATGCTATGAGCCAAACTGAGCAAGAAGAGAGGGAACCCCATCCCTGGTGGAGACTTCAGCAGAGGCTTCTCAAATTATGAAGTCAATAGCCTCATATCAGATGGCTCTCGCAGCGAAAATAGATCATCTTCAATCTGATCGCAGTTGTCTGCAACATGACTTTGATAAAATTTGTGAAAGAACTACGAAGGTGGAAAGCAAGCAAAGTGATGTGGAGGATGTGGCCCGGACGGGTGAGACTGATATTAGGTTATTGCAGCAATACTGCAGGCTAGAGCTGAGGATGCAGAAAATCGTAATAGAAGGAATATTTTTCACAACTTGGCCCTGCCTGAGCTTGGGGAGGGCTCCACGACAGAAATATTTGTGGAGCAACGGATCTACAAAGTCTTTCTACCAATTGCCCTATCCAGCTGTTTTGTTATTGAGTGGGCGCACAGAGCTCCTTCCAAGCCTCTGCCTCCAGGAGCCCCTGATATATCCTTCATTATAAAAGTCTTGAATTTTTGAGACAGGAATGCTATGCTGTTGAATGCCTGACAGAAAGGAAACATTACATACAGTATGAGAATGTTCAGCTACTCTTCTATCTGGATTTTACATCGGAGGTCCAGAAGAGGAGAAGGGAATTTAATGATGTCCAGGCTTGCCTTAGGGAGCGAAACATAAAGTATGCCATGATCTATCATTCTTGGCTGCAGATGCAAGATAGGGACTCTGTCCATTTCATTGATACTCCAGAGGCTGTGGTGGATTGGATTGACAGATGCCCTGACGCCAAATCTTCCTAGAGTCTGCTTTTCTATATTCAGCACTGAGTGTGTTTCATATTTTACCAACAAATTTATATTCTAGGGTCACTTCTACAGTTATTTCTGGTGAAAGGGTATAGGGGCTTATTACAGTAAAAAAAAGAAAAATATATATACGCACTGCACTGTGGCAGTGATTTCTGTTGAAAGCGTATGGGGGGCGTATTTCATTCAAAAAAGAAAAATATATATGCACTGCACTGTTGCAGTTATTTCTAGTGAAAGCGTATAGGGTTGTATTTCAGTACTACAAGAAAAATATATTCTCAGTACACTATCTGGTAAAGCCTATACTGGTGTATTGCAGTAGAAAAAGAAATATACATTCGCCATTCGCTGGTGTACTTATATGTAGAAAAACCTTAATTGTCGTATATCAGTAGAAAAAGAAATACATTTGACATTCGCTGCTGCACTTATGTCTTGAAAAACCTTTATTGACGTATAGCAGTAGAAAAATAAATATACATTCGCCATTCGCTCCTGCACTTTTATCTTGAAAAATCTTTAGTGACGTATATCAGTAGAAAAAGAAATATACTAATTCCAGCAAAAATATCCCCATAAAATATAACATTTATTGGTATCAAAAGATAAAAAGGAGGTAAAGAACTCCCGATATTAATTATGTTCTCAAAGAGAAGACACTAGTCAAAGATATTTGTATCAGCGGTATATACTGACATCTGATATAAAGAAAGACAATAGATCAGGGACCAGTATTATTAAGTGGATGAATACATAGGGTCAGATGGGGGTATATCAGTGTATGACCTTGTGCTACCGGATCCATACAACATTGCAACACCTTCTTGTCATATAGTGACCAGGGCCTTAATAGGGTCAGTCAGCCCAGGCACGGGGACGGGGAATACCCACCACCAGGGTAGGTCCCCGGGCTGAGGACTAGAGAAGGGCAAACTAAGGGATATTTATACCCCCATCTGACCCTATGTATTCATCCACTTAATAATACTGGTCCCTGATCTATTGTCTTTCTTTATATCAGATGTCAGTATATACCGCTGATACAAATATCTTTGACTAGTGTCTTCTCTTTGAGAACATAATTAATATCGGGAGTTCTTTACCTCCTTTTTATCTTTTGATACCAATAAATGTTATATTTTATGGGGATATTTTTGCTGGAATTAGCTTTTTCTTTCTGTCCCTATACCACCTATTATACGTAATACGTTGAAAAAGAAATATACATTCGCCATTCGCTGCTGCACTTATATCTTGAAAAACCTTTATTGACATATAGCAGTAGAAAAATAAAAATATATTCAGCGTTCATTGTTGCAGTTATATGTGGTAAAGCCTTTAGTTTCGTATTCCTGTAGAAAAATAAAGATATATTCAGCATTCTGCGCTGTAGTCATAAGTGGGAAATTCCTTTTTGCGCTATGGACCGAATTATGTTGTGGTGAAATTTCGTATTTACGTTTCACACACTGCACGCTTACGTGACGATGTCCATAAGAGCGGTGCACCAAGACAAGTGAATACACTATGCACTAACCCAGCACAAAAATGCGAACTAATTCACACCAGCCCGCATCTATCTGTGGTAATGCTTACTGGACACTACGGGGATTTTTCTGCAGCACAGAAACTGCACGAGGACCTCGTCTCGCTCTTCCAGTGCGGACCTACTTCCTCTGCTACATCCCATTCACTTCAGATCACTCCGTGTGAGACGTCTTTGGTTTTTTAAAACTGACAGACAGCCTATTACCCTCCGTTGAAAAGCCTTTAGTGGCGTATATACGTGGAAAAAGAAAAATATACTCGGTGTTCACTGTTCCAGTTATATGTGGTAAAGCCTTCCGAGGCATATATCAGTAGAAAAAGAAACAGAGAGCTGGCGATTAGCGCCGCAGTTATCTGCGGTAAAAAAATAATTTTCAATTATTTCATTTGACATTTGGAATAAAATCTTGTATTCAGCATAAAGCGCTGCACTTATATGCAGTAAAATCTTTTTGGAATTATTTCATTGGAAAAAAATCTTGTTTTCTGCGTTAAGCGCTGCACTTATATGCAGTAAAATCTGTTTTGAAATATTTAGGTGGAAATAAAAAAAATTTAACTTCCTTTAATTTCCTCATCGCTTCATTAACATCGGACACACTAACTTTGCACCCCCCCCCCCCCAGCTATATATAAAAGTGGTGCCAGCACCACCTAGGAGCGAATGAAGGTAAATTATACTGCCAGCCTGTTAAAGGGGATTACAGCATGATACCATAATACATTTGATATGATATTTAGCAAGAGTTTAAAGTGCCCACATATAGCACATAGTGGGCCACTGCATCAAGATGAATCAGGAGTGGATCAGCCAGGATTTTCACACACCAATGCCTGATGCATCAGACTAGATCATCCATGGTGCCACACCAACATTTTGACAATAGAGTCCAGTTTCTTCTGGCTACCTGCCTCTGCTAATATTCTGATGCTGCCAGCCGCCTGATGCCACACATCTGATGCCAAGTGCTCCTTCTTTCACCCACTATCTTCAGCGAGTACTAGATTTGCCACCCACCTCCACAGTATGTCACCTTGCCACTCAGTGGCCTCATGATCCTGCTGCCACCTCCAGACTCTGTCATTGTGCCACTCTGTGGCCTCCTTCTGATGCTGCTGCCGCCACCTCCAGACTCTGTCATTGTGCCACTCTGAGGCCTACTCATACTGCTTCCACCTCCAGAATCTGTCATTGTGCCGCTCTGTGGTCTCCTCATGCTGCTGCCACCTGCAGACTCGGTCATTGTGCCACTCGGTGACCTCCTCATACTGCCGCCATCTCAAGACTCTGTCATTGTACCACTCGGTGGCCTTCTCCTAATGCTGCTGCTGCCGCCACCTACAGACTCTGTCATTGTGCCACTTGGTGATCTCCTTCTGCTGCTTCCACCTCACCACTATGTCATAGGGACACTCTGTGGACTACTCATGCTGTTATCACCCTCCCCACTCTATGACGGAGTGGTATTGTCCTTGTGTGGCCTTTTTGAAATTACCATTTATTTAACCTTTCTTCTGATCGGTCAGAAGGAAGGAAAAATGAGAAGCACAACGGATCCTGTCTGTGTAGCAGCTGTAAGGCCTGTATGGTCCCATCAAAATTGGCTTATGATTTGGTAGCCAAAAGCAGTAGTGGGTAAAAAACACAGAAGACATGAAAATATTACCTTCACATGTCATCTCTGTTTTAGATCCACTCCTGTTTTTTTTTTTTTTTTTGGCATTAGCAATACTCATGGATTACTGAGCAAATGCTGACCGAGTGAAGGCGTATGCTCCCCAGACAGGATCTGTTTTTTTGTGAGTTATTGTTCTGATGGATCATAGGGTAAATTAATCAGTGACGTCAACACAAACTAACTGCTGACACCCTCTCCACTCTGTCGGTGGGCTCTACTTGTATATGTGTTTAATAGATCAGGTTCTGTAGACATCTATGTGGAATCAGCTGACGAGGGTGTAAAAGGAGTGCGCTTCTTCTTGACGCTAACATGGACCTGTAAGGCTGAGTTCATTCTTGAGTTATTTGGTCAGTTCTGGTAAATTTAAGTATACTTTCTTATAATTTTAATCAAGCTTTGGTTCAATTTAACCACTTCAGCCCCCCTAGCTTAAACACCCTTAATGACCAGGCCACTTTTTACAATTCCGCACTACGCTACTTTCACCGTTTATTGCTCCGTCATGCAACTTACCACCCAAATGAATTTTACCTCCTTTTCTTCTCACTAATAGAGCTTTCATTTGGTGGTATTTCATTGTTGCTGACATTTTTACTTTTTTTGCCATTAATACAAATTTAACGACATTTTTGCACAAAAATGACATTTTTCACTTTCTGTTGTAAATTTTTTTTTTTAAAACTACATTTCTATATAAATTTTTCTCTAAATTTATTGTTCTACATGTCTTTGATGAAAAAAAAGTCCAATAAGTGTATATTTATTGGTTTGGGTAAAAGTTACAAACTATGGTGCAAAAAAGTGAATTTCCGCATTTTGAAGCAGCTCTGACTTTCTGAGCACCTGTCATGTTTCTTCAGGTGCTAGAATGTCAGGATAGTATAAATACCCCCCAAATGACACCATTTTAGAAAGAAGACACCCCAAAGTATTCATGGAGGGGCATGGTGAGTTCATGTATCATTTCATTTTTTCACAAGTTAGCGGAAAATGACACTTTCTGAGAAAAATTCGAAATGGGGTCATTTGTGGGGTGTGTTTACTGTTCTGGCATTTTGGGCGGGCTAAATTGTGAGCCGCCATGTAAAACCTAAAGGTACTCGTTGGAATTTGGGCCTTTGTGCACTCAGGCTGCAAAAAGTGTCACTTATGTGGTATCGCCGTACTCAGGAGAAGTAAGGCAATGTGATTTGGGGTGTATTTTTACATATACCCATGTTGGGTGAAAGAAATATCTCTGTAAATTGTCAACTTTGTATAAAATTTTTTAAAAGTTGTCGTTTACAGAGATATTTCTCACACAAAGTATGGGTATTTATAAAAATACACCCCAAAACTTATTGCCCTACTTCTCCTGAGTACGGTGATACCACATGTGTGCCACTTTTTTGCAGCCTGGGTGCGCAAAGGGGCCCTAAAACCAATGAGTACCTTTAGGATTTCACAGGGCATTTTTACGCATTTGGATTCCAGACTTCTTCTCATGCTTTAGGGGCCCCTAAAATGCCAGGACAGTATAAATACCCCAC
This sequence comes from Bufotes viridis, assembly GCA_033119425.1. Taxonomy (NCBI): domain Eukaryota; kingdom Metazoa; phylum Chordata; class Amphibia; order Anura; family Bufonidae; genus Bufotes; species Bufotes viridis. The sequence continues at coordinate 224,590,347 of CM065590.1, forward strand.
ATGTGAGCCCATTTTGGAAAGAAGACACCCCAAGGTATTCCGTGAGGGGTATGGTGAGTTCATGTAAAATTTTATTTTTTGTCACAAGTTAGTGAATTATGAGACTTTGTAAAAAAAAAAAAAAAAAATCAATTTCCGCTAACTTGTGAACTCGCCATGCCCCTCACAGAATACCTTGTGTTATCTTCTTTCCAAAATGGGGTCACTTGTGGGGTATTTATACTGCCCTGGCATTTTAGGGGCCCTAATGCATGAGAATCCAAATGCATAAAAATGCCCTGTGAAATCCTAAAGGTACTCATTGGTTTTAGGGCCCCTTTGCGCATCTTGGCTGCAAAAAAGTGTCACTCATGTGGTATCGCAGTACTCAGGAGAAGTAGGGTAATGTGTTTTGGGGTGTATTTTTACATATACCCATGCTGGGTGAGAGAAATATCTCTGTAAATTGACAACTTTGAATATAAAATTTTAAAAAGTTGTCGTTTACAGCGATATTTCTCACACAAAGTATGGGTATATATAAAAATACACCCCAAAACACATTGCCCTACTTCTGCTGAGTACGGCGATACCACATGAGTGACACATTTTTGCAGCCAAGATGCGCAAAGGGGCCCTAAAACCAATGAGTACCTTTAGGATTTCACAGGGCATTTTTACGCATTTGGATTCTCACGCTTTAGGACCCCTAAAATGCCAGGGCAGTATAAAAACCCCACCAACTTGTGGAAAGAAGACACCCCAAGGCATTCCGTGAGGGGCATGGCGAGTTCACAGAAAAAAAAAATTTGGCACGAGTTAGCGGAAATTGATATTTTTTTTTTTTTACAGTCTCATATTCCACTAACTTGTGACAAAAAATAAAATTTTGCATGAACTCACCATACCCCTCACAGAATACCTTGGGGTGTCTTCTTTCTAAAATGGGGTCACATGTGAGGTTTTTGTACTGCCCTGGCATTTGAGGGTCTCCGCAATCATTACACGTATGGCCAGCATTAGGAGTTTCTGCGATTCTCCTTATATTGAGCATACGGGTAATGAGATTTTTTTTTTTCCGTTCAGCCTCTGCGCTGAAAATCTCTGCCAAAATCAGTGACTGCGGTGCGGTGGGCTGGGCGCTAGCTACCTAACAAGTAGCTAACTAACTGGCCATGATAAGGGACCCTTATGCCCCATTCACACGTCCGCAATTCTGTCTGCGGAACGGAATTGTGGACCCATTAATTTCTATGGGGACAGACTTTGTCCCGCTCGGATCCGGAATTAAGGATCCGTGCTTCCGGGTCTGCACTTCCGTTCCGCAAGAATATAGAACATGTCCTATTCTTGTCCGCAATTGCGGACAAGACAAAGCATTTTCTATATAGTTCTGGCAATGTGCGGATCTGCAAAATGCGGAAAGCACATTGCCGGTGTCCGTGCTTTGAGGATCTGCGGATCCGCGGATCCGCGGATCCGATCCGCGGATCCGTGAATACACGGATCCGCAAAACACATATGGACGTCTGAATGGAGCCTTACAAGGGGTGTGATCAATGACAGGGGGGTGATCAGGGGGTCTAGATGGGGTGATCAAGGGGTTAACAAGGGGTTAATAGGTGGGGGGGGGGTTAGTGTAGTGTTTGGTGCAACTTTACATAGTTATCTGGTCCTCTGGTGGTCGATCCCAGCAAATGGGACCACCAGAGGACCAGGTAGCAGCTATATCAGACGCTGTTCACAAAACAGCGTCTGATATAGCTGTTTGATGCAATTTAATTCGCATCTACAGCCTGCCAGCGATGGATCATCGCTGGCAGGCTGTAGGAGAACTCCTGAGACGCGCTTCACTGTGAAGTCTCGGCTCTCGCGAATGACGCGCCGATGCGTCATATCAGAACTACAGGACCGCTCGCAGGATGCATCCCTGCGTTAGGCGGTCCTGTACCGGTTAATATTACATATTTAATGAATTTACTAAAAAACATAACATGTTGCCTAAGACAGGAGAGAATCAGCCAGTCTTCTGTTTATTCAAGAACGTGGTGTTGTGATGGAGAAAGCATGCAATGAAAATAATTCCTCTCCACCTTAAGACGAATCCTGTCAAGATTGCTGCAAGTGAGGTATTGGCTGCTCATCGACCAAGATACTTCTGGGGGCAACCTGCCTGGCATGAACAGGCCTCCAGTAGCTACAGACAATAAGAAGACAAAGGTTCAAGATAGCTTGGAGCCTGGAAGAGTCTCAAAGTTAGTCAAGATTGAAACCACCAACCAAGCCCCGGTCTCATTATCCGGTGAAAACATCACGGATTCCCAGTCATCATGGGTACTAATAATAGAACAAGTTCTGTAGACATCTATGTGGAATCAGCTGACGAGGGGGTAAAAGGAGTGCACTTCTTGATGCTAACGTGGACCTGTAAGGCTAAGTTAATACTTGAGTTATTTGGTCAGTTTTGGCCCCTTGACTGTTCAAATAAGTGCAGACTCCCTATGCGTGTTACTGCAGGTCACAGTGTTCTACACCCATATAAAGGCTCTATGCAGCCCGGAAATAGCCATTTTTTAATGCTATTCGTCGCAAATTAATTTGGATCGAATAAAATTTTTCTGAAAAATTTGGCGAATCGGCACGAGATGTGGACATGATAATTGTTATTTCTTCTATATGGTATGGCAATGACTGATTATGCAAGACTTTTGAGAGGAGATATACACCTTTATAAACACCAATCTCGGGTTGCCTGATGTCTGTTCTCCTATGACAAGTTTACTAATAATATAATTCCCACAAAATATGGTAGAGAATTATACCGTCTACTAATTTATTAGGTAAGGAAAACCATTCTCCTCAATTGTAAGGCCTCCAAAACACCTACTAAGCAACACTGGATACAACTGATCAGTTTAGATCTGACTCTATATAAATTAGTATATGAACATAGAGGGGTATCGGATCAGTACCTTCAAATTTGGAAACTTTGGATCAATGCCCAAATTGCAACGCCCTAGTCCAGGGGTCAGCAACCTCCGGCACTCCAGGTGTTGTGAAACTACATCTCCTATCATGCATGCTTGCTTGGCTGCTCTCTAAACTCCCACATAAGTGGAAAGAGCATGTAGTTTCACAACAGCTGGAGTGCTGAAGGTTGCTGATCCCTGCCCTAGTCGCTCAGACTGTTACTCTCAATCCTGAGGAGGAGTGACTGCATGGATGAGTGTGTGCTGATTGAAATACTGTATAATGTTATTCATCACCAGTCACACTTTTTGTGTATTATTGCAGCTAGAAATGAGCGATTCAGACGCATCCCCAAATTTCCCCACAAAATTAGATCAGAATTAATTTGTGATGAAGCGCTTTAAAAATCAGCTATTTCCTGTTTGCAGGGAGCATGTATATCAGTGTACATCACTGTGCATTGCAGAAACATGCATAGCTAGCCCGCTGTGGTAGTTGAAACTGTTAATATGCCTCAGTATGACAGGCAGGTGACAGGTGTCACTCTTAGAATCAGTTCACACTTCACTTATTTGGTAAGTTACGGGTCAAAAACTGAACAAATCACTGAAGTGTGAACTCAGTCTTCCAGGTCAATATTAGTGTCAGATATAAAGGACTTAACCGTGCAGTGGCCCAAAATTCTACTATCGAGTGAAAAAGCGCTTTCCTTTTACACCGTCAGCGGATTCTACATTGATTTCTACAGAACCTGTTTACCCCAAAATCAGTAGTATTAGACCGCTATTTCACCCCAATTACAGAATCAAGAATGAATGGATTTACTTATGTATAAAAGAACGTGAACACCCCAAAATCTGTAGAATCAGGCCACAATTTCACCTCAATTATATGATCAAGGATTCATTGATTTACTTATGTATAAAAAAAAAGTGAACATCCCAAAATCAATAGTATCAGGCTGCAATTTCACCCCAATTACAGAATCAAGAATTAATGGATTTACTTATGTATAAAAGAACGTGAATACCCCAAAATCAGTAGTATCAGGCCACAATTTCACCCCAATTATATAATCAAGGATTCATTGATTTACTTATGTATAAAAGAACATGAACACCCCAAAATCAGTAGTATCAGGCAGCAATTTCACCCCAGAATCAAGGATTAATCGAGGATTACTTATGTATTAAAGAACGTGAACACGCCAAAATCAGTAGTATCAGGCGGCAATTTCACCCCAATTACAGAATCAAGGATTAACAGATTTTCTTATGTACAAAAAAAAAGTGAACATCCCAAAATCAGTAGTATCAGGCTGCAATTTCACCCCAATTACAGAATCAAGAATTAATGTATTTACTTATGTATAAAAGAATGTGAACACCCCAAAATCAGTAGTATCAGGCCTCAATTTCACCACAATTGCAGAAACAAGGATTAACAGATTTACTTATGTATAAAAAAAAAAAAGAAAAATGTGAACACCCCATAATCAGTAGTATCAGGCTGCAATTTCACCTCAATTACAAAATCAAGGATTAAAGTATTTACTTATGTATAAAAGAATGTGATAAACATCCCAAAATCTGTAGTATCAGGCCGGAACTTTACCCCAATTACAGAATCAAGGATTAATGAAATTACCGATGTAAAATAACAATGTAAAAACTGCAAAATCAGTAGTATCAGACAGAAATTTCACCCCAATCACAGAATCAAGGATTAATGGAATTACTTATGTATAAAAGAACGTGAAAAACTAATATCAGTAGTATTAGAATGCTTTTTAACCCCAATTAATGCAGCAAGGTGCAATAGAAAAGTTCCCATTGGCCAAGCTTTACACTGTTCAATCGGACCCTGAACTCTCCCTATAGTGTGAATAAAGTCTCCCTATTATCTCCCTACACTCATCTCAGTGCTGTCCCTGAATTGTTGAAAACTAATATTTTTCAAATAAAGTCTTTCCTAATCACTCTCCCTCACACTTGTCACATCTGTCCTTATGCTCAGTTCACTGAAAAATGGTGGAAACTTGTCAGGATGAGGCTTTTTATAGGGCTGTGACATCATAGGGCCTGGCTATCTGCTGATTGGCTAGCTGCATGCCATTAAGGGTGATCCCCCATTCCTGGGTGTCTTACTTTCACTTTGTAACATGTGCAGCAGCCATTTTAGAAAAAAATCATTACTACGAATCGCCAAGAAATTCCGATTTGTGACAAATCAAATTTTTCCTGAAATTCGGATCAAAATCCACTTCGTGAACTTTGATTTGCTCAACACTAATGCAGCATGTTCTTTGATACTCTGATACTGCTGAGTTGTTGTAATGGAATGACTGCCTGTTCTACAGTTTTGGAGTTTGTTGTACTTCGTAAACTTTTAATAAAAATAGACTATTAAAAAAAGGTTGATATCCTCACACCTATCTGCAGTATGAATATTGGTTTGGAAAGACAAGTTAGAACAAATGATTGAGTCATTACATTTATGGGCAAATTAGTAGTTGTTTAAGGGATATATTCTGTAAGTCCTTTATACAAGCATATAATAAATCTATATATATAAGTGTCTTTGCCTCCCCTGCTCCCCTTTTAAATTTTTATCATAGTTCTATCATGATTATTAATGCTACATAATAGCTTTTGCAGAATATTATTTTTTTTGTACTTCAGTTCATTTTCTTCAGCAAAGGGATACCACTTGTATTTCATTATCTTTATTTGTTAGTTTCTTGGTCAATTGCAAAGCTGTCCAATGAATAGAATACATAATTATTATTGGAAGAATCCCTGGCTATAATGAGAGGATAACTATCTATCTCACTCCAAGATATCCTCTTAAGAAAATAATTAACAGAAACAAAGAGAGAAAATGTAAAAACAAAAGCTGCTAAAAGTGCTTACACGTAAACCTCTTGCTGCTATTACAACTTATGTATGCCCCATTATCTCAAATTATTCTCTTAGTTCCATATAATTCACATGATCTCTGTTTTACAAGACCATGCTAATCGGTGAAAGATTTCTATAATTCAACAACTTTGCAACAAGCATCAGCAATATTTTCCTCGAATATCTGATATACAGTCTTGTTTTAGTAGGATAATTGTTATTTCACTAGATATACTTGTATATGTCATTTACAGACCTTATTAATTTTATGTCTACAGGAGGCGTGCAAAAATGTAGATGTATTTTTTATAGAGTAGTAAGGCCATTAAATGTTGTACTTGTAGGTAACAAATTATGAAACTGCTAAGTTATGTTCCCTATCCTTCTGTTTTTTCAGACTATTATTTCAGTGATGTATCTTCAAATTACACTACATATACTACATAGATTAGATGCAATTATCTTGAAACAGCAGTCAAAAATCTGATATCCTAATAACTTATGAATAATAGCTCATATCTCTAAACCTACCTAATACAGAGACTACCAAAATTGTAATTCTCTCATTTTCATCACTTTGTCACATTAACTTAACAGCATGGAACTGGACAATTTTTAAAGAGAATTTCCCCATAAAGTAATGTCTATCATTTTCTGTAGTGATATTTGAGAAAATGCTATAGTTCAGACATAACTAACAATAGCTACATATAATATTTAGAATCAGCCAATAGTAAAGTCTGATTTAATTTATACTGACTGGCACCTTGAGATACATTCGATCTACCAGTATGAATGTCACAGTTATACATGGATGCGCTCAGGGTTTGTTCACATCAGTGTCTTTTAGCCCTGCCAATTTTATGAGCGATAAGAATTGAGAGGGTTTTTTTTTTTTTTTATTTGATGCCAATGTGAAAGAACAAAAGATTGGAAAGTGCCTTTCCCACACAGAAAATTAAATAATAATTTTTATTTATACAGCGCTTTACAATCAAGTACAGAGTCATAAGTAGCATAGCAAAAAACAAGTCAACAATTAAAACAAAAGAAATGTACTTTGACATTTGGACATTTGTGGACATTTGCCTGTATCTCCTATGCAAAGTTAAAACTTCTTACTTTATTTCTCTTGAAAGGGTTATTATACTGTTTATTACTGTGTTACTGCATTTTATATATATGTAGCGATAAATATCCTGTTCATTATCACTGTATTTACATGGCTCTGTGGAAAGTGTTAGTGAATGTTAAGGGACTGTTAGGACTTTGATTGAGAAGCTGATAATTTTCCACAGCTGCACACGGTTTAAAGAAGACCATGTTTTAGAGGGAAAACCCCAGACTTGTTTACCACCATGTTTTGGAGGGAAAACCCAGACTTGTTTACCACCAAAATTAGACAGCCTGACCTTTTAAATGTCTGGTTTTAGCTATGTTGTTATGTTTGGAAACTTGTTATTGTCTGGAAAACCTGCTGTGTCATTGCCATTGCGTATCATTGAAGCTCTAATGTAAGTCTATACCAGATGGGAGCTGAAATAATGTATCTGTTTGTGCTGAGTTTCTCCACTCCACCCCTCCCACTGGAAGGTTCTAGTCTAGCAAAAACTGTATATAAGGAGAGCAGTCAGAGCCCCTAGTGTGCTGCAGTTAGGGACCAGTGCTTGGAGGGGAGACTCATACCAACCTGCATTAGTGACCAGAAGAAGACACTGAGATGGGGACACTGAGCCACAGACCATGGGTCACTAGCCCTGTGACCAAGGAGCCACCTGGACTACAGACCGTGGGCCCTTGACCAGGATGCCAGCCTTCTGAGGGAGAGAGGGACAGCTAGCTCAGGCGTTTCGTCAGCATTAAACCCTTCTCCTGCCAGGGAGGAGACTCTGCCAGACTACTGAGTGACCAGAAGAAGACACTGAGACAGGGATACGCTGCCACAGACCCTGGATCACCAGCCTTGGACCAGGGAGGAGACTGGAGAAGCCAGCCCAATGCCTCACCTGAATTGTTTTGTACCTTAATTCCTCCAGTAAAGAAGCACCCTGGGTTACTGCAGACCCTGACTCTCTAAACTTATTTCCCATTGGGGTGCACCACGCCTTACCATCCCTTCCGGAGAACAGCAACACGTGGTGACACCTTGATGGTGTCCGGGGGACCCAAGGTAGCTTTGGGGCCACCCCAAACCCGGCCAGTGCACTTACAACCAATGACAAATTAAAGGCTTAAAACATGATAGATAGTTAGATGAAAAACCACCCTTTTAAAAAAAAATGCTCTTTCATTTCTAAGGATTATAGAGGGTTATTATGACCATTTTGGTAGTGGAGCTGCCAGAGGGCCATATGAGGGCCATTAAAATGGTGTATTTCATACAGATGAAGCTGGATGAGAACAAGAAAGGCTGGGAAAATAGTGTTTTTCTTTCTTCTGTGTGTATCAGCCAGGCTGATAATGAGTGGCTTCTTGAGGTGTGCCAACTATCTGAGAAGAGATGAGAAGATGGCGATCCCAGAGAGCTAAGTGACTCTGAGTTGTCACACCATTAATTTTAAAGGTGACTTGGTCTTTCAATATTTACTGTATTTCATATGTTCTTTTAAGAGCACCCCTCCAATTTCAGGCAGCTTGTCATGTCAGTTCTATCAGACATGTCAGAAATTGGAAGTCATGCTATCCTTCAAACATTTGAGGTACAATGAATTTACCAGTTTAACCACATCAGCCCCCCTAGCTTAAACACCCTTAATGACCAGGCCACTTTTTACAATTCCGCACTACGCTACTTTCACTGTTTATTGCTCCGTCATGCAACTTACCACCCAAATGAATTTTACCTCCTTTTCTTATCACTAATAGAGCTTTCATTTGGTGGTATTTCATTGCTGCTGACATTTTTACTTTTTTTGCTATTAATCAAAAATTACCGAAATTTTTGCAAAAATGACATTTTTCACTTTCTGTTGTAAAATTTTTCAAAAACTACATTTCTATATAAATTTTCTCTAAATTTATTGTTCTACATGTCTTTGATAAAAAAATCCAATAAGTGTATATTTATTGGTTTGGGTAAAAGTTATAGCGTTTACAAACTATGGTGCAAAAAAGTGAATTTCGGCATTTTGAAGCAGCTCTGACTTTCTGAGCGCCTGTCATGTTTCTTCAGGAGCTAGAATGTCAGGAAAGTATAAATACCCCCCAAATCACACCATTTTAGAAAGAAGACACCCCAAAGTATTCGCGGAGGGGCTTGGTGAGTTCATGTATCATTTCATTTTTTTTCACAAGTTAGCGGAAAATGACACTTTCTGAGAAAAAAAAAAAAAAAGTTTCAATTTCTGATAACTTCTGGCAAAAAAAAAATCTCAGACGGACTCACTATGCCCCTCAGTGAATACCTTGGGGTGTCTACTTTCCGAAATGGGGTCATTTGTGGGGTGTGTTTACTGTTCTGGCATTTTGGGCGGGGCTAAATTGTGAGCCGCCATGTAAAACCTAAAGGTACTCGTTGAATTTAGGCCCTTTGTGCACCCAGGCTGCAAAAAGTGTCACTCATGTGGTATCGCCGCACTCAGGAGAAGTAGGGCAATGTGTTTTGGGGTGTATTTTACATACACCCATGCTGGGTGAGAGAAATATCGCTGTAAATTGTCAACTTTGTATAAAAATTTTAAAAGTTGTCGCTTACAGAGATATTTTTCACACAAAGTATGGGTATATGTAAAAATACACCCCAAAACACATTGCCCTACTTCTCCTAAGTACGGCGATACCACATGTGTGCCACTTTTTGCAGCTTGGGTGCGCAAGGGGCCCTAAAACCAATGAGTACCTTTTTAGGATTTCACAGGGCATTTTTACGCATTTGGATTCCAGACTTCTTCTCACGCTTTAGGGCCCCTAAATGCCAGGGCAGTATAAATACCTCACATGTGACCCCATTTGGAAAGAAGACACCTCAAGGTATTCTGTGAGGGGTATGGTGAGTTCATGTAAAATTTTATTTTTGTCACAAGTTAGTGGAATATGAGACTTTGTAAAAACAAAATTAAAAAAACAAAAACAATTTCCGCTGACTTGTGCCAAAAATAAAAATTCTGTGGACTCACCATGCCCTCACAGAATACCTAGGGGTGTCTTCTTCCAAAATGGGGTCACATGTGGGGTATTTATACTCACCTGGCATTTTAGGGGCTCCTAAAGTGTGAGAATCCAAATGCAAAAAATGGCTCATGAAATTCTAAAGGTACTCATTGGTTTAGGTCTTTGAGCATCTTGGCTGCAAATGTCACACATGGGTATCGCCGCACTCAGGAGAAGTAGGGCAATCAGTTTTGGGGTGTATTTTATATATACCATATTGTGTGTGAGAAATATCGCTGTAAACGACAACTTTTAAATTTTTTTATTCAAAGTTGTCAATTTACAGAGATATTTCTCTCACCCAGTATGGGTATATGTAAAAATACACCTCAAAACACATCGCCCTACTTCTCCTGAGTACGGCGATACCACATGTGTGACACTTTTTGCAGCCAAGATGCGCAAAGGGGCCCTAATTCCAATGAGTACCTTTAGGAGGGCATTTTTACGCATTTTTCTTCTCACGCTTTAGGGCCTCTAAAATGCCAGGGCAGTATAAATACCCCACATGTGACCCCATTTTGGAAAGAAGACACCCCAAGGTAATCCGTGAGGGGCATGGTGAGTTCATAGAAGATTTTTTTTGGCACAAGTTAGTGGAAATTGATTTTTCATTGTTTTTTCTCACAAAGTCTCCTTTCCGCTAACTTTTGACAAAAAGTTTAATTTTTCATGGACTCATTATGCCCTCAGCGAATACCTTGAGGTGTCTTCTTTCCAAAATGGGGTCACATGTGGGGTATTTATACTGCCCTGGCATTTTAGGGGCCCTAAAGCGTGAGAAGAAAATGCGTAAAAATGCTCTTCCTAGCAGTATCATTAGTTTAGGCTTTGCATTTGGCTGCAAAGAATCACCATGTAGTCGCCGCATTCAGAAGAAGTAGGGCGATGTAGCTGGTGTATTTTTACATATACCCATGTTGGTGAGAGAAATATCTCTGTAAATTGACAACTTTGAATAAAAAAATTAAAAAGTTGTCGTTACAGCGATATTTCTCACACAAAGTATGGTTATATGTAAAAATACACCCTAAAACACATTGCCCTACTTCTCCTGAGTACGGCGATACCACATGAGTGACACTTTTTGCAGCCAAGATGCGCAAAGGGGCCCTAAAACCAATGAGTACCTTTAGGATTTCACAGGACATTTTTACGCATTTGGATTCTCACGCTTTAGGACTCCTAAATGCCAGGGCAGTATAAATACCCCACATGTGACCCCATTGTGGAAAGAAGACACCCCAAGGTATTCCGTGAGGGGTATGGCGAGTTTACAGAAAAAAAAATTTGGCACAAGTTAGCGGAAATGGTATTTTTATTTATTTATTTTTTTTTACAGTCTCACATTCCACTAACTTGTGACAAAAATAAAATTTTGCATGAACTCACCATACCCCTTACGGAATACCTTGGGGTGTCTTCTTTCTAAAATGGGGTCACTTGTGAGGTTTTTGTACTGCCCTGGCATTTTAGGGGTCTCCGCAATCATTACACGTATGGCCAGAATTAGGAGTTTTTGCGATTCTCCTTATATTGACCATACGGGTAATGAGAATTTTTTTTCCGCTCAGCCTCTGCGCTGAAAGAAAAAATGAACGTCACAGATTTTTCCATTCACATTGATCAATGTGGATGAAAAATCTCTAAAAATGTGCAAAAAAAGAGGGAAAAGCTATAAAGCTGCGATCGCTAAGGGACCCTAAGGCCTCATTCAGCGTCCGCAATTCTGTTCCGCAAAATTTTGCGGAACAGAATTGTGGATACATTCAATTCTATGGGGACAGACTTTGTCCCGCTGATCCATAATTGCGGATCCGTAATTGGAGATCCGCAAAGTATAGAACATGTCCTATTCTTGTCCGCAATTGCGGATAAGAAAAGGCATTTTCTATATAGTTCTGGCAATGTGCGGATCCGCAAAATGCGGAAAGCACATTGCTGGTGTCCGTAGCTTATGGATCCGCGGATTTGCGGATCCGTGGATCCGCAAAACACATGCGGACATCTGAATGAGCCTTACAGGGGGTGATCAGTGACAGGGGGTGACAGGGGTGATCAGGGGGTGACATGGGAGATCAGGGGTTAATCAGTGACAGTGGGGGTGGTGGGTGGGTGGGGGCGGTGGGGGGTTGTGTGGTGATTGGTGCACTTTGATATTTTTTCTCTGGTGGTCCCAAGCAAAGGGACCACCAGAGAAGCGGGCAGCAAGCAGATCAGACGCTGTTCACAGAACAACGTCTGATCTGCGATTTTTTCTGCCATATACAGCCTGCCAGCGCACGATCGGCGCTGGCAGGCTGTAGTATAACTACATGCGAGCGCGCCGATGGCGCTCATTGCGCATGTGCGGGCGCAGTGCTCACGTCATCTCGCGTCTCGCGAGATGACGCGCCGATGCGTCGGATCAGAAGAGCCCGGCCGCCGCGAGAACGCGATCCTGCGTGCGGCGGTCCGGGAGTGGTTATGTACATTGTAAGAACTGGTTGCTAGTGATGCTGGTCACTAGTGTTGAGAGAATCAAACTTTACAAAGTGAATTTGATCCGTATTTCAGGGATAATTCTATTTACTGCGAAGCCGAATTTACTCATGGTTCATGGTTAGGGTTGAGCAAACAAAATTCGTACCGAATTTTGGGGTGTTCGGGACACGGACCCGGAACCAAACGATTTCTTCCCGCTTTCTGAAGCCAATCAGCTAGCATTTTACTTCTTGCCTTCAAGAGCCCATCACAGCCATGCCTACTAATGGCAAGGCTGTGATTGGCCAAGTGCAGCATGTGACCCAGCCTCTATTTAAGCTGGAGTCACGTAGCGCCGCACATCACTCTTCTCTGATTAGTGTAGGCAGAGGACGCAGCTTCTGTCAGGGCGAGATTAGGCGGGGAAAAGTCAGCAAAAACACCTAATGAAGTGATCGATCTACAGCTGTGAATCATTCAACTTCTGCTAGTTAATTGCTCACTGGTTATAGGCTGCACAGAGCGTTTATCTGTCACTTTGATCGGCGGCCATTTTGTGTTTTGTGGTGCACTAGCACAAGCTGCCACCAAGTTCATAAATCCATCAATACAAGAGTTTTATTTTTTGCTATATCCTATATCAGGGGCTTGGCTGTGCTTATTGTCACCTTTGAAACTCAGGATAGAAATTTCTATATTTTATTAAGGGGTTAAATTCAATTGCCAAAATAGCAATCCCCTAAATCTGGTGTTCCAGCTGTGGCTAGCCAAGTGTAATACTGTCTGCTGTCTGGCAAAGGATAGATTTTTTTTGTGGTGAAATTCAATTGCCAAAATAGCAATCCCCTAAATCTAGTGTCCCAGCAGTGGCTGGCAAAGTTTAATAGTGTCCGGCAAAGAATATATTTTGTTCTGGGGTGAAATTCAATAGCCAAAATAGCAATACTGTAACTCTGGTGTCCCAGCAGTGGGTGGCCAAGTTTAATAGTGTCCGGCAAAGGATATATTTTGTTCTGGGGTGAAATTCAATTGCCCAAATAGCAATACCATAAATCAGTGGTTTCAGCTGTGGCTAGCCAAGTTTAATAGTGTCCGGCTAAGGATATATTTTTTTCTGGGGTGAAATTCAATAGCCAAAATAGCAATACCGAAAATCTGGTGTCTCAGCAGTGGCTGGCAAAGTTTAATAGTGTCTGGCAAAGGATATATTTTGTTCTGGGGTAAAATTCAATTTCCCAAATAGCAATACCATAAATCAGTGTTTCAGCTGTGGCTGGCCAAGTTTAATAGTGTCCGGCAAAGGATATATTATTTTCTGGGGTGAAAGTCAGTAGCAAAAATTGAAATACAGTAAATCTGGTTTTCCAGCTGTTGCAGGTCTAGTTTAACTACTTCAGCCGCCCTAGCTTAAACACCCTTAATGACCAGGCCACTTTTTACAATTCTGCGCTACTCTACTTTCACCGTTTATTGCTCCTTCATACAACTTACCACCCAAATGAATTTGACCTCCTTTTCTTCACACTAATAGAGCTTTCATTTGGTGGTATTTCATTGCTGCTGACATTTTTACTTTTTTTTGCTATTAATAAAAATTTAACAACATTTTTGCAAAAAAATGACATTTTTCAATTTCTGTTGCAAATTTTTTTTAAAAAAATACATTTCTATATAAATTTTTCTATAAATTTATTGTTCTACATGTCTTTGATAAATAAATATCCAATAAGTGTATATTTATTGGTTTGGGTAAAAGTTATAGCGTTTACAAACTATGGTGCTAAAAAGTGAATTTCCGCATTTTGAAGCAGCTCTGACTTTCTGAGCACCTGTCATGTTTCTTCAGGTTCTAGAATGCCAGGATAGTATAAATACCCCCCAAATGCCACCATTTTAGAAAGAAGACACCCCAAAGTATTCGCGGAGGGGCATGGTGAGTTCATGTATCATTTCATTTTTTTTCACAAGTTAGCAGAAAATGACACTTTCTGAGGAAAAAAATATATAATAAAGTTTCTATTTCTGCTAACTTCTGGCAAAAAAAAAAAATCTCCCATGGACTCACTATGCCCCTCAGTGAATACCTTGGGGTGTCTACTTTCTGAAAAGGGGTCATTTGTGGGGTGTGTTTATTGTTCTGGCATTTTGGGCAGGGCTAAATTGTGAGCATCCCTGTAAAACCTAAAGGTACTCATTGGAATTTGGGCCCCTTTGCGCACCCAGGCTGCAAAAAAGTGTTACTCATGTGGTATTGCCGTACTCAGGAGAAGTAGGGCAATGTGTTTTGGGGTGTATTTTTACATATAACCATGTTGGGTGAGAGAAATATCTCTGTAAACTGACAACTTTGTATAAAAAAAATTAAAAAGTTGTTTTTTACAGAGATATTTCTCACACCCAGCATGGGTATATGTAAAAATACACCCCAAAACACATTTCCCTACTTCTCCTGAGTACGGCAATACCACATGAGTGACACTTTTTTGCAGCCAAGATGCGCAAAGGGGCCCTATATCCAATGAGTACCTTTAGGATTTCACAGGGCATTTTTACGCATTTGGATTCCAAACTCCTTCTCACACTTTAGGGGCCCCTAAAATGCCAGGGCAGTATAAATACAACACAAGTGACCCCATTTCGGAAAGTAGACACCCTAAGGTATTCGCTGATGGGCATAGTGAGTTCATCGAAGTTTTTAATTTTTGTCACAAGTTAGCAGAAATGGAATTTTTTATATATATTTTTTTTTACAAAGTCTTATATTCCACTAACTTGTGACAAAAAATAAAATTTTACATGAACTCACCATACCCCGCAAAGAATACCTTGGGGTGTCTGCTTTCTAAAATGGGGTCACTTGTGTGGTATTTTTACTGCCCTGGCATTTTAGGGGCCCCTAAAGCATTAGAAGGAGTTTGGAATCCAAATGCATAAAAATGCCTAAAGGTACTCATTGGACTTTACGCCCCTTTGCGCACCTAGGCTGCAAAAAAGTGTCACTCATGTGGTATGGTCGTACTCAGAAGAAGTAGGGAAATGTGTTTTGGGGTGTGTTTTTACATATACCCATGTTGGGTGATTATGTGGAGGTTGCCATAGATAACGTTGCGCAGTGCACACCTGATTTTGTCCGCCACTTGGTTGTGCAGGGAAGGGATGGCTCAGTCGCAGGCAAAAGTAGCGGCAGCTGGAATACACGTACTGTGGGACTGCCACCGCCATAAGGTTTTTAAAACTGTCCACCAGACAGAATGGCAGCAGTTTAAAGGACCAGGAAGTTTGAAATAAGCATTCAGAGCCATGGGTAGGGGGGTACTTCCTCTTTCAATTTATTTTTCTCTCCAGTGTTTGGGAGATGGACAGCTGATAGATGAACATTTCCATGGGATTTGGTGGAGATGCTTGGTGACGCTCACAGATGTGGTGGCGTTGCTGCCACATCCTCTGTTTGCTGGGTGACAGGTGCCACTGTCATTCACTTGGGCTCAAGTTTACAATGTTTATTTATAATTTTTCTCTATTTTATGTTATTTTAAGTCATTTCCCTATCCACATTTGTTTGCAGGGGATTTACCTACATTTTGCTGCCTTTTGCAGCCCTCTAGCCCTTACCTGGGCTATTTTACAGCCTTTTAGTGCCCAAAAGTTCGGGTCCCCATTGACTTCAATGGGATTCGGGTTCAGGATGAAGTTCGGGGGTTGAGTTCGGATCCCGAACCCGAACATTTTCATGAAGTTCGGCCGAACTTCTCGAACCCGAACATCCAGGTGTTCGCTCAACTCTATTCATGGTAACTAATCTATTATAACTTAGATGGTGTAAAAAAACGAAATATTTATGCTTACCTCATCCTTTTGAGCGCAAAGAGCCCACCACCACCATCTTGATTGAAGATCTCAAACGAAATCCTGTGCGCGGTGATGTATGGCATCACAACGCCAGCCGACACAAGATAGCAGTGGCCGACTCTTCGCAGTCAAATAGATGAGGGAAAGTATGATTTTATTTTATTTTTTTACACCAGGTTATTGCAGATGCTCAGCTATGAATGTGGCATCTGAGGGGTACAATGATGGGGATGGGGGCAATCGCGATCACTGTCATTGCACCACTACTTATAAAGAAATGTGCTTCATGACGAAGTAATTGCTAAGCTAAGGAAAGGATATGGTATCAATGAGAAGACCTTATAAGAGGCAGTGATATCAGCTACACATTCCTTTTCTAGGGATAAGACAGAGGAAAATAGTAAAAGCATGCAGAAGGCAAGCCAGGCCTATTCTGACTTTTTTGCTGGAGAAGGCTCAACAGAGGTTATTCTTTAGGTGTCAAATATGACCCCGAAAAAATATTTCAGGGCGTCCAGGAAAATTGCTCTCAAGAGTGATTTCTAACCAGGATAACAAAAAACAGATAGGTAACATCTGTCTATCAGAGAGTAAAATAATTAATGATCTGGATCTTATAAAGGAAACTTTTCTGAATCACTTTTCGGACCTATATAAAGTAGATGGCAATATTACGGATGAAATGATGGATTCCTATCTGGTATGGTGTGGTATATGGGGTACAAAGATAGTGGGGCCATTCTTCATCAATGGAAACCTCAAGGCCACTGGATATGCGAAATTGCTACATGATGATGTGTTTCCCTCTTTATGCACTGAAGCTGGCACGTTCCCTGACTTTTTCCAGCAAGATGGTGCACCACCACATTATGGGTGTCAGGTGCTAGCATTCCTAGATATACTAATGTGCCACAAACAGGAAGTTAATATCACCAACCATTCCCCTTTTATTAAGGTGTATCCATATAAATGGCCCACCCTGTAGATCATACTAATACAACTCTTCCAAGACTCATCCGAATAGTTAACTTCTTTGGCAAGGTCTCGGGCCTAGATATAAATTAGTCAAAAACTACTCTTATGCCAGTGGATAACTTTGTACCCTCTAGTGAAGGACTTTTGAGTTAGTTGAATGTCTCTGACTCCTTTTAATATTTGTACAGGGAATACAGAATCCTGCTTCGGCACTTCAAAACCCGGTCTAAAAAGTCTTGAGTTATAAAATCTTCTCTATTTCATATAAAATGCATGCAGGGTAAAAACAATGCGTTTCGGGGAATTATGATCCCCTTCATCAGGTTGGCATTTATAAATAAACATATGGTGCATGTGGAGGTATATAAACTTAAAAACTGCCAAAAAACGCTTCTGTGGGTGGTATTCAGAGTTGTGGGACCACCCCAGGTTTTGCTGATCACATGGACATTTCCGTGCCAACCCAGGGTGTTTGCATGTCGGCTTGAGGTAGAATCGGCCTGGGTCACGTGATTGTAGTAGTTCCGATCATGTGACTGTTGCCATAGCTATCTAGACGATTCAGGAAAAGATGTCGGAGGCAGCATGTCCGGTTGAAAAATCCCTTTATTTTGGGAACTGCTCACATGAAAAACGTGAATATAAAAAGTTGCTACGTTTCGGCTATCACATAGCCTTTGTCAAGCACATAGCTATCTAGGACACTGTTGGGAGAGACGGCCAGCCACACTACAGGCGCATGACTAAGGCTAGTCATGTGCTGCCTTGTAGATACTGGGGATGATGTTTTCGCTATCTGAGGCGCCTCAGTTGACATATAGAAGAGTACATACACTGAAAAATATATTGGCTCCGAGTAAACTCAGAGAAGCCTCAAGCAGAAAGGATGATGCTTTGGTTTTGTCCAAAACTAAAAGAATATTGGAGTGCTATTAATAATTTTCTTATTCACAAACTGAGATTGAAAATTCATTTTACTGTAGAAGGTTGGATATTGGGCGATCTTTCTAAGTTAAGATTCTTTTAGGTAGAATATTGTTTTTTACTAGACTCCTGATTACTCGGGCCTGGTTTTCACGATATGTTTTAGACCTATAGTTATAGGTAAAATATTATAAAAATATTCTTTAGAAGCAAAGAAATGCTCAAGAGAAGTGGAGATATGGAAGGCTAGGAGGTGTTAAACCTCCTCCTGTCATTTCTATGTTTGACTCCTTTTTCACTTTACCTTTCTTTCTTTTGTTCTCTCCTTTTTTTTAAAGTTTTTTCTTTTCCTCTCTCTTGCTTCTTTCTGAGTGATAGGGGTATTTGAGATGCATCGCAAGGGTGGGGGGGGGGGGGGTTGGGAGTTAGGTGGTGTTTGGGGGAAATAAAGCATAATTGAATTGTAATTTTGTATTAAAAAAGGACTGTATATGTCTTATTCTAATAAAGTATAAAAAAAAGTCACATTATCTATAGTGATACAATGAATGCTTTATTGAATGTTATAAAGCATTGAAGCACTGTGTAATCATATCCACTCATTGTCTGCTTGACGCCACAGAGCAGTATTGTTTTTGTTATTTTTGTGCCACACAATGTATACTGTGTGGCACAAGTATAGGGTTTGCCCCCTGGAGTATGAATTTCCTAGTAGATCAGTCATTTAACCCCCTCCTCACCATTATGTGCATGTCTGTAAAAAAAAAAAACTGGCTGAAGCAGGAGGCTATTCCACTGCTCCATCTGTAGTAGGACACAAAGATCAATCAGTGGTTTTATGTAACTTCCTAACCTATCAAAAAAAAAAAAAAAAAACACAAAACACCTAATAAAGTGTTCACGATTTAAAAGTGCTGTGGTTTTGCTGCTTTAAGAACCAATCATGTGTTCTGCCATGTCCATGTCCACCTTTTTACTCCTGAAGTTTCCTGTTCCTGTAGTGGACTGGTACATAATTTCTGGGACCATAGTATGGGCAGTGCAGTGGGCAGGGCTGTATCCCTGTGGACAGAATCCTCCCTCATTAATGTGTAGTACCCCAGAACTGAGAGTACAGCAATTGGTTTGTAACGTAATGCTTTGTAATATTCATGATATGTCACATTTCATGGTTTACACTTTGTATACCAGAAGATGGGGTACGGTTGGCAGTGTTTGGAGCTTAAAAACAAAGGTGCAATGGCACACTGCAGCTAGAGCTCCGTCCTGCCACTATGCTGGATGTTAGATGAGGCATTAGTTTATATTTTGGCCAAATTATGTAAGCCACCCACCACTTCACGGTTGCCTCTCGAGTGGTCCCTAACATTAATTCTTACCTTTTATGGGCCATATCAGCCACACAAAACCCAGGGAGTGCAGGTGCAGTGTTTGGAGCTTACCATGCCATTCCTCCCCTCTTGGTAGGAGTGGAATGGTACAAGGGTGGGACATTTGGTTAGAGAGAATTAGAATGTAGTAAGTGAGGAGTGAGGGAGCATGCACTCAATCTCCTGGTCCTCCAGGCCATGTGGACCACAGAGGCAGCTCACCTAAGAGCACAACATTGCCTCAGGGAGACTACAGGGTCCTAGGCCAGGGAAGATTTGTAAACTACAATATATTTTTGTCAGACAAATGATCAAGCAACCAAGCTTTCAAGACTCCGCTGCAAAGTAATGGTAACATGTTAAGATGCCAGCACTGCAGTTCAGGACAGGCATAGCTAGAAGCCTGCATCATACATTGGACACCTACAGCTACAGATGCCAGAGTAAATCTGTAGGGAAGGGAATCCAGAGAGAGACAGCATCAACTAGCAAACTTCTGAGTGTCATCTTCTGCTACTTTGTCAGACACCATACCTTATCATCTAGGAGGACAGAATTACACTTTGTAAGGACTGCTGTGGAATGTGCTGCTACCTGTTTTTGCACTAAGTAGAAAAAAATGTTCTTTATTGTATGATCTCTCGCTGGTTATTTTCATCATTGCCTTTTTTACTGAACCCAACCCCAGGGAGTGATGCATGAGGTAGGACACCGTTATACTACAACTTCTCATTAGGACCACTATTACTCACAAATCCAGTGAGTCTGCTCTGATGAGATGAGACAGGATTCTGCCCACATGATTACAGCCCCATCGACTGCAACGCCTCTGTGCTCCTCTCAGAAATAACATTCTTGTTCATTCCAGGGATAGCAAACTTCAGAAGCAGTGTTGAGCGAAGCAAAGCATTCGAAGCAGAATTCGGTCTGAATTTTAGAAAAACTTTTATTTTCTCGCTATTCGTGGTAACGAATCAGGTTTTCCAAAAATGGTAGCTGCACGTGTTACGAAGTGAAACTAAGTATAGCGGACACAAAGCCGGGAATGCAAGATCACTCATAATGCCATGCAGCCAGCCAATCCACAAAGACCCATCCCCTGTGATGTCACAGCCTTATAGAAGCCTCATCCTATGCGATCTCTGCTATTGTCCTGTGAGCTGAGCAAAGGGAGAGACATGGCAAGCGCTCATGTGCTAGGGACAGTGTTGCTGAAAGTGATTAATAGAAGAATATTATCATATTATTTATTTATTCCTACATTTACTTATTCCTACATTAGCTGTAAACTAAGATATGTAATTCAATACCAATAAGATGACCGCCTTTATTATTCCAGGGCCAGCGTGACAACCAATACCATGCAGTCTGCACACCTTAGGGGGGCCAGTTCTTAATGATGACCATCCTCATCTTTGCTGGTTGTACTTCTTCCAAATCATCCTTCAAAGTCTCTATGTACTAGAAAAGTCAGCAAGATGCAGAGAGAGGAGGAGCTGGATGTACCTGATGACATATTCTTATCGATATTAGATGATGTGGAAAAGCAGATGACAGAAGAAGGGCTCCCACCTGTAGGACAGGAGAGTGCTGGGGTTGGAGAAGTGGGTATGCCAGAGCTGATTAATATTCTGTGTTTACTATCAAATAACCTTCAGGAGATTGCAGACCATATTGTGCCCCTACCAAACCAGCCAAACCCCATTCCAGCAACAGCCCCTGTTTAAAGGTGCATTAAAGGTGCCGTGCAGCCATTAACAATTAAGTCCAACTATTCAATGAGGTCTTTATTATTACATGAAAGGCAGCTGTGAGCTAATTGGCTGCATGGTTCTTCACAGTGGCACGGACGCTCCATGTGCCCGTATCCTAAGACAGAGTGGCCTGGGTATACCTGCTTTATAGTGATTCATGAGAAATTAATTTGGAACAATTTTTAAAAACTTAATCTCTATTCAGAAGTAAGACAGATGTGACATTGGCAGAAGTCAGGATTTTGTGAAGCAACAAGTCACTTGACTAGTTGTGAAAGCAGCAAATTCACTTTGAAATGGTGAGTACATTACAAAGTAGGTTTTTTGACAAGTTCACACAGTAAAAGGAGGTTAGGAAGTCCCATGGTTTGCATTAAAATCCTTTAAAATAATTTATGAAGGTAGCTGTAATTTTGTAATGGATTTCTTTTCTCTTTATTGCTCCTATCTTCTGTTCTGAGCTGTGGTCACTTGACCATGTCCATGCAGCTCTTTCTTATTTCCTTTAATGTTATGTCCATGAGCCTGTCAAAGCAGCAACAGGGGCAGCTATAGGGGAGTGTCTATATAATTAAATGTGTGGGAGAAGCTATAAACTAGCTAGGCATTGTTATTATGCTGGAGCTGATGCAGAGAATGGAGAAGTGCATCATGGGTTTGGTTGGATAAAGCGACAGAAAATGCTACATACGGGATGTAACACACCAGAGTGATTTGTTTACATGGTGAGTATCGGTCTGTAGGGTCCAAATAGAAAAAATGAAAAAAAAGAAAAAGCATGGGAAGATGTACATGGTAAATGACTACATGACAGTATCTGTTAAAAACCACAGTAATCCCAGAAAACCCCTTTAAGCCCTGCCCGATCAGTCACTTACCATCTGAATATGGAGCGCATCAGCAGGAGATCAAGCATGGTGTTTTCAGCCAGATTATAGAAGTTTTCTGATATTTTGATACTGATGGCCACCAGTATCTGATCAGTGGGGGTCCGACACCTAGGACCCCTGCCGATCAGCTGTTTGAGAAGGCATCAGTACTCCTGTGAATTCCGCGGCATTCAGGTAATCAGTATCAAAATCACAAAAAAACTCTTTAAAGAGGACCTTTCATCTGAAAATGCACATTAAAGTACATATATCCACTTACATGACGGCCCCCGGTGGTGCTGTTTCAGCTTTTTTTTCCGTTCGGCTCAACTGGGCGGTCCTGCAAAAGTTCTCCTGGGCGTGGCTTTCTTCTCCCTGGCACGAAGCGCATTAAATTAGCGTGCCCCGCTCTCAGCCAGGATTCCCAGAGGACTACAAGATGGCGCCCGGCTCAGGCTGTGTGAAATCGCTCGAGTTCTCAAGAATCTCGCGAGAACTCGAGCTTCTTCTCCCTGGCTGAGAGCGGGGCTCGCTAATTGGATGCGCTCCGTGCCAGGGAGAAGAAAGCCACGCCCAGGAGAACTTTTGCAGGACCGATCAGTTGAGCCGAATGGCTCATTTGTATATTTGGCGTGAATTGTTGCGTAGACCACTGTGGACAAACAGGGGCACATTTTGGAAAATGAAAACAGCACCACCGGGGGCCGCCATGTAAGTGGATATATGTATTTAAATGTGCATTTTCAAATGAAAGGTCCTCTTTAACCACTTCTGCCCCCCTAGCTTAAACACCCTTAATGACCAGGCCACTTTTTACAATTCCGCACTACGCTACTTTCACCGTTTATTGCTCCGTCATGCAACTTACCACCCAAATGAATTTTACCTCCTTTTCTTCTCACTAATAGAGCTTTCATTTGGTGGTATTTCATTGTTGCTGACATTTTTACTTTTTTTGCCATTAATACAAATTTAACGACATTTTTGCAAAAAAATGACATTTTTCACTTTCTGTTGTAAATTTTTTTTTTTTTAACTACATTTCTATATAAATTTTTCTCTAAATTTATTGTTCTACATGTCTTTGATGAAAAAAAAGTCCAATAAGTGTATATTTATTGGTTTGGGTAAAAGTTATAGCGTTTACAAACTATGGTGCAAAAAAGTGAATTTCGGCATTTTGAAGCAGCTCTGACTTTCTGAGCACCTGTCATGTTTCTTCAGGTGCTAGAATGTCAGGATAGTATAAATACCCCCCAAATGACACCATTTTAGAAAGAAGATACCCCAAAGTATTCACGGAGGGACATGGTGAGTTTATGTATGATTTCATTTTTTTTCACAAGTTAGCGGAAAATGACACTTTCTGAGGAAAAAAAAATAATAAAGTTTCCATT